>JASTWF010000253.1:142965-240980 GCA_030390025.1 Squalus acanthias | reverse complement strand
CACACTCACACACTGACACACCGACATTACCACACATCCAACTCCCACCCTCTCACACACTGTACCCATCCAACTCCCAACCTCCACCACACTGTACCCCATCCAACTCCCACCTCTCACACACACTGTACCCCATCCAACTCCCACCCTCTCACACAGACTGTACCCATCCAACACCCCACCCTCACACACACTGTACACCCATCCACACTGCCCCATCCTCTCCCCACCTCACACACTGTACCCCATCCACTCCCCCCCTCACACACAACTGTACCCCATCCAACTCCCCACCTCACACACACTGTACCCCATCCAACTCCCCACCCTCACACACACACTGTACCCCATCCAACACCCCACCCTCACATACACACTGTACCCCATCCAACTCCCCACCCTCACACACACACTGTACCCCATCCAACTCCGCACCCTCTCACACACACTGTACCCCATCCAACTCCCCACCCTCACACACACTGTACCCCATCCAACACCCCACCCTCTCACACACACTGTACCCCATCCAACTCCCCACCCTCACACACACTGTACCCCATCCAACTCCCCACCCTCACACACACTGTACCCCATCCAACTCCCCACCCTCACACACACTGTACCCCATCCAACTCCCCACCCTCACACACACTGTACCCCATCCAACTCCACACCCTCACACACACACACTGTACCCCATCCAACTCCCCACCCTCACACACACTGTACCCCATCCAACTCCACACCCTCACACACACTGTACCCCATCCAACTCCCCACCCTCTCACACACTGTACCCCATCCAACTCCCCACCCTCACACACACACTGTACCCCATCCAACTGCCCCACCCTCACACACACTGTACCCCATCCAACTCCCCACCCTCTCGCACACTGTACCCCATCCAACTCCCCACCCTCACACACACTGTACCCGATCCAACTCCCCACCCTCACACACACACTGTACCCCATCCAACTCCCCACATTCACACACACTGTACCCCATCCAACTCCCCATCCTCACACACACACTGTACCCCATCCAACTCCCCACCCTCACACACACTGTACCCCATCCAACTCCCCACTCACTCACACACACTGTACCCCATCCAACTCCCCACTCACTCACACACACTGTACCCCATCCAACTCCCCACTCACTCACACACACTGTACCCCATCCAACTCCCCACCCTCACACACACTGTACCCCATCCAACTCCCCACTCACTCACACACACTGTACCCCATCCAACTCCCCACCCTCTCACACACTGTACCCCATCCAACTCCCCACCCTCACACACACTGTACCCCATCCAACTCCCCACCCTCTCACACACTGTACCCCATCCAACTCCACACCCTCACACACACTGTACCACGTCCAACTCCCCACCCTCACACACACTGTACCCCATCGAACTCCCCACCCTCACACACACTGTACCCCATCCAACTCCCCACCCTCACACACACACTGTACCCCATCCAACTCCCCACCCTCACACACACACTGTACCCTATCCAACTCCCCACCCTCACACACACACTGTACCCATCCAACTCCCCACCCTCACACACACACTGTACCCCATCCAACTCCCCACCCTCACACACACACTGTACCCCATCCAACGCCCCACCCTCACACACACTGTACCCCATCCAACTCCCCACCCTCACACACACTGTACCCCATCCAACTCCCCACCCTCACACACACTGTACCCCATCCAACACCCCACCCTCACACACACTGTACCCCATCCAACTCCCCACCCTCTCACACACTGTACCCCATCCAACTCCCCACCCTCACACACACTGTACCCCATCCAACTCCCCACCCTCACACACACTGTACCCCATCCAACTCCCCACCCTCTCACACACACTGTACCCCATCCAACTCCCCACCCTCACACACACTGTACCCCATCCAACTCCCCACCCTCTCACACACACTGCACCCCATCATACTCCCCACCCTCTCACACACACTGTACCCCATCCAACTCCCCACCCTCACACACACTGTACCCCATCCAACTCCCCACCCTCACACACATACTGTACCCCATCCAACTCCCCACCCTCTCACACACTGTACCCCATCCAACTCCCAACCCTCACACACACACTGTACCCCATCCAACTCCCCACCCTCACACACACACTGTTCCCCATCCAACTCCCCACCCTCACACACACACACTGTACCCCATCCAACTCCCCACCCTCACACACACACTGTACCCCATCCAACTCCCCACCCTCACACACACACTGTTCCCCATCCAACTCCCCACCCTCACACACACACTGTACCCCATCCAACTCCCCACCCTCTCACACACTTTACCCCATCCAACTCCCCACCCTCACACACACTGTACCCCATCTAACTGCCCACCCTCACACACACTGTACCCCATCCAACTCGCCACTCTCACACACACTGATCCCCATCCAACTCCCCACCGTCACACACACTGTACCCCATCTAACTCCCCACCCTCACACACACTGTACCCCATCCAACTCCCCACCCTCACACAATGTACCCCATCCAACTCCCCACCCTCACACACACACTGTACCCCATCCAACTCCCCACCCTCACACACACACTGTACCCCATCCAACTCCCCACCCTCTCACACACACTGTACCCTATCCAACTCACCGCCCTCTCACACACACTGTACCCCATCCAACTCCCCACCCTCTCACACACACTGTACCCCATCCAACTCCCCACCCTCACACACACACTGTACCCCATCCAACTCCCCACCCTCTCACACACACTGTACCCCATCCAACTCCCCACCCCCACACACACACTGTACCCCATCCAACTCCCCACCCTCACACACACTGTACCCCATCCAACTCCCCACCCTCAAACACACACTTTACCCCATCCAACTCCCCACCCTCTCACACACTGTACCCCATCCAACTCCCCACCCTCACACACACTGTACCCCAGCCAACTCCCCACCCTCTCACACATACTGTACCCCATCCAACTCCCCACCCTCACACTCACACTGTACCCCATCCAACTCCCCACCCTCACACACACTGTACCCCATCCAACTCCCCACCCTCACACACACACTGTACCCCATCCAACTCCCCACCCTCACACACACTGTACCCCATCCAACTCCCCAGCCTTTCACACACATTGTACCAAATCCATCTCCCCACCCTTTCACACACACTGTACCCCATCCAACTCCACACCCTCACACACACTGTACCCCATCCAACTCCCCACCCTCACACACACTGTACCCCATCCAACTCCCCACCCTCTCGCACACTGTACCCCATCCAACTCCCCACCCTCACACACACTGTACCCCATCCAACTCCCCACCCTCACACACACTGTACCCCATCCAATGCCCCACCCTTTCACAACACTGTACCCCATCCAACTCCCCACCCTCACACACACTGTACCCCATCCAACTCCCCACCCACTCACACACAATGTACCCCTTCCAACTCCCCACCCTCACACACACTGAACCCCTTCCAACTCCCCACCGTCACACACATACTGTACCCCATCCAACTCCCCACCCTCTCACACACTGTACCCCATCCAACTCCTCACCCTCACACACACACTGTACCCCATCCAACTCCCCAGCCACTCACCCACACTGTACCCCATCCAACTCCCCACCCTCACACACAGTGTACCCCATCCAACTCCCCACCCTCTCTCACACACTGTACCCCATCCAACTCCCCACCCTCTCACACACACTGTACCCCATCCAACTCCCCACCCCCTCACACACGCACTGTACCCCATCCAACTCCCCACCCTCACACACACACTCTGTACCCCATCCAACTCCCCATCCTCACACACACACTGTACCCCATCCAACTCCCCACCCTCTCACACACACTGTACCCCATCCAACTCCCCACCCTCACACACACACTGTACCCCATCCAACTCCCCACCCTCTCACACACTGTACCCCATCCAACTCCCCACCATCTCACACACTGTACATCATCCAACTCCCCACCCTCACACACACACTGTACCCCATCCAACTCCCCACCCTCACACACACACTGTACCCCATCCAACTCCCCAACCTCACACACACTGTTCCCCATCCAACTCCCCACCCACTCACACACAATGTACCCCTTCCAACTCCCCACCCTCACACACACTGTACCCCTTCCAACTCCCCACCGTCACACACACTGTACCCCATCCAACTCCCCACCCTCTCACACACTGTACCCCATCCAACTCCCCACCCTCACACACACACTGTACCCCATCCAACTCCCCACCCTCACACACACTGTACCCCATCCAACTCCCCACCCTCACACACACTGTACCCCATCCAACTCCCCACCCTCTCACACACTGTACCCCATCCAACTCCCCACCCTCACACACACACTGTACCCCATCCAACTCCCCACCCTCACACACACACTCTGTACCCCATCCAACTCCCCATCCTCACACACACACTGTACCCCATCCAACTCCCCACCCTCTCACACACACTGTACCCCATCCAACTCCCTACCCTCACACACACACTGTACCCCATCCAACACCCCACCCTCACACACACTGTACCCCATCCAACTCCCCACCCTCACACACACTGTACCCCATCCAACTCCCCACCCTCACACACACTGTACCCCATCCAACTCCCCACCCTCACACACACACTGTACCCCATCCAACTCCCCACCCTCTCACACACTGTACCCCATCCAACTCCACACCCTCTCACACACTGTACCTCATCCAAATCCCCACCCTCACACACACACTGTACCCCATCCAACTCCCCACCCTCACACACACACTATACCCCATCCAACTCCCCACCCTCACACACACTGTACCCCATCCAACTCCCCACCCTCTCACACACACTGTACCCCATCCAACTCCCCACTCACTCACACACACTGTACCCCATCCAACTCCCCACTCACTCACACACACTGTACACCATCCAACTCCCCACCCTTTCACACACACTGTACCCCATCCAACTCCCCACCCTCACACACACTGTACCCCATCCAACTCCCCACTCCCTCACACACACTGTACCCCATCCAACTCCCCACCCTCACACACACTGTAACCCATCCAACTCCCCACCCTCACACACACACTGTACCCCATCCAACTCCCCACCCTCTCACACACACTGTACCCCATCCAACTCCCCACCCTCACACACACTGTACCCCATCCAACTCCCAACCCTCACACACACTGTACCCCATCCAACGCCCCACCCTTTCACACACACTGTACCCCATCCAACTCCCCAACCTCACACACACTGTTCCCCATCCAACTCCCCACCCACTCACACACAATGTACCCCATCCAACTCCCCACCCTCACACACACTGTACCCCTTCCAACTCCCCACCGTCACACACACACTGTACCCCATCCAACTCCCCACCCTCTCACACACTGTACCCCATCCAACTCCTCACCCTCACACACACACTGTACCCCATCCAACTCCCCACCCACTCACCCACACTGTACCCCATCCAACTCCCCACCCTCACACACAGTGTACCCCATCCAACTCCCCACCCTCTCTCACACACTGTACCCCATCCAACTCCCCACCCTCTCACACACACTGTAACCCATCCAACTCCCCACCCTCTCACACACTGTACCCCATCCAACTCCCCACCCCCTCACACACACACTGTACCCCATCCAACTCCCCACCCTCACACACACACTCTGTACCCCATCCAACTCCCCACCCTCACACACACACTGTACCCCATCCAACTCCCCACCCTCTCACACACACTGTACCCCATCCAACTCCCCACCCTCACACACACACTGTACCCCATCCAACACCCCACCCTCACGCACACTGTACCCCATCCAACTCCCCACCCTCACACACACTGTACCCCATCCAACTCCCCACCCTCACACACACTGTACCCCATCCAACTCCCCACCCTCACACACACACTGTACCCCATCCAACTCCCCACCCTCTCACACACTGTACCTCATCCAACTCCCCACCCTCACACACACACTGTACCCCATCCAACTCCCCACCCTCACACACACTATACCCCATCCAACTCCCCACCCTCACACACACTGTACCCCATCCAACTCCCCACCCTCACACACACACTGTACCCCATCCAACTCCCCACCCTCACACACACACTCTGTACCCCATCCAACTCCCCACCCTCACACACACACTGTACCCCATCCAACTCCTCACCCTCTCACACACACTGTACCCCATCCAACTCCCCACCCTCACACACACACTGTACCCCATCCAACTCCCCACCCTCTCACACACTGTACCCCATCCAACTCCCCACCCTCACACACACTGTACTCCATCCAACTCCACACCCTCACACACACACTGTACCCCATCCAACTCCCCACCCTCTCACACACACTGTACCCCATCCAACTCCCCAGTCACTCACACACACTGTACCCCATCCAACTCCCCACTCACTCACACACACTGTACACCATCCAACTCCCCACCCTTTCACACACACTGTACCCCATCCAACTCCCCACCCTCACACACACTGTACCCCATCCAACTCCCCACTCCCTCACACACACTGTACCCCATCCTACTCCCCACCCTCACACACACTGTACCCCATCCAACTCCCCACCCTCACACACACACTGTACCCCATCCAACGCCCCACCATTTCACACACACTGTACCCTATCCAACTCCCCAACCTCACACACACTGTTCCCCATCCAACTCCCCACCCACTCACACACAATGTACCCCATCCAACTCCCCACCCTCACACACACTGTACCCCTTCCAACTCCCCACCGTCACACACACACTGTACCCCATCCAACTCCCCACCCTCACACACACTGTACCCCATCCAACTCCCCACACTCACACACACTATACCCCATCCAACTCCCCACCCTCACACACACTGTACCCCATCCAACTCCCCACCCTCACACACACACTGTACCCCATCCAACTCCCCACCCTCACACACACTCTGTACCCCATCCAACTCCCCACCCTCACACACACACTGTACCCCATCCAACTCCTCACCCTCTCACACACACTGTACCCCATCCAACTCCCCACCCTCACACACACACTGTACTCCATCCAACTCCCCACCCTCTCACACACTGTACCCCATCCAACTCCCCACCCTCACACACACTGTACTCCATCCAACTCCCCACCCTCACACACACACTGTACCCCATCCAACTCCCCACCCTCTCACACACACTGTACCCCATCCAACTCCCCAGTCACTCACACACACTGTACCCCATCCAACTCCCCACTCACTCACACACACTGTACACCATCCAACTCCCCACCCTTCACACACACTGTACCCCATCCAACTCCCCACCCTCACACACACTGTACCCCATCCAACTCCCCACTCCCTCACACACACTGTACCCCATCCAACTCCCCACCCTCACACACACTGTACCCCATCCAACTCCCCACCCTCACACACACACTGTACCCCATCCAACGCCCCACCATTCACACACACTGTACCCCTATCCAACTCCCCAACCTCACACACACTGTTCCCCATCCAACTCCCCACCCACTCACACACAATGTACCCCATCCAACTCCCCACCCTCACACACACTGTACCCCTTCCAACTCCCCACCGTCACACACACACTGTACCCCATCCAACTCCCCACCCTCTCACACACTGTACCCCATCCAACTCCTCAACCTCACACACACTGTACCCCATCCAACTCCCCACACTCACACACAGTGTACCCCATCCAACTCCCCACCCTCTCACACACACTGTACCCCATCCAACTCCCCACCCTCTCACACACACTGTAACCCATCCAACTCCCCACCCTCTCACACACTGTACCCCATCCAACTCCCCACCCCTCACACACACACTGTACCCCATCCAACTCCCCACCCTCACACACACACTCTGTACCCCATCCAACTCCCCACCCTCACACACACTGTACCCCATCCAACTCCCCACCCTCTCACACACACTGTACCCCATCCAACTCCCCACCCTCACACACACACTGTACCCCATCCAACACCCCACCCTCACACACACTGTACCCCATCCAACTCCCCACCCTCACACACACTGTACCCCATCCAACTCCCCACCCTCACACACACTGTACCCCATCCAACTCCCCACCCTCACACACACACTGTACCCCATCCAACTCCCCACCCTCTCACACACTGTACCCCATCCAACTCCCCACCCTCTCACACACTGTACCTCATCCAACTCCCCACCCTCACACACACACTGTACCCCATCCAACTCCCCACCCTCACACACACACTATACCCCATCCAACTCCCCACCCTCACACACACTGTACCCCATCCAACTCCCCACCCTCACACACACACTGTACCCCATCCAACTCCCCACCCTCTCACACACACTGTACCCCATCCAACTCCCCACTCACTCACACACACTGTACCCCATCCAACTCCCCACTCACTCACACACACTGTACACCATCCAACTCCCCACCCTTTCACACACACTGTACCCCATCCAACTCCCCACCCTCACACACACTGTACCCCATCCAACTCCCCACTCCCTCACACACACTGTACCCCATCCAACTCCCCACCCTCACACACACTGTACCCCATCCAACTCCCCACCCTCACACACCCTGTACCCCATCCAACGCCCCACCCTTTCATCCACACTGTACCCCATCCAACTCCCCAACCTCACACACACTGTACCCCATCCAACTCCCCACCCTCTCACACACTGTACCCCATCCAACTCCCCACCCTCACACATACTGTACCCCATCCAACTCCCCACCCTCACACACACACTGTACCCCATCCAACTACCCACCCTCACACATACTGTACCCCATCCAACTCCCCTCCCTCACACACACACTGTACCCCATCCAACTCCCCACCCTCACACACACACTGAACCCCATGCAACTCACCACCCTCACACACACTGTACCCCATCCAACTCCCCACCCTCACACACACAGTACCCCATCCAACTCCCCACCCTCACACACACTGTACCCCATCCAACTCACCACCCTCACACACACACTGTACCCCATCCAACTCCCCATCCACACACACACACTGTACCCCATCCAACTCCCAACCCTCACACACACTGTACACCATCCAACTCCCCACCCTCACACACACTGTACCCCATCCAACTCCCCACCCTCACACACACTGTACCCCATCCAACTCCCCTCCCTCACACACACACTGTACCCCATCCAACTCTCCACACTTTTGTGTGTGAACGGGTATGGTGTAATATGTGTGAATGGGTATAGTGTAATGTGTGTGAATGGGTATAGTGTAATGTGTGTGAATGGGTATAGTGTAATGTGTGTGAATGGGTATAGTGTAATGTGTGTGAACGGGTATTGTGTAATGTGTGTGAATGGGTATCGTGTAATGTGTGTGAACGGGTATAGTGTAATGTGTGTGAACGGGTATAGTGTAATGTGTGTGAATGGGTATACTGTCATGTGTGTGAATGGGTATAGTGTATTGTGTGTGAATGGGTATAGTGTAATGTGTGTGAATGGGTATAGTATAATGTGTGTGAATGGGTATAGTGTATTGTGTGTGAATGGGTATGGTGTAATGTGTGTGAATGGGTATAGTGTATTGTCTGTGAATGGGTATGGTGTAATGTGTGTGAATGGGTATAGTGTAATGTGTGTGAATGGGTATAGTGTATTGTGTGTGAATGGGTATAGTATAATGTGTGTGAACGGGTATAGTGTAATGTGTGTGAATGGGTATTGTGTAATGTGTGTGAATGGGTATAGTGTAATGTGTGTGAATGGGTATAGTGTAATGTGTGTGAATGGGTATAGTGTAATGTGTGTGGATGGGTATAGGGTAATGTGTGTGGATGGGTATAGTGTAATGTGTGTGAACGGGTATAGTATAATGTGTGTGAATGGGTATAGTGTAATGTGTGTGAATGGGTATAGTGTAATGTGTGTGGATGGGTATAGTGTAATGTGTGTGGATGGGTATAGTGTAATGTGTGAATGGGTATAGTGTAATGTGTGTGAATGGGTATAGTGTAATGTGTGTGAATGGGTATAGTGTATTGTGTGTGAATGGGTATGGTGTAATGTGTGTGAATGGGTATAGTGTATTGTCTGTGAATGGGTATGGTGTAATGTGTGTGAATGGGTATAGTGTAATGTGTGTGAATGAGTATAGTGTAATGTGTGTGAATGGGTATAGTATAATGTGTGTGAACGGGTATAGTGTAATGTGTGTGAATGGGTATTGTGTAATGTGTGTGAATGGGTATAGTGTAATGTGTGTGAACGGGTATACTGTAATGTGTGTGAATGGGTATAGTGTAATGTGTGTGAATGGGTATAGTGTAATGTGTGTGAATGGGTATAGTGTAATGTGTGTGAATGGGTATAGTGTAATGTGTGTGAACGGTTATTGTGTAATGTGTGTGAATGGGTATCGTGTAATGTGTGTGAACGGGTATAGTGTAATGTGTGTGAACGGGTATAGTGTAATGTGTGTGAATGGGTATACTGTAATGTGTGTGAATGGGTATAGTGTATTGTGTGTGAATGGGTATAGTGTAATGTGTGTGAATGGGTATAGTGTAATGTGTGTGAATGGGTATAGTTTATTGTGTGTGAATGGGTATGGTGTAATGTGTGTGAATGGGTATAGTGTATTGTCTGTGAATGGGTATGGTGTAATGTGTGTGAATGGGTATAGTGTAATGTGTGTGAATGGGTATAGTGTATTGTGTGTGAATGGGTATAGTATAATGTGTGTGAACGGGTATAGTGTAATGTGTGTGAATGGGTATTGTGTAATGTGTGTGAATGGGTATAGTGTAATGTGTGTGAATGGGTATAGTGTAATGTGTGTGAATGGGTATAGTGTAATGTGTGTGGATGGGTATAGTGTAATGTGTGTGGATGGGTATAGTGTAATGTGTGTGAACGGGTATAGTATAATGTGTGTGAATGGGTATAGTGTAATGTGTGTGAATGGGTATAGTGTAATGTGTGTGGATGGGTATAGTGTAATGTGTGTGGATGGGTATAGTGTAATGTGTGAATGGGTATAGTGTAATGTGTGTGAATGGGTATAGTGTAATGTGTGTGAATGGGTATAGTGTATTGTGTGTGAATGGGTATGGTGTAATGTATGTGAATGGGTATAGTGTATTGTCTGTGAATGGGTATGGTGTAATGTGTGTGAATGGGTATAGTGTAATGTGTGTGAATGGGTATAGTGTAATGTGTGTGAATGGGTATAGTATAATGTGTGTGAACGGGTATAGTGTAATGTGTGTGAATGGGTATTGTGTAATGTGTGTGAATGGGTATAGTGTAATGTGTGTGAACGGGTATACTGTAATGTGTGTGAATGGGTATAGTGTAATGTGTGTGAATGGGTATAGTGTAATGTGTGTGAATGGGTATAGTGTAATGTGTGTGAATGGGTATAGTGTAATGTGTGTGAACGGGTATAGTGTAATGTGTGTGAACGGGTATAGTGTAATGTGTGTGAATGGGTATAGTGTAATGTGTGTGAACGGGTATAGTGTATTGTGTGTGAATGGGTATAGTGTAATGTGTGTGAATGGGTATAGTGTAATGTGTGTGAACGGGTATAGTATAATGTGTGTGAATGGGTATAGTGTAATGTGTGTGAATGGGCATAGTGTAATGTGTGTGGATGGGTATAGTGTAATGTGTGTGGATGGGTATAGTGTAATGTGTGTGAATGGGTATAGTGTAATGTGTGTGAATGGGTATAGTGTAATGTGTGTGAATGGGTATAGTGTAATGTGTGTGGATGGGTATAGTGTAATGTGTGTGGATGGGTATAGTGTAATGTGTGTGAACGGGTATAGTATAATGTGTGTGAATGGGTATAGTGTAAAGTGTGTGAATGGGTATAGTGTAATGTGTGTGGATGGGTATAGTGTAATGTGTGTGGATGGGTATAGTGTAATGTGTGTGAATGTGTATAGTGTAATGTGTGTGAATGGGTATAGTGTATTGTGTGTGAATGGGTATAGTGTCATGTGTGTGAATGGGTATAGTGTATTGTGTGTGAATTGGTATAGTGTAATGTGTGTGAATGGGTATAGTGTAATGTGTGTGAATGGGTATAGTGTAATGTGTGTGAACGGGTATAGTGTAATGTGTGTGAATGGGTATAGTGTAATGTGTGTGAATGGGTATAGTGTATTGTGTGTGAATGGGTATAGTGTAATGTGTGTGAATGGGTATACTGTAATGTGTGTGAATGTGTATAGTGTAATGTGTATGAATGGGTGTAGTGTAATGTGTGTGAATGGGTATAGTGTAATGTGTGTGAACGGGTATAGTGTAATGTGTGTGAATGGGTATAGTGTAATGTGTGTGAATGGGTATATTGTAATGTGTGTGAACGGGTATAGTGTAATGTGTGTGAATGGGTATAGTATAATGTGTGTGAATGGGTATAGTGTAATGTGTGTGAATGGGTATAGTGTAATGTGTGTGAATGGGTATAGTGTAATGTGTGTGAATGGGTATAGTGTAATGTGTGTGAATGGGTATAGTGTAATGTGTGTGAATGGGTATAGTGTAATGTGTGTGAATGGGTATAGTATAATGTGTGTGAATGGGTATAGTGTATTGTGTGTGAATAGGTGTAGTGTAATGTGTGTGAATGGGTATAGTGTAATGTGTGTGAACGGGTATAGTAAAATGTGTGTGAATGGGTATAGTGTAATGTGTGTGAATGGGTATAGTGTAATGTGTGTGAATTGGTATTGTGTAATGTGTGTGAACGGGTATAGTGTAATGTGTGTGAACGGGTATAGTGTAACGTGTGTGAATGGGTATAGTGTAATGTGTGTGAATGGGTATAGTGTAATGTGTGTGAATGGGTATAGTGTAATGTGTGTGAATGGTTATAGTGTAATGTGTGTGAATGGGTATAGTGTAATGTATGTGAATGGGTAGAGTGTATTGTGTGTGAATGGGTATAGTGTATTGTGTGTGAATTGGTATAGTGTAATGTGTGTGAATGGGTATAGTGTAATGTGTGTGAATGGGTATAGTGTAATGTGTGTGAACGGGTATAGTGTAATGTGTGTGAATGGGTATAGTGTAATGTGTGTGAATGGGTATAGTGTAATGTGTGTGTATGGGTATCGTGTAATGTGTGTGAATGGGTATAGTGTAATGTGTGTGAATGGGTATAGTGTAATGTGTGTGAATGGGTATAGTGTAATGTGTGTGAATGGGTATAGTGTATTGTGTGTGAATGGGTTTTGTGTAATGTGTGTGAATGGGTATCGTGTTTTGTGTGTGAATGGGTATAGTGTAATGTGTGTGAATGGGTATAGTGTAATGTGTGTGAACGGGTATAGTGTAATGTGTGTGAATGGGTATAGTGTAATGTGTGTGAACGGGTATTGTGTAACGTGTGTGAATGGGTATAGTGTAATGTGTGTGAACGGGTATTGTGTAATGTGTGTGAATGGGTATAGTGTAATGTGTGTGAACGGGTATAGTGTAATGTGTGTGAACGGGTATAGTGTAATATGTGTGAACGGGTATAGTGTAATTTGTGTCAACGGGTATAGTGTAATGTGTGTGAACGGGTATAGTGTAATGTGTGTCAACGGGTATAGTGTAATGTGTGTGAACGGGTCTAGTGTATTGCGTGTGAACGGGTATAGTATAATGTGTGTGAATGGGTATAGTGTAATGTGTGTGAATGGGTATAGCGTAATGTGTGTGGATGGGTATAGTGTAATTTGTGTGAATGGGTATAGTGTAATGTGTGTGAATGGGTATAGTGTAATGTGTGTGAATGGGTATAGTGTAATGTGTGTGGATGGGTATAGTGTAATGTGTGTGGATGGGTATAGTGTAATGTGTGTGAACGGGTATAGTATAATGTGTGTGAATGGGTATAGTGTAATGTGTGTGAATGGGTATAGTGTAATGTGTGTGGATGGGTATAGTGTAATGTGTGTGGATGGGTATAGTGTATTGTGTGTGAATGGGTATAGTGTAATGTGTGTGAATGGGAATAGTGTATTGTGTGTGAATGGGTATAGTGTAATGTGTGTGAATGGGTATAGTGTAATGTGTGTGAATGGGTATAGTGTATTGTGTGTGAATGGGTATAGTGTGATGTGTGTGAATGGGTATAGTGTAATGTGTGTGAATGGGTATAGTGTAATGTGTGTGAATGGGTGTAGTGTAATGTGTGTGAATGGGTATAGTGTAATGTGTGTGAATGGGTATAGTGTAATGTGTGTGAATGGGTATATTGTAATGTGTGTGAAAGGGTATAGTGTAATGTGTGTGAATGGGTATAGTACAATGTGTGTGAATGGGTATAGTGTAATGTGTGTGAATGGGTATAGTGTAATGTGTGTGAATGGGTATAGTGTAATGTGTGTGAATGGGTATAGTGTAATGTGTGTGAATGGGTATAGTGTAATGTGTGTGAATGGGTATAGTATAATGTGTGTGAATGGGTATAGTGTATTGTGTGTGAATGGGTGTAGTGTAATGTGTGTGAATGGGTATAGTGTAATGTGTGTGAACGGGTATAGTATAATGTGTGTGAATGGGTATAGTGTAATGTGTGTGAATGGGTATAGTGTAATGTGTGTGAATTGGTATTGTGTAATGTGTGTGAACGGGTATAGTGTAATGTGTGTGAACGGGTATAGTGTAATGTGTGTGAATGGGTATAGTGTAATGTGTGTGAATGGGTATAGTGTAATGTGTGTGAATGGGTATAGTGTAATGTGTGTGAATGGTTATAGTGTAATGTGTGTGAATGGGTATAGTGTAATGTGTGTGAATGGGTATAGTGTATTGTGTGTGAATGGGTATAGTGTATTGTGTGTGAATTGGTATAGTGTAATGTGTGTGAATGGGTATAGTGTAATGTGTGTGAATGGGTATAGTGTAATGTGTGTGAACGGGTATAGTGTAATGTGTGTGAATGGGTATAGTGTAATGTGTGTGGATGGGTATAGTGTAATGTGTGTGAACGGGTATAGTATAATGTGTGTGAATGGGTATAGTGTAATGTGTGTGAATGGGTATAGTGTAATGTGTGTGAACGGGTATAGTGTAATATGTGTGAACGGGTATAGTGTAATGTGTGTCAACGGGTATAGTGTAATGTGTGTGAACGGGTATAGTGTAATGTGTGTCAACGGGTATAGTGTAATGTGTGTGAACGCGTCTAGTGTATTGTGTGTGAACGGGTATAGTATAATGTGTGTGAATGGGTATAGTGTAATGTGTGTGAATGGGTATAGTGTAATGTGTGTGGATGGGTATAGTGTAATTTGTGTGAATGGGTATAGTGTAATGTGTGTGAATGGGTATAGTGTAATGTGTGTGAATGGGTATAGTGTAATGTGTGTGGATGGGTATAGTGTAATGTGTGTGGATGGGTATAGTGTAATGTATGTGAACGGGTATAGTATAATGTGTGTGAATGGGTATAGTGTAATGTGTGTGAATGGGTATAGTGTAATGTGTGTGGATGGGTATAGTGTAATGTGTGTGGATGGGTATAGTGTAATGTGTGTGAATGGGTATAGTGTAATGTGTGTGAATGGGTATAGTGTATTGTGTGTGAATGGGTATAGTGTAATGTGTGTGAATGGGTATAGTGTAATGTGTGTGAATGGGTATAGTGTAATGTGTGTGAATGGGTATAGTGTAATGTGTGTGAATGGGTATAGTGTAATGTGTGTGAATGGGTATAGTGTAATGTGTGTGAATGGGTATAGTGTAATGTGTGTGAATGGGTATAGTGTAATGTGTGTGAATGGGTATAGTGTAATGTGTGTGAATGGGTATATTGTAATGTGTGTGAATGGGTATAGTGTAATGTGTGTGAATGGGTATAGTATAATGTGTGTGAATGGGTATAGTGTAATGTGTGTGAATGGGTATAGTGTAATGTGTGTGAATGGGTATAGTGTAATGTGTGTGAATGGGTATAGTGTAATGTGTGTGAATGGGTATAGTGTAATGTGTGTGAATGGGTATAGTGTAATGTGTGTGAACGGGTATAGTGTAATGTGTGTGAATGGGTATAGTATAATGTGTGTGAATGGGTATAGTGTATTGTGTGTGAATGGGTGTAGTGTAATGTGTGTGAATGGGTATAGTGTAATGTGTGTGAACGGGTATAGTATAATGTGTGTGAATGGGTATAGTGTAATGTGTGTGAATGGGTATAGTGTAATGTGTGTGAATTGGTATTGTGTAATGTGTGTGAACGGGTATAGTGTAATGTGTGTGAAGGGTATAGTGTAATGTGTGTGAATGGGTATAGTGTAATGTGTGTGAATGGGTATAGTGTAATGTGTGTGAATGGGTATAGTGTAATGTGTGTGAATGGTTATAGTGTAATGTGTGTGAATGGGTATAGTGTAATGTGTGTGAATGGGTATAGTGTATTGTGTGTGAATGGGTATAGTGTATTGTGTGTGAATTGGTATAGTTTAATGTGTGTGAATGGGTATAGTGTAATGTGTGTGAATGGGTATAGTGTAATGTGTGTGAACGGGTATAGTGTAATGTGTGTGAATGGGTATAGTGTAATGTGTGTGGATGGGTATAGTGTAATGTGTGTGAAGGGTATAGTTTAATGTGTGTGAATGGGTATAGTGTAATGTGTGTGAATGGGTATAGTGTAATGTGTGTGAATGGGTATAGTGTAATGTGTGTGGATGGGTATAGTGTAATGTGTGTGAATGTGTATAGTGTAATGTGTGTGAATGGGTATAGTGTATTGTGTGTGAATGGGTATAGTGTAATGTGTGTGAATGGGTATAGTGTATTGTGTGTGAATTGGTATAGTGTAATGTGTGTGAATGGGTATAGTGTAATGTGTGTGAATGGGTATAGTGTAATGTGTGTGAACGGGTATAGTGTAATGTGTGTGAATAGGTATAGTGTAATGTGTGTGAATGGGTATAGTGTATTGTGTGTGAATGGGTATCGTGTAATGTGTGTGAATGGGTATACTGTAATGTGTGTGAATGGGTATAGTGTAATGTGTGTGAATGGGTGTAGTGTAATGTGTGTGAATGGGTATAGTGTAATGTGTGTGAACGGGTATAGTGTAATGTGTGTGAATGGGTATAGTGTAATGTGTGTGAATGGGTGTAGTGTAATGTGTGTGAATGGGTATAGTGTAATGTGTGTGAACGGGTATAGTGTAATTTGTGTGAATGGGTATAGTGTAATGTGTGTGAATGGGTATAGTGTAATGTGTGTGGATGGGTATAGTGTATTGTGTGTGAATGGGTATAGTGTAATGTGTGTGAATGGGAATAGTGTATTGTGTGTGAATGGGTATAGTGTAATGTGTGTGAATGGGTATAGTGTAATGTGTGTGAATGGGTATAGTGTATTGTGTGTGAATGGGTATAGTGTGATGTGTGTGAATGGGTATAGTGTAATGTGTGTGAATGGGTATAGTGTAATGTGTGTGAATGGGTGTAGTGTAATGTGTGTGAATGGGTATAGTGTAATGTGTGTGAATGGGTATAGTATAATGTGTGTGAATGGGTATAGTGTATTGTGTGTGAATGGGTGTAGTGTAATGTGTGTGAATGGGTATAGTGTAATGTGTGTGAATGGGTATAGTGTAATGTGTGTGAATGGGTATAGTGTAATGTGTGTGAATGGGTATAGTGTATTGTGTGTGAATGGGTATAGTGTAATGTGTGTGAATGGGTATAGTGTAATGTGTGTGAACGGGTATAGTGTAATGTGTGTGAATGGGTATAGTGTAATGTGTGTGAATGGGTATAGTGTAATGTGTGTGAATTGGTATTGTGTAATGTGTGTGTGAAAGGGTATAGTGTAATGTGTGTGAACGGGTATAGTGTAATGTGTGTGAATGGGTATAGTGTAATGTGTGTGAAAGGGTATAGTGTAATGTGTGTGAATGGGTATAGTGTAATGTGTGTGAATGGTTATAGTGTAATGTGTGTGAATGGGTATAGTGTAATGTGTGTGAATGGGTATAGTGTATGTGTGTGAATGGGTATAGTGTATTGTGTGTGAATTGGGTATAGTGTAATGTGTGTGAATGGGTATAGTGTAATGTGTGTGAATGGGTATAGTGTAATGTGTGTGAACTGGGTAAGTGTAAGGTGTGTGAAGGGTATAGTGTAATGTGTGTTGATGGGTATAGTGTAATGTGTGTGAACTGGGTATAGTAGTAATGTGAGTGAATGGATATCGTATGTGAATGTACAGTTAACGTGTGTGAAACCGGGTATAGTGTAATGAGTGTGAACTGGGTATAGTGTAATGTGTGTGCTACTGGGTATCAGTGTTATGTGTGTGAACTGGGTATAGTGTAATGTGTGTGCACCTGGGTATAGTGTAATGTGTGTGAACTCCTAGTTGTACTTGTGTAATGTGATGTGAACTGGGTATAGTGTATTGTGTGTGATGAATAGCGGTTTTTGTGTGTATAGTGTATTGGGGAATGGGTATAGTGTATTGTGGTGAATTTGGTATAGTGTCTATGAGTGTGAAGGGTATAGTGTAGGTGTGTGATGGGTATAGTGTAATGTGTGTGAGGGATATAGTGAATGTAGGTGAACTGGGTATTGTGTAATGAATGTGTGTGAATGGGGTATAGTGTAATGTGTGTGACTGGGTATAGTGTACTGTGGAGTATGGGTATAGAGTAATGTGTGTGCTGGGAAGTGTATGTGTGTGAATGGGTAGTAGTGTAATGTGTGTGAATGGGTATAGGGGACAATGGGTGTGTATGGGTAGTAGTGTAATGCTGTGTGAATGGGTATAGTGTAATGTGTGTGAATGGGTATAGTGTAATGTGTGTGGATGGGTATAGTGTAATATATGTGAAGGGTATAGTATAATGTGTGTGAATGGGTATAGTGTAATGTGTGTGAATGGGTATAGTGTAATGTGTGTGGATGGGTATAGTGTAATGTGTGTGGATGGGTATAGTGTATTGTGTGTGAATGGGTATAGTGTAATGTGTGTGAATGGGTATAGTGTATTGTGTGTGAATGGGTATAGTGTAATGTGTGTGAATGGGTATAGTGTAATGTGTGTGAATGGGTATAGTGTATGTGTGTGAATGGGTATAGTGTAATGTGTGTGAATGGTATAGTGTAATGTGTGTGAATGGGTATAGTGTAATGTGTGTGAATGGGTGTAGTGTAATGTGTGTGAATGGGTATAGTGTAATGTGTGTGAATGGGTATAGTGTAATGTGTGTGAATGGGTATATTGTAATGTGTGTGAACGGGTATAGTGTAATGTGTGTGAATGGGTATAGTGTAATGTGTGTGAATGGGTATAGTGTAATGTGTGTGAATGGGTATAGTGTAATGTGTGTGAATGGGTATAGTGTAATGTGTGTGAATGGGTATAGTGTAATGTGTGTGAATTGGTATTGTGTAATGTGTGTGAACGGGTATAGTGTAATGTGTGTGAACGGGTATAGTGTAATGTGTGTGAATGGGTATAGTGTAATGTGTGTGAATGGGTATAGTGTAATGTGTGTGAATGGGTATAGTGTAATGTGTGTGAATGGTTATAGTGTAATGTGTGTGAATGGGTATAGTGTAATGTGTGTGAATGGGTATAGTGTAATGTGTGTGAATGGGTATAGTGTATTGTGTGTGAATGGGTATAGTGTAATGTGTGTGAATGGGTATAGTGTAATGTGTGTGAATGGGTATAGTGTAATGTGTGTGAACGGGTATAGTGTAATGTGTGTGAATGGGTATAGTGTAATGTGTGTGAATGGGTATAGTGTAATGTGTGTGAATGGGTATAGTGTAATGTGTGTGAATGGGTATAGTGTAATGTGTGTGAATGGGTATAGTGTAATGTGTGTGGATGGGTATAGTGTAATGTGTGTGGATGGGTATAGTGTAATGTGTGTGAATGTGTATAGTGTAATGTGTGTGAATGGGTATAGTGTATTGTGTGTGAATGGGTATAGTGTAATGTGTGTGAATGGGTATAGTGTATTGTGTGTGAATTGGTATAGTGTAATGTGTGTGAATGGGTATAGTGTAATGTGTGTGAATGGGTATAGTGTAATGTGTGTGAACGGGTATAGTGTAATGTGTGTGAATAGGTATAGTGTAATGTGTGTGAATGGGTATAGTGTATTGTGTGTGAATGGGTATCGTGTAATGTGTGTGAATGGGTATACTGTAATGTGTGTGAATGGGTATAGTGTAATGTGTGTGAATGGGTGTAGTGTAATGTGTGTGAATGGGTATAGTGTAATGTGTGTGAATGGGTATAGTGTAATGTGTGTGAATGGGTATAGTGTAATGTGTGTGAATGGGTGTAGTGTAATGTGTGTGAATGGGTATAGTGTAATGTGTGTGAATGGGTATAGTGTAATGTGTGTGAATGGGTATAGTGTAATGTGTGTGAATGGGTATAGTGTAATGTGTGTGGATGGGTATAGTGTATTGTGTGTGAATGGGTATAGTGTAATGTGTGTGAATGGGAATAGTGTAATGTGTGTGAATGGGTATAGTGTAATGTGTGTGAATGGGTATAGTGTAATGTGTGTGAATGGGTATAGTGTATTGTGTGTGAATGGGTATAGTGTGATGTGTGTGAATGGGTATAGTGTAATGTGTGTGAATGGGTATAGTGTAATGTGTGTGAATGGGTGTAGTGTAATGTGTGTGAATGGGTATAGTGTAATGTGTGTGAATGGGTATAGTGTAATGTGTGTGAATGGGTATAGTGTAATGTGTGTGAACGGGTATAGTGTAATGTGTGTGAATGGGTATAGTATAATGTGTGTGAATGGGTATAGTGTAATGTGTGTGAATGGGTATAGTGTAATGTGTGTGAATGGGTATAGTGTAATGTGTGTGAATGGGTATAGTGTAATGTGTGTGAATGGGTATAGTGTAATGTGTGTGAATGGGTATAGTGTAATGTGTGTGAATGGGTATAGTGTAATGTGTGTGAATGGGTATAGTGTAATGTGTGTGAATGGGTATAGTGTAATGTGTGTGAATGGGTATAGTGTAATGTGTGTGAATGGGTATAGTGTAATGTGTGTGAATGGGTATAGTGTAATGTGTGTGAATGGGTATAGTGTAATGTGTGTGAATGGTATAGTGTAATGTGTGTGAATGGGTATAGTGTAATGTGTGTGAATGGGTATAGTGTAATGTGTGTGAATGGGTATAGTGTAATGTGTGTGAATGGGTATAGTGTAATGTGTGTGAATGGGTATAGTGTAATGTGTGTGAATGGGTATAGTGTAATGTGTGTGAATGGGTATAGTGTAATGTGTGTGAATGGGTATAGTGTAATGTGTGTGAATGGGTATAGTGTAATGTGTGTGAATGGGTATAGTGTAATGTGTGTGAATGGGTATAGTGTAATGTGTGTGAATGGGTATAGTGTAATGTGTGTGAACGGGTATAGTGTAATGTGTGTGAATGGGTATAGTGTAATGTGTGTGGATGGGTATAGTGTAATGTGTGTGAACGGGTATAGTATAATGTGTGTGAATGGGTATAGTGTAATGTGTGTGAATGGGTATAGTGTAATGTGTGTGAACGGGTATAGTGTAATGTGTGTGAACGGGTATAGTGTAATGTGTGTGAACGGGTATAGTGTAATGTGTGTGAACGGGTATAGTGTAATGTGTGTGAACGGGTATAGTGTAATGTGTGTGAACGGGTATAGTGTAATGTGTGTGAACGGGTATAGTGTAATGTGTGTGAACGGGTATAGTGTAATGTGTGTGAATGGGTATAGTGTAATGTGTGTGGATGGGTATAGTGTAATGTGTGTGAATGGGTATAGTGTAATGTGTGTGAATGGGTATAGTGTAATGTGTGTGAATGGGTATAGTGTAATGTGTGTGAATGGGTATAGTGTAATGTGTGTGAATGGGTATAGTGTAATGTGTGTGAACGGGTATAGTGTAATGTGTGTGAATGGGTATAGTGTAATGTGTGTGAATGGGTATAGTGTAATGTGTGTGAATGGGTATAGTGTAATGTGTGTGAATGGGTATAGTGTATTGTGTGTGAATGGGTATAGTGTAATGTGTGTGAATGGGTATAGTGTATTGTGTGTGAATGGGTATAGTGTAATGTGTGTGAATGGGTATAGTGTAATGTGTGTGAATGGGTATAGTGTATTGTGTGTGAATGGGTATAGTGTGATGTGTGTGAATGGGTATAGTGTAATGTGTGTGAATGGGTATAGTGTAATGTGTGTGAATGGGTGTAGTGTAATGTGTGTGAATGGGTATAGTGTAATGTGTGTGAATGGGTATAGTGTAATGTGTGTGAATGGGTATAGTGTAATGTGTGTGAACGGGTATAGTGTAATGTGTGTGAATGGGTATAGTGTAATGTGTGTGAATGGGTATAGTGTAATGTGTGTGAATGGGTATAGTGTAATGTGTGTGAATGGGTATAGTGTAATGTGTGTGAATGGGTATAGTGTAATGTGTGTGAATGGGTATAGTGTAATGTGTGTGAATGGGTATAGTGTAATGTGTGTGAATGGGTATAGTGTAATGTGTGTGAATGGGTATAGTATAATGTGTGTGAATGGGTATAGTGTATTGTGTGTGAATGGGTGTAGTGTAATGTGTGTGAATGGGTATAGTGTAATGTGTGTGAACGGGTATAGTGTAATGTGTGTGAATGGGTATAGTGTAATGTGTGTGAATGGGTATAGTGTAATGTGTGTGAATGGGTATAGTGTAATGTGTGTGAACGGGTATAGTGTAATGTGTGTGAACGGGTATAGTGTAATGTGTGTGAATGGGTATAGTGTAATGTGTGTGAATGGGTATAGTGTAATGTGTGTGAATGGGTATAGTGTAATGTGTGTGAATGGGTATAGTGTAATGTGTGTGAATGGGTATAGTGTAATGTGTGTGAATGGGTATAGTGTAATGTGTGTGAACGGGTATAGTGTAATGTGTGTGAATGGGTATAGTGTAATGTGTGTGAATGGGTATAGTGTAATGTGTGTGAATGGGTATAGTGTAATGTGTGTGAATGGGTATAGTGTAATGTGTGTGAATGGGTATAGTGTAATGTGTGTGAATGGGTATAGTGTAATGTGTGTGAATGGGTATAGTGTAATGTGTGTGAATGGGTATAGTGTAATGTGTGTGAATGGGTATAGTGTAATGTGTGTGAATGGGTATAGTGTAATGTGTGTGAATGGGTATAGTGTAATGTGTGTGAATGGGTATAGTGTAATGTGTGTGAATGGGTATAGTGTAATGTGTGTGAATGGGTATAGTGTAATGTGTGTGAATGGGTATAGTGTAATGTGTGTGAATGGGTATAGTGTAATGTGTGTGAATGGGTATAGTGTAATGTGTGTGAATGGGTATAGTGTAATGTGTGTGAACGGGTATAGTGTAATGTGTGTGAATAGGTATAGTGTAATGTGTGTGAATGGGTATAGTGTATTGTGTGTGAATGGGTATCGTGTAATGTGTGTGAATGGGTATAGTGTAATGTGTGTGAATGGGTATAGTGTAATGTGTGTGAATGGGTGTAGTGTAATGTGTGTGAATGGGTATAGTGTAATGTGTGTGAATGGGTATAGTGTAATGTGTGTGAATGGGTATAGTGTAATGTGTGTGAATGGGTGTAGTGTAATGTGTGTGAATGGGTATAGTGTAATGTGTGTGAACGGGTATAGTGTAATTTGTGTGAATGGGTATAGTGTAATGTGTGTGAATGGGTATATTGTAATGTGTGTGAACGGGTATAGTGTAATGTGTGTGAATGGGTATAGTATAATGTGTGTGAATGGGTATAGTGTAATGTGTGTGAATGGGTATAGTGTAATGTGTGTGAATGGGTATAGTGTAATGTGTGTGAATGGGTATAGTGTAATGTGTGTGAATGGGTATAGTGTAATGTGTGTGAATGGGTATAGTGTAATGTGTGTGAATGGGTATAGGTAATGTGTGTGAATGGGTATAGTGTATTGTGTGTGAATGGTGTAGTGTAATGTGTGTGAATGGGTATAGTGTAATTGTGTGTGAACGGGTATAGTATAAGTGTGTGAATGGGTATAGTGTAATGTGTGTGAACTGGGTATAGTGTAATGTGTGTGAATGGGTATAGTGTAATGTGTGTGAATGGTTATAGTGTAATGTGTGTGAATGGGTATAGTGTAATGTGTGTGAATGGGTATAGTGTATTGTGTGTGAAATGGTATAGTGTAATGTGTGTGAATGGGTATTGTGTAATGTGTGTGAATGGGTATAGTGTAATGTGTGTGAATGGGTATAGTGTAATGTGTGTGGATGGGTATAGTGTAATGTGTGTGAATGGGTATAGTGTAATGTGTGTGAATGGGTATAGTGTAATGTGTGTGAATGGGTATAGTGTAATGTGTGTGAATGGGTATAGTGTAATGTGTGTGAATGGGTATAGTGTAATGTGTGTGAATGGGTATAGTGTAATGTGTGTGAATGGGTGTAGTGTAATGTGTGTGAATGGGTATAGTGTAATGTGTGTGAATGGGTGTAGTGTAATGTGTGTGAATGGGTATAGTGTAATGTGTGTGAATGGGTATAGTGTAATGTGTGTGAACGGGTATAGTGTAATGTGTGTGAATGGGTATCGTGTAATGTGTGTGAACGGGTATAGTGCAATGTGTGTGAATGGGTATAGTGTAATGTGTGTGAATGGGTATAGTGTAATGTGTGTGAATGGGTATAGTGTAATGTGTGTGAACGGGTATAGTGTAATGTGTGTGAATGGGGTATAGTGTAATGTGTGTGAACGGGTATAGTGTAATGTGTGTGAATGGGTATCGTGTAATGTGTGTGAATGGTATAGTGTAATGTGTGTGAACGGGTATAGTGTAATGTGTGTGAATGGGTATAGTGTAATGTGTGTGAATGGGTATAGTGTAATGTGTGTGAATGGTATAGTGTAATGTGTGTGAATGGTATAGTGTAATGTGTGTGAACGGGTATAGTGTAATGTGTGTGAATGGGTATAGTGTAATGTGTGTGAATCGGGTATAGTGTAATGTGTGTGATGGGTATAGTGTAATGTGTGTGGATGGGTATAGTGTAATGTGTGTGATTGGGTGTAGTGTAATGTGTGTGAATGGGTATAGTGTAATGTGTGTGAATGGGTATAGTGTAATGTGTGTGAATGGGTATAGTGTAATGTGTGTGAATGGTATAGTGTAATGTGTGTGAATGGGTTAGTGTAATGTGTGTGAATGGGTATAGTGTAATGTGTGTGAATGGGTATAGTGTAATGTGTGTGAATGGGTATAGTGTAATGTGTGTGAATGGGTATAGTGTAATGTGTGTGAATGGGTATAGTGTAATGTGTGTGAATGGTATAGTGTAATGTGTGTGAATGGGTATAGTGTAATTGTGTGTGAATGGGTATAGTGTAATGTGTGTGAATGGGTATAGTGTAATGTGTGTGAATGGGTATAGTGTAATGTGTGTGAATGGGTATAGTGTAATGTGTGTGAATGGGTATAGTGTAATGTGTGTGAAGGGTATAGTGTAATGTGTGTGAATGGGTATAGTGTAATGTGTGTGAATGGGTATAGTGTAATGTGTGTGAATGGGTATAGTGTAATGTGTGTGAATGGGTATAGTGTAATGTGTGTGAATGGGTATAGTGTAATGTGTGTGAATGGGTATAGTGTAATGTGTGTGAATGGGTATAGTGTAATGTGTGTGAATGGGTATAGTGTAATGTGTGTGAATGGGTATAGTGTAATGTGTGTGAACGGGTATAGTGTAATGTGTGTGAATGGGTATAGTGTAATGTGTGTGAATGGGTATAGTGTAATGTGTGTGAATGGGTATAGTGTAATGTGTGTGAACGGGTATAGTGTAATGTGTGTGAATGGGTATAGTGTAATGGTGTGAATGGGTATAGTGTAATGTGTGTGAATGGGTATAGTGTAATGTGTGTGAATGGGTATAGTGTAATGTGTGTGAATGGGTATAGTGTATGTGTGTGAATGGGTATAGTGTAATGTGTGTGAATGGGTATAGTGTAATGTGTGTGAATGGGTATAGTGTAATGTGTGTGAATGGGTATAGTGTAATGTGTGTGAATGGGTTATAGTGTAATGTGTGTGAATGGGTATAGTGTAATGTGTGTGAATGGGTATAGTGTAATGTGTGTGAATGGGTATAGTGTATTGTGTGTGAATGGGTATAGTGTAATGTGTGTGAATGGGTATAGTGTAATGTGTGTGAATGGGAATAGTGTAATGTGTGTGAATGGGTAAAGTGTAATGTGTGTGAATGGGTATAGTGTAATGTGTGTGAATGGGTATAGTGTAATGTGTGTGAATGGGTATAGTGTAATGTGTGTGAATGGGTATAGTGTAATGTGTGTGAATGGGTATAGTGTAATGTGTGTGAATGGGTATAGTGTAATGTGTGTGAATGGGTATAGTGTAATGTGTGTGAATGGGTTTAGTGTAATGTGTGTGAATGGGTATAGTGTAATGTGTGTGAATGGGTATAGTGTAATGTGTGTGAATGGGTATAGTGTAATGTGTGTGAATGGGTATAGTGTAATGTGTGTGAATGGGTATAGTGTAATGTGTGTGAATGGGTATAGTGTAATGTGTGTGAATGGGTATAGTGTAATGTGTGTGAATGGGTATAGTGTAATGTGTGTGAATGGGTATAGTGTAATGTGTGTGAATGGGTATAGTGTAATGTGTGTGAATGGGTATAGTGTAATGTGTGTGAATGGGTATAGTGTAATGTGTGTGAATGGGTATAGTGTAATGTGTGTGAATGGGTATAGTGTAATGTGTGTGAATGGGTATAGTGTAATGTGTGTGAATGGGTATAGTGTAATGTGTGTGAATGGGTATAGTGTAATGTGTGTGAATGGGTATAGTGTAATGTGTGTGAATGGGTATAGTGTAATGTGTGTGAATGGGTATAGTGTAATGTGTGTGAATGGGTATAGTGTAATGTGTGTGAATGGGTATAGTGTAATGTGTGTGAATGGGTATAGTGTAATGTGTGTGAATGGGTATAGTGTAATGTGTGTGAATGGGTATAGTGTAATGTGTGTGAATGGGTATAGTGTAATGTGTGTGAATGGGTATAGTGTAATGTGTGTGAATGGGTATAGTGTAATGTGTGTGAATGGGTATAGTGTAATGTGTGTGAATGGGTATAGTGTAATGTGTGTGAATGGGTATAGTGTAATGTGTGTGAATGGGTATAGTGTAATGTGTGTGAATGGGTATAGTGTAATGTGTGTGAATGGGTATAGTGTAATGTGTGTGAATGGGTATAGTGTAATGTGTGTGAATGGGTATAGTGTAATGTGTGTGAATGGGTATAGTGTAATGTGTGTGAATGGGTATAGTGTAATGTGTGTGAATGGGTATAGTGTAATGTGTGTGAATGGGTATAGTGTAATGTGTGTGAATGGGTATAGTGTAATGTGTGTGAATGGGTATAGTGTAATGTGTGTGAATGGGTATAGTGTAATGTGTGTGAATGGGTATAGTGTAATGTGTGTGAATGGGTATAGTGTAATGTGTGTGAATGGGTATAGTGTAATGTGTGTGAATGGGTATAGTGTAATGTGTGTGAATGGGTATAGTGTAATGTGTGTGAATGGGTATAGTGTAATGTGTGTGAATGGGTATAGTGTAATGTGTGTGAATGGGTATAGTGTAATGTGTGTGAATGGGTATAGTGTAATGTGTGTGAATGGGTATAGTGTAATGTGTGTGAATGGGTATAGTGTAATGTGTGTGAATGGGTATAGTGTAATGTGTGTGAATGGGTATAGTGTAATGTTGTGTGAAACGGGTATAGTGTAATGTGTGTGAATGGGTATAGTGTAATGTGTGTGAATGGGTATAGTGTAAAGTGTGTGAATGTGTATAGTGTAATGTGTGTGAATGGGTATAGTGTAATGTGAGTGAATGGGTATAGTGTAATGTGTGTGAATGGGTTATAGTGTAATGTGTGTGAATGGGTATAGTGTAATGTGTGTGAATGGGTATAGTGTAATGTGTGTGATGGGTATAGTGTAATGTGTGTGAACGGGTAAAGTTAATGTGTGTGAATGGGTATAGTGTAATGTGTTGTGAAGGGGTATAGTGTAATGTGTGTGGATGGGAATAGTTGTAATGTGAGTGATGTGAATGGTGTATAGTGTAATGTGTGTGAATGGGTATAGTGTATTGTGTGTGAATGGGTATAGTGTAATGTGTGTGAATGGGTATAGTGTAATGTGTGTGAATGGGTATAGTGTAATGTGTGTGAATGGGTATAGTGTAATGTGTGTGAATGGGTATAGTGTAATGTGTGTGAATGGGTATAGTGTAATGTGTGTGAATGGGTATAGTGTAATGTGTGTGAATGGGTATAGTGTAATGTGTGTGAATGGGTATAGTGTAATGTGTGTGAATGGGTATAGTGTAATGTGTGTGAATGGGTATAGTGTAATGTGTGTGAATGGGTATAGTGTAATGTGTGTGAATGGGTATAGTGTAATGTGTGTGAATGGGTATAGTGTAATGTGTGTGAATGGGTATAGTGTAATGTGTGTGAATGGGTATAGTGTAATGTGTGTGAATGGGTATAGTGTAATGTGTGTGAATGGGTATAGTGTAATGTGTGTGAATGGGTATAGTGTAATGTGTGTGAATGGGTATAGTGTAATGTGTGTGAATGGGTATAGTGTAATGTGTGTGAATGGGTATAGTGTAATGTGTGTGAATGGGTATAGTGTAATGTGTGTGAATGGGTATAGTGTAATGTGTGTGAATGGGTATAGTGTAATGTGTGTGAATGGGTATAGTGTAATGTGTGTGAATGGGTATAGTGTAATGTGTGTGAATGGGTATAGTGTAATGTGTGTGAATGGGTATAGTGTAATGTGTGTGAATGGGTATAGTGTAATGTGTGTGAATGGGTATAGTGTAATGTGTGTGAATGGGTATAGTGTAATGTGTGTGAATGGGTATAGTGTAATGTGTGTGAATGGGTATAGTGTAATGTGTGTGAATGGGTATAGTGTAATGTGTGTGAATGGGTATAGTGTAATGTGTGTGAATGGGTATAGTGTAATGTGTGTGAATGGGTATAGTGTAATGTGTGTGAATGGGTATAGTGTAATGTGTGTGAATGGGTATAGTGTAATGTGTGTGAATGGGTATAGTGTAATGTGTGTGAATGGGTATAGTGTAATGTGTGTGAATGGGTATAGTGTAATGTGTGTGAATGGGTATAGTGTAATGTGTGTGAATGGGTATAGTGTAATGTGTGTGAATGGGTATAGTGTAATGTGTGTGAATGGGTATAGTGTAATGTGTGTGAATGGGTATAGTGTAATGTGTGTGAATGGGTATAGTGTAATGTGTGTGAATGGGTATAGTGTAATGTGTGTGAATGGGTATAGTGTAATGTGTGTGAATGGGTATAGTGTAATGTGTGTGAATGGGTATAGTGTAATGTGTGTGAATGGGTATAGTGTAATGTGTGTGAATGGGTATAGTGTAATGTGTGTGAATGGGTATAGTGTAATGTGTGTGAATGGGTATAGTGTAATGTGTGTGAATGGGTATAGTGTAATGTGTGTGAATGGGTATAGTGTAATGTGTGTGAATGGGTATAGTGTAATGTGTGTGAATGGGTATAGTGTAATGTGTGTGAATGGGTATAGTGTAATGTGTGTGAATGGGTATAGTGTAATGTGTGTGAATGGGTATAGTGTAATGTGTGTGAATGGGTATAGTGTAATGTGTGTGAATGGGTATAGTGTAATGTGTGTGAATGGGTATAGTGTAATGTGTGTGAATGGGTATAGTGTAATGTGTGCGATGGGTATAGTGTAATGTGATGTGATGGGTATAGTGTAAGTGTTGTGAACGGGTATAGTGATAATGTGTGTGAATGGGTATAGTTGTAATGTGTGTGAATGGGTATAGTGTAATGTGTGTGAATTGGGTATAGTGTAATGATTGTGATGGGTATCGTGATAATGTGTTGGTGAAAGGGTTATTGTGTAATGTGTGTGAATGGGTATAGTGTATTGTGTTGTGAAATGGTATAGTGTATGTGTGTGAATGGGTATAGTGTAATGAGTGTGAATGGTTATAGGGTAAATGTGTTGTTGTGAAGGGGTATAGTGTGATTGTGTGTGATGGGTATAGTGTATTGTGTGTGAATGGGTATAGTGATATGGTGTGTGATTTGGTATAGTGTATTGTGAGTGAATGGGTATAGTGTAATGTGAGTGAATGGGTATAGTGTACTGTGTGTGAATGGGATAGTGTATTGTGGTGTGATTGGGTATTAGTGTAATGTGTGTGAATGGGTATAGTGTAATGTGTGTGAATGGGTATAGTGTAATGTGTGTGAATGGGTATAGTGTAATGTGTGTGAATGGGTATAGTGTAATGTGTGTGAATGGGTATAGTGTAATGTGTGTGAATGGGTATAGTGTAATGTGTGTGAATGGGTATAGTGTATTGTGTGTGAATGGGTATAGTGTAATGTGTGTGAATGGGTATAGTGTAATGTGTGTGAATGGGTATAGTGTAATGTGTGTGAATGGGTATAGTGTAATGTGTGTGAATGGGTATAGTGTAATGTGTGTGAATGGGTATAGTGTAATGTGTGTGAATGGGTATAGTGTAATGTGTGTGAATGGGTATAGTGTAATGTGTGTGAATGGGTATAGTGTAATGTGTGTGAATGGGTATAGTGTAATGTGTGTGAATGGGTATAGTGTAATGTGTGTGAATGGGTATAGTGTAATGTGTGTGAATGGGTATAGTGTAATGTGTGTGAATGGGTATAGTGTAATGTGTGTGAATGGGTATAGTGTAATGTGTGTGAATGGGTATAGTGTAATGTGTGTGAATGGGTATAGTGTAATGTGTGTGAATGGGTATAGTGTAATGTGTGTGAATGGGTATAGTGTAATGTGTGTGAATGGGTATAGTGTAATGTGTGTGAATGGGTATAGTGTAATGTGTGTGAATGGGTATAGTGTAATGTGTGTGAATGGGTATAGTGTAATGTGTGTGAATGGGTATAGTGTAATGTGTGTGAATGGGTATAGTGTAATGTGTGTGAATGGGTATAGTGTAATGTGTGTGAATGGGTATAGTGTAATGTGTGTGAATGGGTATAGTGTAATGTGTGTGAATGGGTATAGTGTAATGTGTGTGAATGGGTATAGTGTAATGTGTGTGAATGGGTATAGTGTAATGTGTGTGAATGGGTATAGTGTAATGTGTGTGAATGGGTATAGTGTAATGTGTGTGAATGGGTATAGTGTAATGTGTGTGAATGGGTATAGTGTAATGTGTGTGAATGGGTATAGTGTAATGTGTGTGAATGGGTATAGTGTAATGTGTGTGAATGGGTATAGTGTAATGTGTGTGAATGGGTATAGTGTAATGTGTGTGAATGGGTATAGTGTAATGTGTGTGAATGGGTATAGTGTAATGTGTGTGAATGGGTATAGTGTAATGTGTGTGAATGGGTATAGTGTAATGTGTGTGAATGGGTATAGTGTAATGTGTGTGAATGGGTATAGTGTAATGTGTGTGAATGGGTATAGTGTAATGTGTGTGAATGGGTATAGTGTAATGTGTGTGAATGGGTATAGTGTAATGTGTGTGAATGGGTATAGTGTAATGTGTGTGAATGGGTATAGTGTAATGTGTGTGAATGGGTATAGTGTAATGTGTGTGAATGGGTATAGTGTAATGTGTGTGAATGGGTATAGTGTAATGTGTGTGAATGGGTATAGTGTAATGTGTGTGAATGGGTATAGTGTAATGTGTGTGAATGGGTATAGTGTAATGTGTGTGAATGGGTATAGTGTAATGTGTGTGAATGGGTATAGTGTAATGTGTGTGAATGGGTATAGTGTAATGTGTGTGAATGGGTATAGTGTAATGTGTGTGAATGGGTATAGTGTAATGTGTGTGAATGGGTATAGTGTAATGTGTGTGAATGGGTATAGTGTAATGTGTGTGAATGGGTATAGTGTAATGTGTGTGAATGGGTATAGTGTAATGTGTGTGAATGGGTATAGTGTAATGTGTGTGAATGGGTATAGTGTAATGTGTGTGAATGGGTATAGTGTAATGTGTGTGAATGGGTATAGTGTAATGTGTGTGAATGGGTATAGTGTAATGTGTGTGAATGGGTATAGTGTAATGTGTGTGAATGGGTATAGTGTAATGTGTGTGAATGGGTATAGTGTAATGTGTGTGAATGGGTATAGTGTAATGTGTGTGAATGGGTATAGTGTAATGTGTGTGAATGGGTATAGTGTAATGTGTGTGAATGGGTATAGTGTAATGTGTGTGAATGGGTATAGTGTAATGTGTGTGAATGGGTATAGTGTAATGTGTGTGAATGGGTATAGTGTAATGTGTGTGAATGGGTATAGTGTAATGTGTGTGAATGGGTATAGTGTAATGTGTGTGAATGGGTATAGTGTAATGTGTGTGAATGGGTATAGTGTAATGTGTGTGAATGGGTATAGTGTAATGTGTGTGAATGGGTATAGTGTAATGTGTGTGAATGGGTATAGTGTAATGTGTGTGAATGGGTATAGTGTAATGTGTGTGAATGGGTATAGTGTAATGTGTGTGAATGGGTATAGTGTAATGTGTGTGAATGGGTATAGTGTAATGTGTGTGAATGGGTATAGTGTAATGTGTGTGAATGGGTATAGTGTAATGTGTGTGAATGGGTATAGTGTAATGTGTGTGAATGGGTATAGTGTAATGTGTGTGAATGGGTATAGTGTAATGTGTGTGAATGGGTATAGTGTAATGTGTGTGAATGGGTATAGTGTAATGTGTGTGAATGGGTATAGTGTAATGTGTGTGAATGGGTATAGTGTAATGTGTGTGAATGGGTATAGTGTAATGTGTGTGAATGGGTATAGTGTAATGTGTGTGAATGGGTATAGTGTAATGTGTGTGAATGGGTATAGTGTAATGTGTGTGAATGGGTATAGTGTAATGTGTGTGAATGGGTATAGTGTAATGTGTGTGAATGGGTATAGTGTAATGTGTGTGAATGGGTATAGTGTAATGTGTGTGAATGGGTATAGTGTAATGTGTGTGAATGGGTATAGTGTAATGTGTGTGAATGGGTATAGTGTAATGTGTGTGAATGGGTATAGTGTAATGTGTGTGAATGGGTATAGTGTAATGTGTGTGAATGGGTATAGTGTAATGTGTGTGAATGGGTATAGTGTAATGTGTGTGAATGGGTATAGTGTAATGTGTGTGAATGGGTATAGTGTAATGTGTGTGAATGGGTATAGTGTAATGTGTGTGAATGGGTATAGTGTAATGTGTGTGAATGGGTATAGTGTAATGTGTGTGAATGGGTATAGTGTAATGTGTGTGAATGGGTATAGTGTAATGTGTGTGAATGGGTATAGTGTAATGTGTGTGAATGGGTATAGTGTAATGTGTGTGAATGGGTATAGTGTAATGTGTGTGAATGGGTATAGTGTAATGTGTGTGAATGGGTATAGTGTAATGTGTGTGAATGGGTATAGTGTAATGTGTGTGAATGGGTATAGTGTAATGTGTGTGAATGGGTATAGTGTAATGTGTGTGAATGGGTATAGTGTAATGTGTGTGAATGGGTATAGTGTAATGTGTGTGAATGGGTATAGTGTAATGTGTGTGAATGGGTATAGTGTAATGTGTGTGAATGGGTATAGTGTAATGTGTGTGAATGGGTATAGTGTAATGTGTGTGAATGGGTATAGTGTAATGTGTGTGAATGGGTATAGTGTAATGTGTGTGAATGGGTATAGTGTAATGTGTGTGAATGGGTATAGTGTAATGTGTGTGAATGGGTATAGTGTAATGTGTGTGAATGGGTATAGTGTAATGTGTGTGAATGGGTATAGTGTAATGTGTGTGAATGGGTATAGTGTAATGTGTGTGAATGGGTATAGTGTAATGTGTGTGAATGGGTATAGTGTAATGTGTGTGAATTGGTATAGTGTAATGTGTGTGAATGGGTATAGTGTAATGTGTGTGAATGGGTATAGTGTAATGTGTGTGAATGGGTATAGTGTAATGTGTGTGAATGGGTATAGTGTAATGTGTGTGAATGGGTATAGTGTAATGTGTGTGAATGGGTATAGTGTAATGTGTGTGAATGGGTATAGTGTAATGTGTGTGAATGGGTATAGTGTAATGTGTGTGAATGGGTATAGTGTAATGTGTGTGAATGGGTATAGTGTAATGTGTGTGAATGGGTATAGTGTAATGTGTGTGAATGGGTATAGTGTAATGTGTGTGAATGGGTATAGTGTAATGTGTGTGAATGGGTATAGTGTAATGTGTGTGAATGGGTATAGTGTAATGTGTGTGAATGGGTATAGTGTAATGTGTGTGAATGGGTATAGTGTAATGTGTGTGAATGGGTATAGTGTAATGTGTGTGAATGGGTATAGTGTAATGTGTGTGAATGGGTATAGTGTAATGTGTGTGAATGGGTATAGTGTAATTGTGTGTGAATGGGTATAGTGTAATGTGTGTGAATGGGTATAGTGTAATGTGTGTGAATGGGTATAGTGTAATGTGTGTGAATGGGTATAGTGTAATGTGTGTGAATGGGTATAGTGTAATGTGTGTGAATGGGTATAGTGTAATGTGTGTGAATGGGTATAGTGTAATGTGTGTGAATGGGTATAGTGTAATGTGTGTGAATGGGTATAGTGTAATGTGTGTGAATGGGTATAGTGTAATGTGTGTGAATGGGTATAGTGTAATGTGTGTGAATGGGTATAGTGTAATGTGTGTGAATGGGTATAGTGTAATGTGTGTGAATGGGTATAGTGTAATGTGTGTGAATGGGTATAGTGTAATGTGTGTGAATGGGTATAGTGTAATGTGTGTGAATGGGTATAGTGTAATGTGTGTGAATGGGTATAGTGTAATGTGTGTGAATGGGTATAGTGTAATGTGTGTGAATGGGTATAGTGTAATGTGTGTGAATGGGTATAGTGTAATGTGTGTGAATGGGTATAGTGTAATGTGTGTGAATGGGTATAGTGTAATGTGTGTGAATGGGTATAGTGTAATGTGTGTGAATGGGTATAGTGTAATGTGTGTGAATGGGTATAGTGTAATGTGTGTGAATGGGTATAGTGTAATGTGTGTGAATGGGTATAGTGTGTAATGTGTGTGAATGGGTATAGTGTAATGTGTGTGAATGGGTATAGTGTAATGTGTGTGAATGGGTATAGTGTAATGTGTGTGAATGGGTATAGTGTAATGTGTGTGAATGGGTATAGTGTAATGTGTGTGAATGGGTATAGTGTAATGTGTGTGAATGGGTATAGTGTAATGTGTGTGAATGGGTATAGTGTAATGTGTGTGAATGGGTATAGTGTAATGTGTGTGAATGGGTATAGTGTAATGTGTGTGAATGGGTATAGTGTAATGTGTGTGAATGGGTATAGTGTAATGTGTGTGAATGGGTATAGTGTAATGTGTGTGAATGGGTATAGTGTAATGTGTGTGAATGGGTATAGTGTAATGTGTGTGAATGGGTATAGTGTAATGTGTGTGAATGGGTATAGTGTAATGTGTGTGAATGGGTATAGTGTAATGTGTGTGAATGGGTATAGTGTAATGTGTGTGAATGGGTATAGTGTAATGTGTGTGAATGGGTATAGTGTAATGTGTGTGAATGGGTATAGTGTAATGTGTGTGAATGGGTATAGTGTAATGTGTGTGAATGGGTATAGTGTAATGTGTGTGAATGGGTATAGTGTAATGTGTGTGAATGGGTATAGTGTAATGTGTGTGAATGGGTATAGTGTAATGTGTGTGAATGGGTATAGTGTAATGTGTGTGAATGGGTATAGTGTAATGTGTGTGAATGGGTATAGTGTAATGTGTGTGAATGGGTATAGTGTAATGTGTGTGAATGGGTATAGTGTAATGTGTGTGAATGGGTATAGTGTAATGTGTGTGAATGGGTATAGTGTAATGTGTGTGAATGGGTATAGTGTAATGTGTGTGAATGGGTATAGTGTAATGTGTGTGAATGGGTATAGTGTAATGTGTGTGAATGGGTATAGTGTAATGTGTGTGAATGGGTATAGTGTAATGTGTGTGAATGGGTATAGTGTAATGTGTGTGAATGGGTATAGTGTAATGTGTGTGAATGGGTATAGTGTAATGTGTGTGAATGGGTATAGTGTAATGTGTGTGAATGGGTATAGTGTAATGTGTGTGAATGGGTATAGTGTAATGTGTGTGAATGGGTATAGTGTAATGTGTGTGAATGGGTATAGTGTAATGTGTGTGAATGGGTATAGTGTAATGTGTGTGAATGGGTATAGTGTAATGTGTGTGAATGGGTATAGTGTAATGTGTGAATGGGTATAGTGTAATGTGTGTGAATGGGTATAGTGTAATGTGTGTGAATGGGTATAGTGTAATGTGTGTGAATGGGTATAGTGTAATGTGTGTGAATGGGTATAGTGTAATGTGTGTGAATGGGTATAGTGTAATGTGTGTGAATGGGTATAGTGTAATGTGTGTGAATGGGTATAGTGTAATGTGTGTGAATGGGTATAGTGTAATGTGTGTGAATGGGTATAGTGTAATGTGTGTGAATGGTATAGTGTAATGTGTGTGAATGGGTATAGTGTAATGTGTGTGAATGGGTATAGTGTAATGTGTGTGAATGGGTATAGTGTAATGTGTGTGAATGGGTATAGTGTAATGTGTGTGAATGGGTATAGTGTAATGTGTGTGAACGGGTATAGTGTAATGTGTGTGAATGGGTATAGTGTAATGTGTGTGAATGGGTATAGTGTAATGTGTGTGAATGGGTATAGTGTAATGTGTGTGAATGGGTATAGTGTAATGTGTGTGAATGGGTATAGTGTAATGTGTGTGAATGGGTATAGTGTAATGTGTGTGAATGGGTATAGTGTAATGTGTGTGAATGGGTATAGTGTAATGTGTGTGAATGGGTATAGTGTAATGTGTGTGAATGGGTATAGTGTAATGTGTGTGAATGGGTATAGTGTAATGTGTGTGAATGGGTATAGTGTAATGTGTGTGAATGGGTATAGTGTAATGTGTGTGAATGGGTATAGTGTAATGTGTGTGAATGGGTATAGTGTAATGTGTGTGAATGGGTATAGTGTAATGTGTGTGAATGGGTATAGTGTAATGTGTGTGAATGGGTATAGTGTAATGTGTGTGAATGGGTATAGTGTAATGTGTGTGAATGGGTATAGTGTATTGTGTGTGAATGGGTATAGTGTAATGTGTGTGAATGGGTATAGTGTAATGTGTGTGAATGGGTATAGTGTAATGTGTGTGAATGGGTATAGTGTAATGTGTGTGAATGGGTATAGTGTAATGTGTGTGAATGGGTATAGTGTAATGTGTGTGAATGGGTATAGTGTAATGTGTGTGAATGGGTATAGTGTAATGTGTGTGAATGGGTATAGTGTAATGTGTGTGAATGGGTATAGTGTAATGTGTGTGAATGGGTATAGTGTAATGTGTGTGAATGGGTATAGTGTAATGTGTGTGAATGGGTATAGTGTATTGTGTGTGAATGGGTATAGTGTAATGTGTGTGAATGGGTATAGTGTAATGTGTGTGAATGGGTATAGTGTAATGTGTGTGAATGGGTATAGTGTAATGTGTGTGAATGGGTATAGTGTAATGTGTGTGAATGGGTATAGTGTAATGTGTGTGAATGGGTATAGTGTAATGTGTGTGAATGGGTATAGTGTAATGTGTGTGAATGGGTATAGTGTAATGTGTGTGAATGGGTATAGTGTAATGTGTGTGAATGGGTATAGTGTAATGTGTGTGAATGGGTATAGTGTAATGTGTGTGAATGGGTATAGTGTAATGTGTGTGGATGGGTATAGTGTAATGTGTGTGAATGGGTATAGTGTAATGTGTGTGAATGGGTATAGTGTAATGTGTGTGAATGGGTATAGTGTAATGTGAGTGAATGGGTATAGTGTAATGTGTGTGAATGGGTATAGTGTAATGTGTGTGAATGGGTATAGTGTAATGTGTGTGAATGGGTATAGTGTAATGTGTGTGAATGGGTATAGTGTAATGTGTGTGAATGGGTATAGTGTAATGTGTGTGAATGGGTATAGTGTAATGTGTGTGAATGGGTATAGTGTAATGTGTGTGAATGGGTATAGTGTAATGTGTGTGAATGGGTATAGTGTAATGTGTGTGAATGGGTATAGTGTAATGTGTGTGAATGGGTATAGTGTAATGTGTGTGAATGGGTATAGTGTAATGTGTGTGAATGGGTATAGTGTAATGTGTGTGAATGGGTATAGTGTAATGTGTGTGAATGGGTATAGTGTAATGTGTGTGATGGGTATAGTGTAATGTGTGTGAATGGGTATAGTGTAATGTGTGTGAATGGGTATAGTGTAATGTGTGTGAATGGGTATAGTGTAATGTGTGTGAATTGGTATAGTGTAATGTGTGTGAATGGGTATAGTGTAATGTGTGTGAATGGGTATAGTGTAATGTGTGTGAATGGGTATAGTGTAATGTGTGTGAACGGGTATAGTGTAATGTGTGTGAATGGGTATAGTGTAATGTGTGTGAATGGGTATAGTGTAATGTGTGTGAATGGGTATAGTGTAATGTGTGTGAATGGGTATAGTGTAATGTGTGTGAATGGGTATAGTGTAATGTGTGTGAATGGGTATAGTGTAATGTGTGAATGGGTATAGTGTAATGTGTGTGAATGGGTATAGTGTAATGTGTGTGAATGGGTATAGTGTAATGTGTGTGAACGGGTATAGTGTAATGTGTGTGAATGGGTATAGTGTAATGTGTGTGAATGGGTATAGTGTAATGTGTGTGAATGGGTATAGTGTAATGTGTGTGAATGGGTATAGTGTAATGTGTGTGAATGGGTATAGTGTAATGTGTGTGAATGGGTATAGTGTAATGTGTGTGAATGGGTATAGTGTAATGTGTGTGAATGGGTATAGTGTAATGTGTGTGAATGGGTATAGTGTAATGTGTGTGAACGTGTATATTGTAATGTGTGTGAACGGGTATAGTGTAATGTGTGTGAATGGGTATAGTGTAATGTGTGTGAATGGGTATAGTGTAATGTGTGTGAATGGGTATAGTGTAATGTGTGTGAATGGGTATAGTGTAATGTGTGTGAATGGGTATAGTGTAATGTGTGTGAACGGGTATAGTGTAATGTGTGTGAATGGGTATAGTGTAATGTGTGTGAATGGTATAGTGTAATGTGTGTGAATGGGTATAGTGTAATGTGTGTGAATGGGTATAGTGTAATGTGTGTGAATGGGTATAGTGTAATGTGTGTGGATGGGTATAGTGTAATTTGTGTGAATGGGTATGGTGTAATGTGTGTGAATGGGTATAGTGTAATGTGTGTGAATGGGTATAGTGTAATGTGTGTGAATGGGTATAGTGTAATGTGTGTGAATGGGTATAGTGTAATGTGTGTGAAGGGTATAGTGTAATGTGTGTGAATGGGTATAGTGTAATGTGTGTGAATGGGTATAGTGTATTGTGTGTGAATGGGTATAGTGTAATGTGTGTGAATGGGTATAGTGTAATGTGTGTGAATGGGTATAGTGTAATGTGTGTGGATGGGTATAGTGTAATGTGTGTGAATGGGTATAGTGTAATGTGTGTGAATGGGTATAGTGTAATGTGTGTGAATGGGTATAGTGTAATGTGTGTGAATGGGTATAGTGTAATGTGTGTGAATGGGTATAGTGTAATGTGTGTGAATGGGTATAGTGTAATGTGTGTGAAAGGGGTATAGTGTAATGTGTGTGAAAGGGTATAGTGTAATGTGTGTGAATGGGTATAGTGTAATGTGTGTGAATGGGTTATAGTGTAATGTGTGTGAATGGTATAGTGTAATGTGTGTGAATGGGTATAGTGTAATGTGTGTGAATGGGTATAGTGTAATGTGTGTGAATGGGTAAAGTGTAATGTGTGTGAATGGGTTAGTGTAATGTGTGTGAATGGGTATAGTGTAATGTGTGTGAATGGGTATAGTGTAATGTGTGTGAATGGGTATAGTGTAATGTGTGTGAATGGGTATAGTGTAATGTGTGTGAATGGGTATAGTGTAATGTGTGGAACGGGTATAGTGTAATGTGGTTGAATGGGTATAGTGTAATGTGTGTGAATGGTATTGTGTAATGTGTGTGAATGGGTATAGTGTAATGTGTGTGAACGGGTATAGTGTAATGTGTGTGAATGGGTATAGTGTAATGTGTGTGAACGGGTATAGTGTAATGTGTGTGAATGGGTATAGTGTATTGTGTGTGAATGGGTAAAGTGTAATGTGTGTGAATGGGTATAGTGTAATGTGTGTGAATGGGTATAGTGTATTGTGTGTGAATGGGTATGGTGTAATGTGTGTGAATGGGTATAGTGTATTGTGTGTGAATGGGTATGGTGTAATGTGTGTGAATGGGTATAGTGTAATGTGTGTGAATGGGTATAGCGTAATGTGTGTGAATGGGTATAGTGTAATGTGTGTGAACGGGTATAGTGTAATGTGTGTGAATGGGTATTGTGTAATGTGTGTGAATGGGTATAGTGTAATGTGTGTGAATGGGTATAGTGTAATGTGTGTGGATGGGTATAGTGTAATGTGTGTGAATGGGTATAGTGTAATGTGTGTGAATGTGTATAGTGTAATGTGTGTGAATGGGTATAGTGTAATGTGTGTGAATGGGTATAGTGTAATGTGTGTGAATGGGTATAGTGTAATGTGTGTGAATGGGTATAGTGTAATGTGTGTGAATGGGTATAGTGTAATGTGTGTGAATGGGTATAGTGTAATGTGTGTGAATGGGTATAGTGTAATGTGTGTGAATGGGTATAGTGTAATGTGTGTGAATGGGTATAGTGTAATGTGTGTGAATGGGTATAGTGTAATGTGTGTGAATGGGTGTAGTGTAATGTGTGTGAATGGGTGTAGTGTAATGTGTGTGAATGGGTATAGTGTAATGTGTGTGAATGGGTATAGTGTAATGTGTGTGAATGGGTATAGTGTAATGTGTGTGAATGGGTATAGTGTAATGTGTGTGAATGGGTATAGTGTAATGTGTGTGAATGGGTATAGTGTAATGTGTGTGAATGGGTATAGTGTAATGTGTGTGAATGGGTATAGTGTATTGTGTGTGAATGGGTATAGTGTATTGTGTGTGAATTGGTATAGTGTAATGTGTGTGAATGGGTATAGTGTAATGTGTGTGAACGGGTATAGTGTAATGTGTGTGAATGGGTATAGTGTAATGTGTGTGAATGGGTATAGTGTAATGTGTGTGAATGGGTATAGTGTAATGTGTGTGAATGGGTATAGTGTAATGTGTGTGAATGGGTATAGTGTAATGTGTGTGAATGGGTATAGTGTAATGTGTGTGAATGGGTATAGTGTAATGTGTGTGAATGGGTATAGTGTAATGTGTGTGAATGGGTATAGTGTAATGTGTGTGAATGGGTATAGTGTAATGTGTGAATGGGTATAGTGTAATGTGTGTGAATGGGTGTAGTGTAATGTGTGTGAATGGGTATAGTGTAATGTGTGTGAATGGGTATAGTGTAATGTGTGTGAATGGGTATAGTGTAATGTGTGTGAATGGGTATAGTGTAATGTGTGTGAATGGGTATAGTGTAATGTGTGTGAATGGGTATAGTGTAATGTGTGTGAATGGGTATAGTGTAATGTGTGTGAATGGGTATAGTGTAATGTGTGTGAATGGGTATAGTGTAATGTGTGTGGATGGGTATAGTGTAATTTGTGTGAATGGGTATAGTGTAATGTGTGTGAATGGGTATAGTGTAATGTGTGTGAATGGTATAGTGTAATGTGTGTGAATGGGTATAGTGTAATGTGTGTGGATGGGTATAGTGTAATGTGTGTGAATGGGTATAGTGTAATGTGTGTGAATGGGTATAGTGTAATGTGTGTGAATGGGTATAGTGTAATGTGTGTGAATGGGTATAGTGTAATGTGTGTGAATGGGTATAGTGTAATGTGTGTGAATGGGTATAGTGTAATGTGTGTGAATGGGTATAGTGTAATGTGTGTGAATGGGTATAGTGTATTGTGTGTGAATGGGTTTTGTGTAATGTGTGTGAATGGGTATCGTGTATTGTGTGTGAATGGGTATAGTGTAATGTGTGTGAATGGGTATAGTGTAATGTGTGTGAACGGGTATAGTGTAATGTGTGTGAATGGGTATAGTGTAATGTGTGTGAATGGGTATAGTGTAATGTGTGTGAACGGGTATAGTGTATGTGTGTGAAATGGGTATTAGTGTAATGTGTGTGAATGGTATAGTGTAATGGTGGTGTGAATGGGTATAGTGTATGTGTGTGATGGGATAGTGTAATGTGTGTGAATGGGTATTGTGTATTGTGTGTGAATGGGTATAGTGTAATGTGTGTGAACGGGTATAGTGTAATGTGTGTGAATGGGTATAGTATAATGTGTGTGGAATGGGTATAGTGTAATGTGTGTGAAATGGGTATAGTGTAAATGTGTGTGAATGGGTATAGTGTAATGTGTGTGAATGGGTATAGTGTAATGTGTGTGAATGGGTATAGTGTAATGTGTGTGAATGGGTATAGTGTAATGTGTGTGAATGGGTATCGTGTAATGTGTGTGAATGGGTATAGTGTAATGTGTGTGAATGTAGTGTAGTGTACTAATGTGTGTGAATGGTATAGTGTATATGTGTGTGAATGGGTATAGTGTATGTGTGTGAATGGGTTATCGTGTAATGTGTGTGAATGGGTATAGTGTAATGTGTGTGAATGGGTATAGTGTATGTGTGTGAATGGGTATAGTGTAATGTGTGTGAATGTGTATAGTGTAATGTGTGTGAATGGGTGTAGTGTAATGTGTGTGAATGGGTATAGTGTAATGTGTGTGAATGGGTATAGTGTAATGTGTGTGAATGGGTATAGTGTAATGTGTGTGAATGGGTATAGTGTAATGTGTGTGAATGGGTATAGTGTAATGTGTGTGAATGGGTATAGTGTAATGTGTGTGAATGGGTATCGTGTAATGTGTGTGAATGGGTATAGTGTAATGTGTGTGAATGGGTATAGTGTAATGTGTGTGAATGGGTTGTAGTGTAATGTGTGTGAATGGGTATAGTGTAATGTGTGTGAATGGGTATAGTGTAATGTGTGTGAAAGGGTATAGTATAATGTGTGTGAATGGGTATAGTGTAATGTGTGTGAATGGGTATAGTGTAATGTGTGTGAATGGGTATAGTGTAATGTGTGTGAATGGGTATAGTGTAATGTGTGTGAATGGTATAGTGTAATGTGTGTGAATGGGTATAGTGTAATGTGTGTGAACGGGTATAGTGTATTGTGTGTGAATGGGTATAGTGTAATGTGTGTGAATGGGTATAGTGTAATGTGTGTGAACGGGTATAGTGTAATGTGTGTGAACGGGTATAGTGTAATGTGTGTGAATGGGTATAGTGTAATGTGTGTGAATGGGTATAGTGTAATGTGTGTGAATGGGTATAGTGTAATGTGTGTGATGGGTATAGTGTAATGTGTGTGAATGGGTATAGTGTAATGTGTGTGAATGGGTATAGTGTAATGTGTGTGAACTGGTATAGTGTATGTGTGTGAATGGGTATAGTGTAATGTGTGTGAATGGGTATAGTGTATGTGTGAATGGGTATAGTGTAATGTGTGTGAATGGGTATAGTGTAATGTGTGTGAATGGGTATAGTGTAATGTGTGTGAACGGGTATAGTGTAATGTGTGTGAACGGGTATAGTGTAATGTGTGTGAATGGGTATCGTGTAATGTGTGTGAACGGGTATAGTGTAATGTGTGTGAATGGGTATAGTGTAATGTGTGTGAATGGGTATAGTGTAATGTGTGAATGGGTATAGTGTAATGTGTGTGAATGGGTATAGTGTAATGTGTGTGAACGGGTATAGTGTAATGTGTGTGAACGGGTATAGTGTAATGTGTGTGAATGGGTATAGTGTAATGTGTGTGAACGGGTAGAGTGTAATGTGTGTGAATGGGTATAGTGTAATGTGTGTCAACGGGTATAGTGTAATGTGTGTGAACGGGTATAGTGTAATGTGTGTGAACGGGTATAGTGTAATGTGTGTCAACGGGTATAGTGTAATGTGTGTGAACGGGTATAGTGTAATGTGTGTCAACGGGTATAGTGTAATGTGTGTGAACGGGTATAGTGTAATGTGTGTGAACGGGTATAGTGTAATGTGTGTCAACGGGTATAGTGTAATGTGTGTGAACGGGTATAGTGTAATGTGTGTGAATGGGTATAGTGTAATGTGTGTGAATGGGTATAGTGTAATGTGTTTTGAACTGTGGTATTAGTGTATTGTGTGTGAACCTAGCGGTAATGTGTAACTTGTGTATGTTGAATGGGGTATAGTGTAATGTGTGAACTGGGTATAGTGTATTGTGTGTGAATGGTATGGAGTAATGTGTGTGAATGGGTATAGCTTGTAATGTGTTTGAATGGGTAGGGAGTAATGGTTGTGTGAATGGGTATAGTGTAATGTTGTGTGAATGGGTATAGCGTATTGTGTGTGAATGTGTATAGTTTAATGTGTATGTTGGTTATTGTGGGGATATAGTGTATTGTGTGTGAATGGGTATTGTGTAATGTGTGTGAATGGGTATAGTGTAATGTGTGTGAATGGGTATAGCGTAATGTGTGTGGATTGGTATAGTGTAATGTGTGTGACTGGGTATAGAGTAATGTTGTGTGAATGTGTATTGAGTAATGTGTGTGAATGGGTGTAGTGTAATGTGAGTGGAATGGGTATAGTGTAATGTGTGTGATGGGTATAGTGTAATGTGTGTGAATGGGTATGAGTTGAATGTGTGTGAATGGGTGATAGTGTAATGTTTGTGAATGGGTATAGTGTATTGTGTGTGAATGGGTATAGTGTAATGTGTGTGAATGGGTATAGTGTATTGTGTGTGAATGGGTATAGTGTAATGTGTGTGAATGGGTATAGTGTATTGTGTGTGAATGGGTATAGTGTAATGTGTGTGAATGGGTATAGTGTAATGTGTGTGAATGGGTATAGTGTATTGTGTGTGAATGGGTATAGTGTAATGTGTGTGAATGGGTATAGTGTAATGTGTGTGAATGGGTATAGTGTAATGTGTGTGAATGGGTGTAGTGTAATGTGTGTGAATGGGTATAGTGTAATGTGTGTGAATGGGTATAGTGTAATGTGTGTGAATGGGTATATTGTAATGTGTGTGAACGGGTATAGTGTAATGTGTGTGAATGGGTATAGTGTAATGTGTGTGAATTGGTATAGTTTAATGTGTGTGAATGGGTATAGTGTAATGTGTGTGAACGGGTATAGTGTAATGTGTGTGAATGGGTATAGTGTAATGTGTGTGAATGGGTATAGTGTAATGTGTGTGAAAGGGTATAGTGTAATGTGTGTAATGGGTATAGTGTAATGTGTGTGAAGGGTATAGTGTAATGTGTGATCGAACGGTTATAGTGTAATGTGTGTGAACAGGGTATAGTGTAATGTGTGTGAACGGGTATAGTGTAAATGTGTGTGAATTGGGTATAGTGTATTGTGTGTGAATGGGTTAGTGTAATGTGTGTAAATGGGTATAGTGTAATGTGTGTGAATGGGTATAGTGTAATGTGTGTGAATGGGTATAGTGTAATGTGTGTGAATGGGTATAGTGTAATGTGTGTGAATGGGTATAGTGTAATGTGTGTGAACTGGGTATAGTGTTAATGTGTGTGAATGGGTTATAGTGTAATGTGTGTGAATGGGTATAGTGTAATGTGTGTGAATGGGTATAGTGTAATGTGTGTGAATGGGTATAGTGTAATGTGTGTGAATGGGTATAGTGTAATGTGTGTGAATCGGGTATAGTGTAATGTGTGTGAATGGGTATAGTGTAATGTGTGTGAATGGGTATAGTGTAATGTGTGTGAATGTGGTATTGTGTAATGTGTGTGAATGGGTAAAGTGTAATGTGTACGTGAATGGGTATAGTGTAATGTGTGTGAATGGGTATAGTGTAATGTGTGTGAATGGGTATAGTGTAATGTGTGTGAATGGGTATAGTGTAATGTGTGTGAATGGGTATAGTGTAATGTGTGTGAATGGGTATAGTGTAATGTGTGTGGATGGGTATAGTGTAATGTGTGTGGATGGGTATAGTGTAATGTGTGTGAACGGGTATAGTATAATGTGTGTGAATGGGTATAGTGTAATGTGTGTGAATGGGTATAGTGTAATGTGTGTGGATGGGTATAGTGTAATGTGTGTGGATGGGTATAGTGTAATGTGTCTGAATGTGTATAGTGTAATGTTTGTGAATGGGTATAGTGTATTGTGTGTGAATGGGTATAGTGTAATGTGTGTGAATGGGTATAGTGTATTGTGTGTGAATGGGTATAGTGTAATGTGTGTGAATGGGTATAGTGTATTGTGTGTGAATGGGTATAGTGTAATGTGTGTGAATGGGTATAGTGTAATGTGTGTGAATGGGTATAGTGTATTGTGTGCGAATGGGTATAGTGTAATGTGTGTGAATGGGTATAGTGTAATGTGTGTGAATGGGTATAGTGTAATGTGTGTGAATGGGTGTAGTGTAATGTGTGTGAATGGGTATAGTGTAATGTGTGTGAATGGGTATAGTGTAATGTGTGTGAATGGGTATAGTGTAATGTGTGTGAATTGGTATAGTGTAATGTGTGTGAACGGGTATAGTGTAATGTGTGTGAATGGGTATAGTGTAATGTGTGTGAATGGGTATAGTGTAATGTGTGTGAATGGGTATAGTGTAATGTGTGTGAATGGTTATAGTGTAATGTGTGTGAAAGGGTATAGTGTAATGTGTGTGAATGGGTATAGTGTATTGTGTGTGAATGGGTATAGTGTATTGTGTGTGAATTGGTATAGTGTAATGTGTGTGAATGGGTATAGTGTAATGTGTGTGAATGGGTATAGTGTAATGTGTGTGAACGGGTATAGTGTAATGTGTGTGAATGGGTATAGTGTAATGTGTGTGAATGGGTATAGTGTAATGTGTGTGAATGGGTATCGTGTAATGTGTGTGAATGGGTATAGTGTAATGTGTGTGAATGGGTATAGTGTAATGTGTGTGAATGGGTATAGTGTAATGTGTGTGAATGGGTATAGTGTAATGTGTGTGAATGGGTATAGTGTAATGTGTGTGAATGGGTATAGTGTAATGTGTGTGAATGGGTATAGTGTAATGTGTGTGAATGGGTATAGTGTAATGTGTGTGAATGGGTATAGTGTAATGTGTGTGAATGGGTATAGTGTAATGTGTGTGAATGGGTATAGTGTAATGTGTGTGAATGGGTATAGTGTAATGTGTGTGAATGGGTATAGTGTAATGTGTGTGAATGGGTATAGTGTAATGTGTGTGAATGGGTATAGTGTAATGTGTGTGAATGGGTATAGTGTAATGTGTGTGAATGGGTATAGTGTAATGTGTGTGAATGGGTATAGTGTAATGTGTGTGAATGGGTATAGTGTAATGTGTGTGAATGGGTATAGTGTAATGTGTGTGAACGGGTATAGTGTAATGTGTGTGAATGGGTATAGTGTAATGTGTGTGAATGGGTATAGTGTAATGTGTGTGAATGGGTATAGTGTAATGTGTGTGAATGGGTATAGTGTATTGTGTGTAATGGGTGATAGTGTAATGTGTGTGAATGGGTATAGTGTATTGTGTGAATGGTTGTTAATGTGTGTGAATTGGTATAGTGTATGTGTGTGATGGGTATAGTGTAATGTGTGTGAATGGGGTATAGTGTAATGTGTGTGAACGGGTATAGTGTAATGTGTGTGAATGGGTATAGTGTAATGATGTGTGAATGGGTAAGTGTAATGTGTGTGAATGGGTATCGTGTAATGTGTGTGAATGGGTATAGTGTAATGTGTGTGAATGGTATAGTGTAATGTGTGTGAATGGGTATAGTGTAATGTGTGTGAATGGGTATAGTGTATTGTTTGTGAATGGGTTTTGGTGTAATGTGTGTGAATGGGTATCGTGTATAGTGTGTGAATGGGATAGTGTATGTGTGAATGGGTATAGTGAATTGTGTGATATGGAGGTGTAATGTGTGTGAAAGGGTATAGTGTAAGTGTGTGAATGGGTATAGTGTAATGTGTGTGAATGGGTAGGTGTAATGTGTGTGAATGGGTATAGTGTAATGTGTGTGAATGGGTATAGTGTAATGTGTGTGAATGGGTATAGTGTAATGTGTGTGAATGGGTATTGTGTAATGTGTGTGAACGGGTATAGTGTAATGTGTGTGAATGGGTATAGTGTAATGTGTGTGAACGGGTATAGTGTAATGTGTGTGAACGGGTATAGTGTAATGTGTGTGAATGGGTATAGTGTAATGTGCGTGAATGGGTATAGTGTAATGTGTGTGAATGGGTATAGTGTAATGTGTGTGAATGGGTATAGTGTAATGTGTGTGAACGGGTATTGTGTAATGTGTGTGAACGGGGATAGTGTAATGTGTGTGAATGGGTATAGTGTAATGTGTGTGAATGGGTATAGTGTAATGTGTGTGAATGGGTATAGTGTAATGTGTGTGAATGGGTATAGTGTAATGTGTGTGAATGGGTATAGTGTAATGTGTGTGAATGGGTATAGTGTAATGTGTGTGAATGGGTATAGTGTAATGTGTGTGAATGGGTATAGTGTAATGTGTGTGAATGGGTATAGTGTAATGTGTGTGAATGGGTATAGTGTAATGTGTGTGAATGGGTATAGTGTAATGTGTGTGAATGGGTATAGTGTAATGTGTGTGAATGGGTATAGTGTAATGTGTGTGAACGGGTATAGTGTAATGTGTGTGAATGGGTATTGTGTAATGTGTGTGAATGGGTATAGTTTAATGTGTGTGAATGGGTATAGTGTAATGTGTGTGAACGGGTATAGTGTAATGTGTGTGAATGGGTATAGTGTAATGTGTGTGAATGGGTATAGTTTAATGTGTGTGAATGGGTATAGTGTAATGTGTGTGGATGGGTATAGTGTAATGTGTGTGAATGGGTATAGTTTAATGTGTGTGAATGGGTATAGTGTAATGTGTGTCAACGGGTATAGTGTAATGTGTGTGAAGGGTATAGTGTAATGTGTGTGAATGGGTATAGTGTAATGTGTGTGAATGGGTATAGTTTAATGTGTGTGAATGGGTATAGTGTAATGTGTGTGAATGGGTATAGTGTAATGTGTGTGAATGGGTATAGTTTAATGTGTGTGAATGGGTATAGTGTAATGTGTGTGAATGGGTATAGTGTAATGTGTGTGAACGGGTATAGTGTAATGTGTGTGACCCGGTTCATTGTCCTTGAACCGGTGGCCTTTTCCTGATCGCAGACCCCTAAACCCTCTTCTGCGCTGGTGACCTCTGCCTTTTCTTGCCTGTAACTCCAGCTGTTGAGAGGAGTGGTCCCGACAGTGCCAAAGTGCAGCCGCCATCTGGGGGTCAATATGTGGGGTCCGTTCCCACAGTGCGATATCTCAACTGCTGACAGCCCGTATCTAAAACCACAGGCGTCGTGGCTCAGAAAACCTCGGTACACTGACAGAAGGAAAACAAACTCTGCCCCGTGAATTTTGCAAGGCTCTGCTTCCTTTGTAGGATTTTGCCCGCAGCCAGCACCTGGCAGAATGTCTCGGGCGAGCTGCCCACGATTATCCGGTGTTCGACGGCCGTGTGCAGGTCCGGCTGGTGGCCGCTGAAATATTCACCCTCGAGACTCAGAAAGCAATCGACGAATGCAAATAGCCTGAGGCCAAAACGCCCGATTGAACTTTAGCCGAATTTGCTCAGCAGGGAGTTGCAGAAAGTGGTACCGGGTGAAACTCAGGAAGGAGCGCGAGGTGTAAAGGAAGCACAGCTCACGCCAACGTGTCTGCAACAAAGCGCTGCAGCTGAATAAATTCCGATGGATAAAAGTACGTCACACCATTGTGACATCGGCACTCCAGGAGCCTGCTTTCACTTCAGGACCTGAGCTGCTGCATTCCTCACCTCTGTTGTGGGACTGTAAAGGTGTTGGATCATAACAATGTGTGAAACTCCACAGGAGACACCAGTCAGGCTCAATCACAAACCACTTTCATGTCAAGGAAACAGGATTCATAGTGCCAGTGGGAGGAGACATCTTTTTTTTTTAAAAACCTTCATTCTGACATCAACAACAACAACAACTTGTATTTATATAGCGCCTTGAACATCGTAAAACGTCCCAAGGTGCTTCACAGCAAACAAAATTTGATGCCGAGACACATAAGACGAAATTAGGGCAGGTGACCAAAAGCCTGGTCAAAGAGGTAGGTTTTAAGGAAAAGAAAGAAAGATTTCTACAGCGCCTTTCATGACCACTGGACGTCTCAAAGCGCTTTACAGCCAATGAAGTACTTTTTTGAAGTGGTGTCACTGCTGTAATGTGGGAAACGCATCAGCCAATTTGCGCACAGCAAGCTCCCACAAACAGCAATGTGATAATCACCAGATAATCTGCTTTTGTTATGTTGGTTGAGGTATAAATATTGGCCAGGACACCGAGGAGCTTCTGAAAGGAGGAAAGCGAGGTAGAGAGGTGGAGAGGTTTAGGGAGGGAATTCCAGAGCTTAGGGACGAGGCAGCTGAAGGCACGGCCACCAATGGTGGAGCGATTAAAATCAGGGATGCTCAAGAGGCCAGAATTAGAGGAGCGCAGATTCCTCAGAGGGTTGTAGGAGCTGGAGAAGATTACAGAGATAGACATCTTTACATACTGGGTTTGAGCAGGACTGAGCTTCTGATCATGTGTGCAATACCTTAGACGATCAGATTGAAATTCATGCAAACAGAGCATCTAAGGGTTGCCAACCCTCTCAGACTGCCCTGGAGTCTGCAGGAATTGAAGATTAATCTCCTGGACACTGCTGGGAGCAACACCCAGGAGAAACGTCATCGGGGCGTTCAAAATATTGTGCATGTTGCATTTTCTTTGAACACTTCTGTTTATTATTCTGAAAATATTAGAGAGGGGAGAAAAATAGCTCTGACTGACAGTCAAGAATCTTCCAATCGGGTAACAGAGTCTGTTCGCTTTCCAATCGGTGTAGGAAGGCGGAGCATCTCGATGATGCATGTGTCGGGCGACCAATGGTGGGAGCAGTTGGAGGCGACAAGTCATGTGGTGAAGCCTCCTGGATTATGTCGAACCAGAGTTAGCCACCCGCAATACAAGGTCAAAGCGGAAGAATTTCCTCTTCCCTTTTCACATTGATGAATGCCCTCAAATCTTCCAGGTATCCATCTCGGACTTCTGGATTTCTGAGCATGTGTTGCTCCATTCAACGGTTCACAATGAGGCAGCACCTGCTGAGTGGGCCTCACTTCGATCCTGAAAAAGTCCTCCCCCTTATCCCATGTCCAGCTCAGGAGAACAGTGAGATCCCCGTCAGGAAGCCGGGGTTTGCAAAATGGCACAAGCAGAGTGTTCTAACCTGCTCATGATGCGGAGATGCCGGTGTTGGACTGGGGTGGACAAAAGTGAGAAGTCGCACAACACCAGGTTATAGTCCAACAGTTTTATTTGAAATCACAAGCTTTCGGAGCGGCTGCTCCTTCACCTGACGAAGGAGCAGCGCTCCGAAAGCTCGTGATTTCAAATAAAGCTGTTGGACTATAACCTGGTGTTGTGCGACTTCTCACTTCTAACCTGCTCACTCATAGCTCGACTTATTGTCCATTGAATAGCATGTGAGCTGCTTGAGGGGGGTCAAAATGGCCGTGACTTCAGACGCACGGTGATTGGCCGATTTCTGCCAGATGACCAAGATGACTGAATTCCTGAGGCACAAATCGAACGGGAGGAAACCCTGTTCCACCCGTCAGTTTGATTGACAGACGCCACTCACGAACAGAAACGGGAGAACTGCAATAACCGAGCTGGAAGGAACTTGCACAATTAAGTGCAGTGAACAGAGAATGAGCGTTACTCCTGACAGACAATGTGGAAAATATGAGCAGCTCTGCCTAGCCTTGCATCTGAAACTTCAAATCCTCTGTGGGAAAGTCCTGAGTTCTACACTCCAAAAAACTCCGCCTTTAACATCTCAATTAAAGCCAGTGTTCTGTTTTTTGGGATCTGTTCCCCTTTGACTGGAAATATTGTTGGATTCCGTGTATCAGATTACTCAAGTACGGAATTCCCAGCTCGTCACCTGCGCGATTTCGAGCTGAAATTTGGAGCATGCCTGGATAATGAGCCAATACCTTGTTTAGATTACGACAGAAATTGGTTCTATCCTGGGCCTCCCTGCAATCCCCCTGCCTTTGAATAGTGCCAGAGTAACCCCACCCCCATGTTATGTGCTTAAACTGGCAGGCACATTTATTAAACACTCACAGTAAACTGAATGACAGCAGAAACGTAACATTATATTTGCTGTCGCTACACTATACCAGCTCTGTACACGAGTAAATCAAATTTCACAACTCCAGTGTTAAAACTAGGACGAAAATCACTTGTTTACAGAGATGTGTTTTTAATCTGATTTAGATTCTTCAGAGATTCCAGTCTTTGAAGGCTTCAGATCAAACTCAGTGATTTGGAAAGGCAGACTGATAACAAAACAGATCTGGGAGTGTTTGATGGGACAGTGTAGAGGGAGCTTTACTCTGTATCTAACCCATGCTGTACCCGCCCTGGGAGTGTTTGATGGGACAGTGCCGAGGGAGCTTTACTCTGTATCTAACCCATGTTGTACCTGCCCTGGGAGTGTTTGATGTGACTTGTGTAGAGGGAGCTTTACTCTGTATCTAACCTGTGCTGTACCTGCCCTGGGAGTGTTTGATGGGACAGTGTAGAGGGAGCTTTACTCTGTATCTAACCCGTGCTGTACCTGCCCTGGGAGTGTTTGATGGGACAGTGTAGAGGGAGCTTTACTCTGTATCTAACACCATGCTGTACCTGTCCTGGGAATGTTTGACGGGACAGTGCAGAGGGAGGTACACTCTGTATCTAACCCGTGCTGTACCTGCCCTGGGAGTGTTTGATGTGACTTGTGTAGAGGGAGCTTTACTCTGTATCTAACCCATGCTGTACCTGCCCTGGGAGTGTTTGATGGGACACTGTAGAGGGAGCTTTACTCTGTATCTAACCCGTGCTGTACCTGCCCTGGGAGTGTTTGATGGGACAGTGTAGAGGGAGCTTTACTCTATATCTAACCCATGCTGTACCTGCCCTGGGAGTGTTTGATGGGACAGTGTAGAGGGAGCTTTACTCTGTATCTAACCCGTGCTGTACCTGCCCTGGGAGTGTTTGATGGGACAGTGTAGAGGGAGCTTTACTCTGTATCTAACCCGTGCTGTACCAGCCCTGGGAGTGTTGATGGGACAGTGTAGAGGGAGCTTTACTCTGTATCTAACCCGTGATGTACCTAGCCTGGGAGTGTTTGTTGGGACAGTGTAGAGGGAGCTTTACTCTGTATCTAACCCCGTGCTGTACCTGCCCTGGGTGTGTTTGATGGGACAGTGTAGAGGGAGCTTTACTCTGTATCTAACCCGTGATGTACCTGCCCTGGGAGTGTTCGATTAGACAGTTTATAGGGAGATTTACTCTGTATCTACACCGTGCTGCTCCTGCCCTGGGAGTGTTTGATTTGGCAGTGTAGAGGGAGCTTTACTCTGTATCTAACCCGTGCTGTACCTGCCCTGGGAGTGTTTGATGGGGACAGTGTAGAGGGAGCTTTACTCTGTATCTAACCCGTGCTGTACCTGGCCTGGGAGTGTTTGATGGGACCATGTAGAGGGAGCTTTACTCTGTATTTAACCCGTGCTGTACCTGCCCTGGGAGTGTTTGATGGGACAATGCAGAGGGAGCTTTACTCTGTATCTAACCCGTGCTGTACCTGCCCTGGGTGTGTTTGATGGGACAGTGTAGAGGGAGCTTTACTCTGTATCTAACCCGTGCTGTACCTGCCCTGGGAGTGTTTGATGGGACAGTGTAGAGGGAGCTTTACTCTGTATCTAACCCGTGCTGTACCTGCCCTGGGAGTGTTAGATTAGACAGTTTAGAGGGAGCTTTACTCTGTATCTAACTCGTGCTGTACCTGGCCTGGGAGTGTTTGATGTGACAGTGTAGAGGGAGCTTTACTCTGTAGCTAACCCCGTGCTGTACCTGCCCTGGGAGTGTTTGATGGGACAGTGTAGAGGGAGCTTTACTCTGTATCTAACCCGTGCTGTACCTGCCCTGGTAGTGTTTGATCGGACAGTGTAGAGGGAGCTTTACTCTACATCTAACCCGTGCTGTACCTGCCCTGGGAGTGTTTGATGGGACAGTGTAGAGGGAGCTTTACTTTGTATCTAACCCGTGCTGTTCCTGTCCTGGGAGTGTTTGATGGGACAGTGTAGAGAGAGCTTTACACTGTATCTAACCCATGCTGTACCTGCCCTGGTAGTGTTTGATGGGGACTGTGTACAGGGAGCTTTACTCTGTATCTAACCCGTGCTGTACCTGCCCTGGGAGTGTTTGATGAGACAGTGTAGAGGGAGCTATACTCTGTATCTAACCTGTGCTGTACCTGCCCTGGGAGTGTTTGATGGAACAGTGTAGAGGGAGCTTTACTCTTTATCTAACCCCGTGCTGTACCTGCCCTGGGAGTGTTTGATGGGACAGTGCAGAGGGAGCTTTACTCTGTATCTAACCCGTACTGTACCTGCCCTGGGAGTGTTTGATGGGACAGTGTAGAGGGAGCTTTACTCTTTATCTAACCCCGTGCTGTACCTGCCCTGGGAGTGTTTGATGGGACAGTGTAGAGGGAGCTTTACTCTGTATCTAACCCGTGCTGTACCTGCCCTGGGAGTGTTTGATGGGACAGTGTAGAGGGAGCTTTACTCTTTATCTAACCCCGTGCTGTACCTGCTCTGAGAGTGTTAGATGGGACAGTGTAGAGGGAGCTTTACTCTGTATCTAACCCGTGCTGTACCTGCCCTGGGAGTGTTTGATGGGACAGTGTAGAGGGAGCTTTACTCTGTATCTAACCTGTGCTGTACCTGCCCTGGGAGTGTTTGATGGGACAGTGTAGAGGGAGCTTTACTCTGTATCTAACCTGTGCTGTACCTGCCCTGGGAGTGTTTGATGGGACAGTGTAGAGGGAGCTTTACTCTTTATCTAACCCCGTGCTGTACCTGCCCTGGGAGTGTTTGATGGGACAGTGCAGAGGGAGCTTTACTCTGTATCTAAACCGTACTGTACCTGCCCTGGGAGTGTTTGATGGGACAGTGTAGAGGGAGCTTTACTCTTTATCTAACCCTGTGCTGTACCTGCCCTGGGAGTGTTTGATGGGACAGTGTAGAGGGAGCTTTACTCTGTATCTAACCCGTGCTGTACCTGCCCTGGGAGTGTTTGATGGGACAGTGTAGAGGGAGCTTTACTCTTTATCTAACCCCGTGCTGTACCTGCTCTGAGAGTGTTTGATGGGACAGTGTAGAGGGAGCTTTACTCTGTATCTAACCCGTGCTGTACCTGCCCTGGGAGTGTTTGATGGGACAGTGTAGAGGGAGCTTTACTCTGTATCTAACCCGTGCTGTACCTGCCCTGGGAGTGTTTGATGGGACAGTGCAGAGGGAGCTTTACTCTGTATCTAACCCGTACTGTACCTGCCCTGGGAGTGTTTGATGGGACAGTGTAGAGGGAGCTTTACTCTTTATCTAACCCCGTGCTGTACCTGCCCTGGGAGTGTTTGATGGGACAGTGTAGAGGGAGCTTTACTCTGTATCTAACCCGTGCTGTACCTGCCCTGGGAGTGTTTGATGGGACAGTGTAGAGGGAGCTTTACTCTTTATCTAACCCCGTGCTGTACCTGCTCTGAGAGTGTTAGATGGGACAGTGTAGAGGGAGCTTTACTCTGTATCTAACCCGTGCTGTACCTGCCCTGGGAGTGTTTGATGGGACAGTGTAGAGGGAGCTTTACTCTGTATCTAACCTGTGCTGTACCTGCCCTGGGAGTGTTTGATGGGACAGTGTAGAGGGAGCTTTACTCTGTATCTAACCTGTGCTGTACCTGCCCTGGGAGTGTTTGATGGGACAGTGTAGAGGGAGCTTTACTCTTTATCTAACCCCGTGCTGTACCTGCCCTGGGAGTGTTTGATGGGACAGTGCAGAGGGAGCTTTACTCTGTATCTAAACCGTACTGTACCTGCCCTGGGAGTGTTTGATGGGACAGTGTAGAGGGAGCTTTACTCTTTATCTAACCCTGTGCTGTACCTGCCCTGGGAGTGTTTGATGGGACAGTGTAGAGGGAGCTTTACTCTGTATCTAACCCGTGCTGTACCTGCCCTGGGAGTGTTTGATGGGACAGTGTAGAGGGAGCTTTACTCTTTATCTAACCCCGTGCTGTACCTGCTCTGAGAGTGTTTGATGGGACAGTGTAGAGGGAGCTTTACTCTGTATCTAACCCGTGCTGTACCTGCCCTGGGAGTGTTTGATGGGACAGTGTAGAGGGAGCTTTACTCTGTATCTAACCCGTGCTGTACCTGCCCTGGGAGTGTTTGATGGGACAGTGTAGAGGGAGCTTTACTCTGTATCTAACCCGTGCTGTACCTGCCCTGGGAGTGTTTGATGGGACAGTGTAGAGGGAGCTTTACTCTGCATCTGACCCGTGCTGTACCTGCCCTGGTAGTGTTTGATGGGACAGTGTAGAGGGAGCTTTACTCTGTATCTAACCCATGCTGTACCTGCCCTGGGAGTGTTTGATGGGGACTGTGTACAGGGAGCTTTACTCTGTATCTAACCCGTGCTGTACCTGCCCTGGGAGTGTTTGATGGTACAGTGTAGAGGGAGCTTTACTCTGTATCTAACCTGTGCTGTACCTGCCATGGGAGTGTTTGATGGGACAGTGTAGAGGGAGCTTTACTCTGTATCTAACCCGTGCTGTACCTGCCCTGGGAGTGTTTGATGGGACAGTGTAGAGGGAGCTTTACTCTGTATCTAACCCGTGCTGTACCAGCCCTGGGAGTGTTGATGGGACAGTGTAGAGGGAGCTTTACTCTGTATCTAACCCGTGATGTACCTAGCCTGGGAGTGTTTGTTGGGACAGTGTAGAGGGAGCTTTACTCTGTATCTAACCCCGTGCTGTACCTGCCCTGGGTGTGTTTGATGGGACAGTGTAGAGGGAGCTTTACTCTGTATCTAACCCGTGATGTACCTGCCCTGGGAGTGTTCGATTAGACAGTTTATAGGGAGATTTACTCTGTATCTACACCGTGCTGCTCCTGCCCTGGGAGTGTTTGATTTGGCAGTGTAGAGGGAGCTTTACTCTGTATCTAACCCGTGCTGTACCTGCCCTGGGAGTGTTTGATGGGGACAGTGTAGAGGGAGCTTTACTCTGTATCTAACCCGTGCTGTACCTGGCCTGGGAGTGTTTGATGGGACCATGTAGAGGGAGCTTTACTCTGTATTTAACCCGTGCTGTACCTGCCCTGGGAGTGTTTGATGGGACAATGCAGAGGGAGCTTTACTCTGTATCTAACCCGTGCTGTACCTGCCCTGGGTGTGTTTGATGGGACAGTGTAGAGGGAGCTTTACTCTGTATCTAACCCGTGCTGTACCTGCCCTGGGAGTGTTTGATGGGACAGTGTAGAGGGAGCTTTACTCTGTATCTAACCCGTGCTGTACCTGCCCTGGGAGTGTTAGATTAGACAGTTTAGAGGGAGCTTTACTCTGTATCTAACTCGTGCTGTACCTGGCCTGGGAGTGTTTGATGTGACAGTGTAGAGGGAGCTTTACTCTGTAGCTAACCCCGTGCTGTACCTGCCCTGGGAGTGTTTGATGGGACAGTGTAGAGGGAGCTTTACTCTGTATCTAACCCGTGCTGTACCTGCCCTGGGAGTGTTTGATCGGACAGTGTAGAGGGAGCTTTACTCTACATCTAACCCGTGCTGTACCTGCCCTGGGAGTGTTTGATGGGACAGTGTAGAGGGAGCTTTACTTTGTATCTAACCCGTGCTGTTCCTGTCCTGGGAGTGTTTGATGGGACAGTGTAGAGAGAGCTTTACACTGTATCTAACCCATGCTGTACCTGCCCTGGTAGTGTTTGATGGGGACTGTGTACAGGGAGCTTTACTCTGTATCTAACCCGTGCTGTACCTGCCCTGGGAGTGTTTGATGAGACAGTGTAGAGGGAGCTATACTCTGTATCTAACCTGTGCTGTACCTGCCCTGGGAGTGTTTGATGGAACAGTGTAGAGGGAGCTTTACTCTTTATCTAACCCCGTGCTGTACCTGCCCTGGGAGTGTTTGATGGGACAGTGCAGAGGGAGCTTTACTCTGTATCTAACCCGTACTGTACCTGCCCTGGGAGTGTTTGATGGGACAGTGTAGAGGGAGCTTTACTCTTTATCTAACCCCGTGCTGTACCTGCCCTGGGAGTGTTTGATGGGACAGTGTAGAGGGAGCTTTACTCTGTATCTAACCCGTGCTGTACCTGCCCTGGGAGTGTTTGATGGGACAGTGTAGAGGGAGCTTTACTCTTTATCTAACCCCGTGCTGTACCTGCTCTGAGAGTGTTAGATGGGACAGTGTAGAGGGAGCTTTACTCTGTATCTAACCCGTGCTGTACCTGCCCTGGGAGTGTTTGATGGGACAGTGTAGAGGGAGCTTTACTCTGTATCTAACCTGTGCTGTACCTGCCCTGGGAGTGTTTGATGGGACAGTGTAGAGGGAGCTTTACTCTGTATCTAACCTGTGCTGTACCTGCCCTGGGAGTGTTTGATGGGACAGTGTAGAGGGGGCTTTACTCTTTATCTAACCCCGTGCTGTACCTGCCCTGGGAGTGTTTGATGGGACAGTGCAGAGGGAGCTTTACTCTGTATCTAAACCGTACTGTACCTGCCCTGGGAGTGTTTGATGGGACAGTGTAGAGGGAGCTTTACTCTTTATCTAACCCTGTGCTGTACCTGCCCTGGGAGTGTTTGATGGGACAGTGTAGAGGGAGCTTTACTCTGTATCTAACCCGTGCTGTACCTGCCCTGGGAGTGTTTGATGGGACAGTGTAGAGGGAGCTTTACTCTTTATCTAACCCCGTGCTGTACCTGCTCTGAGAGTGTTTGATGGGACAGTGTAGAGGGAGCTTTACTCTGTATCTAACCCGTGCTGTACCTGCCCTGGGAGTGTTTGATGGGACAGTGTAGAGGGAGCTTTACTCTGTATCTAACCCGTGCTGTACCTGCCCTGGGAGTGTTTGATGGGACAGTGTAGAGGGAGCTTTACTCTGTATCTAACCCGTGCTGTACCTGCCCTGGGAGTGTTTGATGGGACAGTGTAGAGGGAGCTTTACTCTGCATCTGACCCTTGCTGTACCTGCCCTGGTAGTGTTTGATGGGACAGTGTAGAGGGAGCTTTACTCTGTATCTAACCCATGCTGTACCTGCCCTGGGAGTGTTTGATGGGGACTGTGTACAGGGAGCTTTACTCTGTATCTAACCCGTGCTGTACCTGCCCTGGGAGTGTTTGATGGTACAGTGTAGAGGGAGCTTTACTCTGTATCTAACCTGTGCTGTACCTGCCATGGGAGTGTTTGATGGGACAGTGTAGAGGGAGCTTTACTCTGTATCTAACCTGTGCTGTACCTGCCCTGGGAGTGTTTGATGGGACAGTGTAGAGGGAGCTTTACTCTGTATCTAACCCGTGCTGTACCTGCCCTGGGAGTGTTTGATGAGACAGTGTAGAGGGAGTTTTACTCTGTATCTAACCCGTGCTGTACCTACCCTGGGAGTGTTTGATGGGACAGTGTAGAGGGAGCTTTACTCTGTATCTAACCCGTGCAATACCTGCCCTGGGAGTGTTTGATGGGACAGTGTAGAGGGAGCTTTACTCTGTATCTAACCCGTGCTGTACCTGCCTTGGGAGTGTTTGATGGGACACTGGATGCCTGAATGAAATGTGTTCCGTTTCCCAGCATCAACAGCTCTGTGTTGGTGAGTGCAACATTCACAAATCAAAGGTTGTACTGAAGAAAAGCTGGTTGAATTTCCAGGACTTACTTTACTCCCAGTGGCTTGGGTGGAGTTGATATTCTCGGGGTTGGAGGCCGATATGGTATCTGCACAACCCAAACAAATGTTTTAACCCTTACTGTGCCCTGGCCAAGTCTTGCGGTTTTGACCAACTCCTGTCTGTGATGTGACCGTACCAAACGACATTACTCTCAGCTCCAATATGGTATGTGTTGCACCAGGAGGATAAAGCAAGAGAACATTTTAAGCTTTTTAACAAATTAACTTAGAAAAGAATGATTAAATCACATCAAATAACAAAGGCTAAATGGAGTGTGGTTGGAAAGGAGTTAGATTTACAGAGTTCTTACCACATCTCCCAGAAACATCCCAAAATGCTTCAAACACATTGAACTGCTTTGACGTGCAGTGACTGGTTTGGGGGAGCCAATCTGGACACAGCAAAACCCTACAATCAGTACTGTGATGAGTGAGCAGATCATCTGTTTTAGGTGTTGTTGGTTCAGGACACCCTGATTTGAATCGGCACTGATGACAATTTGGATGAACTGCTGTTACAGCTCAGAGCATCGAGTGAGCAGGAGACCTCACATCTCAGCTGTGTAGAACAGTGCTACACTGGGCAGGACACGTCCCTATCAGGGCAGCTTGGCCTCGATGTTCATGCTTTCACAGGCATGAAGCGGAAACCTAAGAGCCCAATATTGCAGACGGCATGTGCGCGCGCATTCCAGGCCAGAGGTGCTCTGCCCGCCATATTGGTAAAAGGATCCAATGTAGGCGTCCAGCGCTTATCTGAGGAAGGATGTTCTTGCCATGGAGGGAGTGCAGCGAAGATTTACCAGACTGATACCTGGGATGGCAGGAATGACGTATGAGGAGAGATTGGGTCGATTGGGCTTATACTCGCTGGAGTTTAGAAGAATGAGAGGGGATCTCATTGAAACTTATAAAATTCTAACAGGACTCGACAGACTAGATGCAGGAAGGATGTTCCCAATGGTCGGGGGAGTCCAGAACCAGGGGTCACAGTCTAAGGATAAAGGGGAAGCCATTTAGGACTGAGATGAGGAGGAATTTCTTCACCCAGAGAGTGGTGAACCTGTGGAATTCTCTACCACAGAAGGCAGTTGAGGCCAATTCATTAAATATATTCAAGAAGGAGTTAGATATATTTCTTAAGGCTAAAGGGATCAAGGGATATGGGGAGAAAGCAGGGACAGGGGACTGAATTTGGATGATCAGCCATGATCTCATTAAATGGCGGAGCAGGCTCGAGGGGCCGAATGGCCTACTCCTGCTCCTATCTTCTATGATTCTATGTTTCAAGCAGGTGTTGAGCCATTTGCATACTGGGCTGTACTGAAACAGTGGGAACTGGGCCTGCTACATTCAGGATAATTAGGCCCACATGCGGCCAAACCCTGGGCCCTTAAAGGAGCTGCTGGAGGCTCTCAACAAAAATACCAGAAATGCTCCTCCCGGCTCCACTGCAGTGCCACGGACAGTTACCAGACCCCCCCTCCGGACACCCCCACTGGACCCACCCCACTGGACCCCCCCCCACCGGAACCCCCCCCACCGGACCCGCCCCATCGGACCACCCCCCACTGGACCCCCCACCCACCGGACCACCCCCACTGGATCCGCCCCACTGGACCCCCCCCCACCGGAACCCCCCCCACCGGACCCGCCCCATCGGACCACCCCCCCACTGGACCCCCACCCACCGGACCCCCCCCACCGGACCCGCCCCACTGGACCACCCCCCCACTGGACCCCCCCCACCGGACCACCCCCACCGGACCCGCCCCACTGGAGCACCCCCTATCGGACCCCCCCCCACCGGACCCGCCCCATCGGACCACCCCCCCACTGGACCCCCACCCACCGGACCACCCCCACCGGACCCGCCCCACTGGAGCACCCCCTATCGGACCCCCCCCCACCGGACACCCCCCCACTGGACCCCCACCCACCGGACACCCCCCCACCGGACCCGCCCCACTGGACCCCCACCCACCGGACCCCCCCACCGGACCGTCACCCACCGGACCCTCCCCCCACCGGACACCCCCCACCGGACACCCCCCACCGGACCCTCACCCACTGGACCCCCCCCCATCGGACCCCCCCACCGGATACCCATCATCGGACCCCCCCCACCAGACACCCCCCCCCACCGGACACCCCCCACCGGACCCGCCCCACTGGACCACCCCCCATCGGACCCCCCCCACCGGACACCCCCCCACTGGACACCCCCCACCCACTGGACACCCCCCTACTGGGCCCCCACCCACCGGACACACCACCGGACCCTCCACCCACCGGACCCTCCCCCACCAGACCCTCCCCCCACCGGACCCTCCCCCCACCGGAGCCCCCCCACTGGACCCTCCCCCACCGGAACCCCCCCACCGAACCCTCCCCCCACCGGACCCCCCACCTACCAGACCCTCCCCCCACCGGACCCTCCCCCCACCGGACCACCTCCACCGGACCCCCCCCCCACCGGACCCTCCCCCCACCGGACCACCCCCACCGGACCCTCCCCCCCACCAGACCCTCCCCCCACCGGACTACCCCCACCGGACCCTCCCCCCACCGGACCACCCCCACCGGACCCCCCCCACCGGACCCTCCGCCCACCGGACCCGCCCCATCGGACCACCCCCCCACTGGACCCCCACCCACCGGACCACCCCCACCGGACCCGCCCCACTGGAGCACCCCCTATCGGACCCCCCCCCACCGGACACCCCCCCACTGGACCCCCACCCACCGGACACCCCCCCACCGGACCCGCCCCACTGGACCCCCACCCACCGGACCCCCCCCACCGGACCCGCCCCACTGGACCACCCCCCCACTGGACCCCCCCCACCGGACCCGCCCCACCGGACCACCCCCCCACTGGACACCCACCCACCGGACCGTCACCCACCGGACCCTCCCCCCACCGGACACCCCCCACCGGACACCCCCCACCGGACCCTCACCCACTGGACCCCCCCCCATCGGACCCCCCCACCGGATACCCCTCATCGGACCCCCCCCACCAGACACCCCCCCCACCGGACACCCCCCACCGGACCCGCCCCACTGGACCACCCCCCATCGGACCCCCCCCACCGGACACCCCCCCACTGGACACCCCCCACCCACTGGACACCCCCCTACTGGGCCCCCACCCACCGGACCCCCCCACCGGACCCTCCGCCCACCGGACCCTCCCCCACCAGACCCTCCCCCCACCGGACCCTCCCCCCACCGGACCCCCCCCACTGGACCCTCCCCCACCGGAACCCCCCCACCGAACCCTCCCCCCACCGGACCCCCACCTACCAGACCCTCCCCCCACCGGACCCTCCCCCCACCGGACCACCTCCACCGGACCCCCCCCCCACCGGACCCTCCCCCCACCGGACCACCCCCACCGGACCCTCCCCCCACCAGACCCTCCCCCCACCGGACCACCCCCACCGGACCCCCCCCACCGGACCCTCCGCCCACCGGACCCTCCCCCACCAGACCCTCCCCCCACCGGACCCTCCCCCCACCGGACCCCCCCCACTGGACCCTCCCCCACCAGACCCTCCCCCCACCGGACCCTCCCCCCACCGGAACCCCCCCACCGAACCCTCCCCCCACCGGACCCTCCCCCCACCAGACCCCCACCCACCAGACCCTCCCCCCACCGGACCCTCCCCCCACCGGACCACCCCCACCGGACCCCCCCCCCACCGGACCCTCCCCCCACCGGACCACCCCCACCGGACCCTCCCCCCACCGGACCACCCCCACCGGACCCTCCCCCCACCGGACCACCCCCACCGGACCCTCCCCCCACCGGACCACCTCCACCGGACCCTCCCCCCACCGGACCACCCCCACCGGACCCTCCCCCCACCGGACCCTCCCCTAACCAGACCCCGCCCATCGGACCCCCCCACCGGACCCTCCCGTAACCAGACTCCGCCCACCGGACCCCCCCACCGGACACCCCCCCACCAGACCCTCCCCCCACCGGACCCTCCCCCCACCGGACCCCCCCCACTGGACCCTCCCCCCACCGGACCCTCCCCCCACCGGACCCCCCCCCCACCGAACCCTCCCCCCACCGGACCCTCCCCCCACCCACCAGACCCTCCCCCCACCGGACCCTCCCCCCACCGGACCACCCCCACCGGACCCCCCCCCCCCACCGGACCCTCCCCCCACCGGACCACCCCCACCGGACCCTCCCCCAACCAGACCCTCCCCCACCGGACCCTCCCCCACCGGACCCTCCCCCACCGGACCCTCCCCCCACCAGACCCTCCCCCCACCGGACCCCCACCCACCGGACCACCCCCACCGGACCCTCCCCCACCACCCCAACGCCCTCAACCATCTCCTGCCCCGTCCTGATCACCCTCCCCCGATCACCCCCCCACTTGGACAATAAACATCACCATGCCAGAGTTACACGCATCCCAAGAACAAATACAGTTAAGAAAAGCTGCACAGAGATCTGTCAGGTTTACTGGGAGGGATAAAATCAGTGTGAGCGGGTTTAACACCAAAACAAGAAGCATGGAAAAATGTTTGAAGACTGCATGTTTAAGAGGAGGAATCATTCCAGATCTGCTGTGTGGAAAATGAGATTCCTGCCCATGTGTCTGTTGCTTGAGGTACTTTGTGTGGGAATGTGACCCTGTGTGGTCCCAGTTTCGTACAGGAAATGCTGAATTCACTCTGGCTGTTTGTGAATCAGATGTGGGGTTTTTTCTGAGTTCTGTTCTACCAGGGGACCTGACTGCAGTCAAGTCCAGTCACACCAAGAGCCTGAGCAATAGTTTCCTGCTGCGACTGCTCCAGCTCTAACTCTGTAATCTTGGAAAATATCCACTCCCTGCTCTGTCGTCACTCACTCCTACTCCCTGTCTGATTCGCTCCTCAGGATGGGAACTTCCTGTCCTACAATCCCCCGCTCCCCACTTCCCCTTAAAGCCCCCCGTAATCTCACTCACTTGCGGTCTGAACTTCGATTACTGTGAAAGGAGCCAGACAATGCCCCCTTTGTTGGGTGGCGTTCAGTGGAGATTGTGAGGAATGCCTCTGATTTAAACACATGGGATGTTTCCTATTAAAGACAGTCCTTATTAAAGAGAGTGGCAGTTCTCATAAAACAGCCCCATGTTGCTTCAACGAAAGTGCTCACTCAGCAAGGAAGACTGCCCAGTGTCAGCCACGCAGTGCAAAAAGCATGTGGAGTTCAACAAAGAATCAACTGTGCCACACAAGCCCAGATTTCAGCCTCAAGTACATCTTTTTTCGATGTCACAATAATTTTTCCATATTTTTCAACCATGTATTTAACCTCACCAATCATCTGTGACTTGTGTACTTCAGTCGGCAGTGTGTGCAGTGACGTGTGTGTGTGTGCAAGGGCCAGGCTCCAGTGCAGTGTGTGAATCGAGTGTATTTATTAATAGGTGAGACTTTGGGCCAGCAGATCACGCTCTTTCCTCTGGGTCAGAAGGCCAAGGGCTCAAGCCCTAACTGGCCAACATTCCTCACGCAACCGAAAACAAATGAAGTAGTGACTCACGCATCTCATTGCTGGGCCAGGTTACAGATTAATAAAGACACTGGGAGGAACAGAGTGTGCTGGGGATGGGTTGCCGAGGTGTGAGAACAAGGCAAGTTCTTTCAACCTTTGTGCACTTGTGTTGGTGTTAAGAGCTGGGTGTGCACAAGGTTTCGTGTGTGTGCGTGTGTGAGCACGTGCTTAAAATGAAACTGCATGTAAGTCAAGGATGCTTCTCCACTCCTTCAAATGTTGCTGCACTTCTGTTCAGCATCATTCAAATTTTATTGCAGAAATTCATTTCCTGCATTCTACTCTAGTCGTATCTCCATTACACTGCGTCCTAATCTAGTCGTATCTCCATTACACTGTGTCCTACTCTAGTCGTATCTCCATTACACTGCGTCCTAATCTAGTCGTATCTCCATTACACTGTGTCCTACTCTAGTCGTATCTCCATTACACTGCGTCCTAATCTAGTCGTATCTCCAGTACACTGTGTCCTACTCTAGTCATATCTCCAGTACACTGTGTCCTACTCCAGTCGTATCTCCATGACACTGCATCCTACTCTAGTCGTATCTCCATTACACTGTGTCCAACTCTAGTCGTATCTCCATTACACTGTGTTCTACTCCATTCGTATCTCCATTACACTGCATCCTACTCTCGTCGTATCTCGATTACACTGTGTCCTACTCTAGTCGTATCTCCATTACACTGCGTCCTACTATAGTCGTATCTCCATTAAACTGCATCCTACTCTAGTAGTATCTCCATTACACTGTGGCCTGCTCCAGTCGTATCTCCATTACACTGCATCCTGCTCCAGTCGTATCTCCATTACACTGCATCCTACTCTAGTCGTATCTCCATTACACTGTGTCCTACTCTAGTCGTATCTCCATTACACTGCGTCCAACTCTAGTCGTATCTCCATTACACTGCATCCTACTCTAGTCGTATCTCCATTACACTGCGTCCAACTCTAGTCGTATCTCCATTACACTGTGTCCTACTCTACTCGTATCTCCATTACACTGCATCCTACTCTAGTCGTATCTCCAGTACACTGTGTCCTACACTAGTCGTATCTCCATTACACTGCATCCTACTCTAGTCGTATCTCCAGTACACTGTGTCCTACTCTACTCGTATCTCCAGTACTCTGTGTCCTACTCTAGTCGTATCTCCATTACACTGTGTCCTACTCTAGTCGTATCTCCATTACACTGTGTCCTACTCTAGTCGTACCTCCATTACACTGAGTCCTACTCTAGTCGTATCTACATTACACTGCGCCCTACTCTAGTCGTATCTCCAGTACACAGTGTCCATCTCTAGTCGTATCTCCATTATACTGCGTCCTACTCTAGTCGTATCTCCAGTACACTGTGTCCTACTCTAGTCATATCTCCATTACACTGCGTCCGACTCTAGTCATATCTCGAGGACACTGTGTCCTACTCTAGTCGTATCTCCAGTACACTGTGTCCTACTCTAGTCGTATCTCCATTACACTGTGTCCTACTCTAGTCGTATCTCCATTGCACTGTGTCCTACTCTAGTCATATCTCCATTACACTGCGTCCGACTCTAGTCATATCTCGAGGACACTGTGTCCTACTCTAGTCGTATCTCCAGTACACTGCATCCTACTCTAGTCGTATCTCCAGTACACTGTGTCCTACTCTAGTCATATCTCCATTACACTGCGTCCGACTCTAGTCATATCTCGAGGACACTGTGTCCTACTCTAGTCGTATCTCCAGTACACTGCATCCTACTCTAGTCGTATCTCCAGTACACTGTGTCCTACTCTAGTCGTATCTCCATTGCACTGTGTCCTGCTATAGTCGTATCTCCAGTACACTGTGTCCTACTCGAGTCATATCTCCAGTACACTGTTTCCTACTCTAGTCGTATCTCCATTACACTGTGTCCTACTCTAGTCGTATCTCCATTGCACTGTGTCCTACTCTAGTCATATCTCCATTACACTGCGTCCGACTCTAGTCATATCTCGAGGACACTGTGTCCTACTCTAGTCGTATCTCCAGTACACTGCATCCTACTCTAGTCGTATCTCCAGTACACTGTGTCCTACTCTAGTCATATCTCCATTACACTGCGTCCGACTCTAGTCATATCTCGAGGACACTGTGTCCTACTCTAGTCGTATCTCCAGTACACTGCATCCTACTCTAGTCGTATCTCCAGTACACTGTGTCCTACTCTAGTCGTATCTCCATTGCACTGTGTCCTGCTATAGTCGTATCTCCAGTACACTGTGTCCTACTCGAGTCATATCTCCAGTACACTGTTTCCTACTCTAGTCGTATCTCCAGTACACTGTGTCCTACTCTAGTCGTATCTCCAGTACACTGTGTCCTACTCTAGTCGTATCTCCAGTACACTGTGTCCTACTCTAGTCGTATCTCCAGTACACTGTGTCCTACCATAGTCGTATCTCCATTACACTGTGTCCTACTCCAGTCGTATCTCCATTACACTGCGTCCGACTCTAGTCGTATCTCCAGTACACTGTGTCCTACTCTAGTCGTATCACCAATATACTGTGTCCTACTCTAGTCATATCTCCATTACACTGCGTCCTATTCTAGTCGTATCTCCATTACACTGTGTCCTACTCTAGTAATATCTCCATTACACTGCGTCCTATTCTAGTCGTATCTCCATTACACTACGTCCTATTTTAGTCGTATCTCCATTAAACTACGCCCTACTCAAGTCGTATCTCCATTACACTGCATCCTACTCGAGTCGTATCTCCATTACACTGTGTCCTACTCTAGTCGTATCTCCAGTACACTGTGTTCTACTCCAGTCGTATCTCCAGTACACTCTGTCCTACTCTAGTCGTATCTCCATTACACTGTGTCCTACTCTAGTCGTATCTCCATTACACTGTGTCCTACTCTAGTCGTATCTCCATTACACTGTGTCCTACTCTAGTCGTATCTCCATTACACTGCGTCCTACTCCAGTCGCATCTCCAGTACACTGTGTCCTACTGTAGTCGTTTCTCAAGTACACTGCATCCTACTCTAGTCGTATCTCCATTACACTGTGTCCTACTCTAGTCGTATCTCCATTACACTGTGTCCTACTCTAGTCGTATTTCCATTGCACTGTGTCCTACTCTAGTCGTATCTCCATTACTCTGCATCCTACTCCAGTCGTATCTCCATTACACTGTGTCCTACTCTAGTCATATCTCCATTACACTGTGTCCTACTCTAGTCGTATCTCCAGTACACTGCGTCCTACTGTAGTCATATCTCCAGTACACTGCGTCCTACTCTACTCGTATCTCCATTAAACTGCGTCCTACTCTAGTCGTATCTCCAGTACACTGCGTCCTACTCTAGTCGTATCTCCAGTACACTGTGTCCTACCCTAGTCATATCTCCAGTACACTGTGTCCTACTCTAGTCGTATCTCCACTAAACTGTGTCCTACTCTAGTCGTATCTCCAGTACACTGTGTCCTACTCTAGTCGTATCTCCAGTACACTGTGTCCCACTCTAGTCGTATCTCCAATACACTGTGTCCTACCCTAGTCATATCTCCAGTACACTGCGTCCTACTCTACTCGTATCTCCATTAAACTGCGTCCTACTCTAGTCGTATCTCCAGTACACTGCGTCCTACTCTAGTCGTATCTCCAGTACACTGTGTCCTACCCTAGTCATATCTCCAGTACACTGTGTCCTACTCTAGTCGTATCTCCATTACTCTGCATCCTACTCCAGTCGTATCTCCATTACACTGTGTCCTACTCTAGTCATATCTCCTTTACACTGTGTCCTACTCTAGTCGTATCTCCAGTACACTGCGTCCTACTGTAGTCATATCTCCAGTACACTGCGTCCTACTCTACTCGTATCTCCATTAAACTGCGTCCTACTCTAGTCGTATCTCCAGTACACTGCGTCCTACTCTAGTCGTATCTCCAGTACACTGTGTCCTACCCTAGTCATATCTCCAGTACACTGTGTCCTACTCTAGTCGTATCTCCACTACACTGTGTCCTACTCTAGTCGTATCTCCAGTACACTGTGTCCTACTCTAGTCGTATCTCCAGTACACTGTGTCCTACTCTAGTCGTATCTCCAATACACTGTGTCCTACTATAGTCGTATCTCCAGTACACTGTGTCCTATTCTAGTCGTATCTCCAGTACACTGTGTCCTACTCTAGTCGTATCTCCATTACACTGTGTCCTACTCTAGTCGTATCTCCATTGCACTGTGTCCTTCTCTAGTCGTATCTCCATTACACTGTGTCCTTCTCTAGTCGTATCTCCATTACATTGTGTCCTGCTCTAGTCGTATCTCCATTACACTGTGTCCTACTCTAGTCGTATCTCCATTACACTGTGTCCTACTCTAGTCGTATCTCCATTACACTGTGTCCTACTCTAGTCGTATCTCCATTACACTGCGTCCTACTCTAGACATATCTCCATTACACTGTGTCCTACTCTAGTCGTATTTCCATTGCACTGTGTCCTACTCTAGTCGTATCTCCATTACTCTGCATCCTACTCCAGTCGTATCTCCATTACACTGTGTCCTACTCTAGTCATATCTCCATTACACTGTGTCCTACTCTAGTCGTATCTCCAGTACACTGCGTCCTACTGTAGTCATATCTCCAGTACACTGCGTCCTACTCTACTCGTATCTCCATTAAACTGCGTCCTACTCTAGTCGTATCTCCAGTACACTGCGTCCTACTCTAGTCGTATCTCCAGTACACTGTGTCCTACCCTAGTCATATCTCCAGTACACTGTGTCCTACTCTAGTCGTATCTCCACTAAACTGTGTCCTACTCTAGTCGTATCTCCAGTACACTGTGTCCTACTCTAGTCGTATCTCCAGTACACTGTGTCCTACTCTAGTCGTATCTCCAATACACTGTGTCCTACCCTAGTCGTATCTCCAGTACACTGCGTCCTACTGTAGTCATATCTCCAGTACACTGCGTCCTACTCTACTCGTATCTCCATTAAAATGCGTCCTACTCTAGTCGTATCTCCAGTACACTGCGTCCTACTCTAGTCGTATCTCCAGTACACTGTGTCCTACCCTAGTCATATCTCCAGTACACTGTGTCCTACTCTAGTCGCATCTCCATTACACTGTGTCCTACTCTAGTCGTATCTCCAGTACACTGTGTCCTACTCTAGTCGTATCTCCAGTACACTGTGTCCTACTCTAGTCGTATCTCCAGTACACTGTGTCCTACTCTAGTCGTATCTCCAGTACACTGTGTCCTACTCTAGTCGTATCTCCAGTACACTGTGTCCTACTCTAGTCGTATCTCCATTACACTGTGTCCTACTCTAGTCGTATCTCCATTACACTGTGTCCTTCTCTAGTCGTATCTCCATTACACTGTGTCCTTCTCTAGTCGTATCTCCATTACACTGTGTCCTACTCTAGTCGTATCTCCATTACACTGTGTCCTACTCTAGTCGTATCTCCATTACACTGTGTCCTACTCTAGTCGTATCTCCAGTACACTGCGTCCTACTCTAGTCGTATCTCCATTACACTGTGTCCTACTCTAGTCGTATCTCCATTACACTGTGTCCTACTCTAGTCGTATCTCCAGTACACTGCGTCCTACTCTAGTCGTATCTCCATTACACTGCGTCCTACTCTAGTCGTATCTCCAGTACACTGCGTCCTACTCTAGTCGTATCTCCAGTACACTGTGTCCTACCCTAGTCGTATCTCCAGTACACTGTGTCCTACTCTAGTCGTATCTCCATTACTCTGCATCCTACTCAGTCGTATCTCCATTACACTGTGTCCTACTCTAGTCATATCTCCATTACACTGTGTCCTACTCTAGTCGTATCTCCAGTACACTGCGTCCTACTGTAGTCATATCTCCAGTACACTGCGTCCTACTCTACTCGTATCTCCATTAAACTGCGTCCTACTCTAGTCGTATCTCCAGTACACTGCGTCCTACTCTAGTCGTATCTCCAGTACACTGTGTCCTACCCTAGTCATATCTCCAGTACACTGTGTCCTACTCTAGTCGTATCTCCACTACACTGTGTCCTACTCTAGTCGTATCTCCAGTACACTGTGTCCTACTCTAGTCGTATCTCCAGTACACTGTGTCCTACTCTAGTCGTATCTCCAATACACTGTGTCCTACTATAGTCGTATCTCCAGTACACTGTGTCCTATTCTAGTCGTATCTCCAGTACACTGTGTCCTACTCTAGTCGTATCTCCATTACACTGTGTCCTACTCTAGTCGTATCTCCATTGCACTGTGTCCTTCTCTAGTCGTATCTCCATTACACTGTGTCCTTCTCTAGTCGTATCTCCATTACATTGTGTCCTGCTCTAGTCGTATCTCCATTACACTGTGTCCTACTCTAGTCGTATCTCCATTACACTGTGTCCTACTCTAGTCGTATCTCCAGTACACTGCGTCCTACTCTAGTCGTATCTCCAGTACACTGTGACCTACTCTAGTCGTATCTCCATTAAACTGCGTCCTACTCTAGCCGTATCTCCATTACACTGTGTCCTACTCTAGTCGTATCTCCATTACACTGCGTCCTACTCTAGACATATCTCCATTACACTGTGTCCTACTCTAGTCGTATTTCCATTGCACTGTGTCCTACTCTAGTCGTATCTCCATTACTCTGCATCCTACTCCAGTCGTATCTCCATTACACTGTGTCCTACTCTAGTCATATCTCCATTACACTGTGTCCTACTCTAGTCGTATCTCCAGTACACTGCGTCCTACTGTAGTCATATCTCCAGTACACTGCGTCCTACTCTACTCGTATCTCCATTAAACTGCGTCCTACTCTAGTCGTATCTCCAGTACACTGCGTCCTACTCTAGTCGTATCTCCAGTACACTGTGTCCTACCCTAGTCATATCTCCAGTACACTGTGTCCTACTCTAGTCGTATCTCCACTAAACTGTGTCCTACTCTAGTCGTATCTCCAGTACACTGTGTCCTACTCTAGTCGTATCTCCAGTACACTGTGTCCTACTCTAGTCGTATCTCCAATACACTGTGTCCTACCTAGTCGTATCTCCAGTACACTGCGTCCTACTGTAGTCATATCTCCAGTACACTGCGTCCTACTCTACTCGTATCTCCATTAAACTGCGTCCTACTCTAGTCGTATCTCCAGTACACTGCGTCCTACTCTAGTCGTATCTCCAGTACACTGTGTCCTACTCTAGTCGTATCTCCAGTACACTGTGTCCTACTCTAGTCGTATCTCCATTACACTGTGTCCTACTCTAGTCGTATCTCCAGTACACTGTGTCCTACTCTAGTCGTATCTCCAGTACACTGTGTCCTACTCTAGTCGTATCTCCAGTACACTGTGTCCTACTCTAGTCGTATCTCCAGTACACTGTGTCCTACTCTAGTCGTATCTCCAGTACACTGTGTCCTACTCTAGTCGTATCTCCATTACACTGTGTCCTACTCTAGTCGTATCTCCATTACACTGTGTCCTTCTCTAGTCGTATCTCCATTACACTGTGTCCTACTCTAGTCGTATCTCCATTACACTGTGTCCTACTCTAGTCGTATCTCCATTACACTGTGTCCTACTCTAGTCGTATCTCCATTACACTGTGTCCTACTCTAGTCGTATCTCCAGTACACTGCGTCCTACTCTAGTCGTATCTCCATTACACTGTGTCCTACTCTTGTCGTATCTCCATTACACTGTGTCCTCCTCTAGTCGTATCTCCATTACACTGTGTCCTACTCTAGTCGTATCTCTATTACACTGTGTCCTACTCTAGTCGTATCTCCATTACACTGTGTCCTACTCTAGTCGTATCTCCATTACACTATGTCCTACTCCAGTCTTATCTCCATTACACTGCGTCCTACTCTAGTCATAACTCCAGTACACTGCATCCTACTCTAGTCGTATCTCCATTAAACTGCGTCCTACTCTAGTCGTATCTCCAGTACACTGCGTCCTACTCTAGTCGTATCTCCATTAAACTGCGTCCTACTCTAGTCGTATCACCAGTACACTGTGTCCTACTCCAGTCGTATCTCCAGTACACTGCGTCCTACTCTAGTCGTATCTCCATTACACTGTGTCCTACTCTAGTCGTATCTCCAGTACACTGTGTCCTACTCTAGTCGTATCTCCAGTACACTGTGTCCTACTCTAGTCGTATCTCCAGTACACTGTGTCCTACTCTAGTCGTATCTCCAGTACACTGTGTCCTACTCTAGTCGTATCTCCAGTACACTGTGTCCTACTCTAGTCGTATCTCCATTACACTGTGTCCTTCTCTAGTCGTATCTCCATTACACTGTGTCCTACTCTAGACGTATATCCATTACACTGTGTCCTACTCTAGTCGTATCTCCATTACACTGTGTCCTACTCTAGTCGTATCTCCATTACACTGCATCCTACTCTAGTCGTATCTCCAGTACACTGCGTCCTACTCTAGTCGTATCTCCAGTACACTGTGTCCTACTCTAGTCGTATCTCCATTACACTGTGTCCTACTCTAGTCGTATCTCCATTACACTGTGTCCAACTCTAGTCGTATCTCCATTACACTGTGTCCTACTCTAGTCGTATCTCCATTACACTGTGTCCTACTCTAGTCGTAACTCCATTATCGTAACTCCATTACACTGTGTCCTACTCCAGTCGTATCTCCATTACACTGTGTCCTACTCTAGTCGTATCTCCATTACACTGTGTCCTACTCTAGTCGTATCTCCAGTACACTGCTGTCCTACTCTAGTCGTATCTCCATTACACTGCGTCCTACTCTAGTCGTATCTCCAGTACACTGTGTCCTACTCTAGTCGTATCTCCATTACACTGCATCCTACTCTAGTCGTATCTCCATTACACTGTGTCCTACTCTAGTCGTATCTCCAGTACACTGCGTCCTACTCTAGTCGTATCTCCATTACACTGTGTCCTACTCTAGTCGTATCTCCATTACACTGTGTCCTACTCTAGTCGTATCTCATTACACTGTGTCCTACTCTAGTTCGTATCTCCATTACACTGTGTCCTACTCTACACTTATCCCATTACACTGTGTCCTACTCTAGTCGTATCTCCATTACACTGTGTCCTACTCGAGTCGTATCTCCATTACACTGTGTCCTACTCCAGCCGTATCTCCATTACACTGTGTCCTACTCTAGTCGTATCTCCATTACACTGTGTCCTGCTCTAGTCGTATCTCCAGTACACTGCGTCCTACTCTAGTCGTATCTCCAGTACACTGCGTCCTACTCTAGTCGTATCTCCATGACACTGCGTCCTACTCTAGTCGTATCTCCAGTACACTGTGTCCTACTCCAGTCGTATCTCCAGTACACTGCGTCCTACTCTAGTCGTATCTCCATTACACTGTGTCCTACTCTAGTCGTATCTCCATTACACTGTGTCCTACTCTAGTCGTATCTCCAGTACACTGCGTCCTACTCCAGTCGTATCTCCATTACACTGTGTCCTACTCTAGTCGTATCTCCATTACACTGCATCCTACTCTAGTCGTATCTCCAGTACACTGCGTCCTACTCTAGTCGTATCTCCAGTACACTGCATCCTACTCTAGTCGTATCTCCATTACACTGTGTCCTACTCTAGTCGTATCTCCATTACACTGTGTCCTACTCTAGTCGTATCTCCATTACACTGTGTCCTACTCTAGTCGTATCTCCATTACACTGTGTCCTACTCTAGTCGTATCTCCATTACACTGCGTCCTACTCCAGTCGCATCTCCAGTACACTGTGTCCTACTAGTCGTATTCACCAATTACACTATCCTACTCTAGTATCTCCATTACACTGTGTCCTACTCTAGTCGTATCTCCATAACACTGTGTCCTACTCTAGTCGTATCTCCATTACACTGTGTCCTACTCTAGTCGTATCTCCATTACTCTGCGTCCTTACTTAGTCGTATCTCCATTACACAGTGTCCTACTCTAGTCGTATCTCCATTACACTGAGTCCTACTCTAGTCGTATCTCCATTACACTGCGTCCTACTCTAGTCGTATCTCCAGTACACTGTGTCCTAACTCTAGTCGTATCTCCATTACACTGCTGTCCTACTCTAGTCGTATCTCCAGTACACTGCGTCCTATCTAGTCGTTTCTCCATTACACTGTGTCTACTCTAGTCGTATCTCCAGTACACTGTGTCCTACTTAGTCGTACTCCATTACACTGGATCCTACTCAGTCGTATCTCCAGTACACTGTGTCCTACTCTAGTCGTATCTCCATTACACTGTGTCCTACTCTAGTCGTATCTCCATTACACTGTGTCCTACTCTAGTCGTATCTCCATTACACTGTGTCCTACTCTAGTCGTATCTCCATTACACTGTGTCCTACTCTAGTCGTATCTCCATTACACTGTGTCCTACTCCAGTCGTATCTCCATTACACTGTGTCCTACTCTAGTCGTATCTCCATTACACTGTGTCCTACTCTAGTCGTATCTCCAGTACACTGCGTCCTACTCTAGTCGTATCTCCAGTACACTGCGTCCTACTCTAGTCGTATCTCCATTAAACTGCGTCCTACTCTAGTCGTATCTCCAGTACACTGTGTCCTACTCCAGTCGTATCTCCAGTACACTGCGTCCTACTCTAGTCGTATCTCCATTACACTGTGTCCTACTCTAGTCGTATCTCCATTACACTGTGTCCTACTCCAGTCGTATCTCCAGTACACTGCGTCCTACTCCAGTCGTATCTCCATTACACTGTGTCCTACTCTAGTCGTATCTCCATTACACTGCATCCGACTACAGTCGTATCTCCAGTACACTGCGTCCTGCTCTAGTCGTATCTCCAGTACACTGCATCCTACTCTAGTCGTATCTCCATTACACTGTGTCCTACTCTAGTCGTATCTCCATTACACTGTGTCCTACTCTAGTCGTATCTCCATTGCACTGTGTCCTACTCTAGTCGTATCTCCATTACACTGTGTCCTACTCCAGTCGTATCTCCATTACACTGTGTCCTAATCTAGTCGTATCTCCATTACACTGTGTCCTACTCCAGTCGTATCTCCATTACACTGCGTCCTACTCCAGTCGTATCTCCATTACACTGTGTCCTACTCCAGTCGTATCTCCATTACACTGCGTCCTACTCCAGTCGTATCTCCATTACACTGTGTCCTACTCCAGTCGTATCTTCATTACACTGTGTCCTACTCTAGTCGTATCTCCAGTACACTGCGTCCTACTGTAGTCATATCTCCAGTACACTGCGTCCTACTCTAGTCGTATCTCCATTAAACTGCGTCCTACTCTAGTCGTATCTCCAGTACACTGCGTCCTACTCTAGTCGTATCTCCAGTACACTGTGTCCTACTCTAGTCGTATCTCCAGTACACTGTGTCCTACTCTAGTCGTATCTCCATTACACTGTGTCCTACTCTAGTCGTATCTCCATTACACTGTGTCCTACTCTAGTCGTATCTCCAGTACACTGCATCCTACTCTAGTCGTATCTCCATTACACTGCATCCTACTCTAGTCGTATCTCCAGTACACTGTGTCCTACTCTAGTCGTATCTCCATTACACTGTGTCCTACTCTAGTCGTATCTCCAGTACACTGTGTCCTACTCTAGTCGTATCTCCAGTACACTGTGTCCTACTCTAGTCGTATCTCCAGTACACTGTGTCCTACTCTAGTCGTATCTCCAGTACACTGTGTCCTACTCTAGTCGTATCTCCATTACACTGTGTCCTACTCTAGTCGTATCTCCATTACACTGTGTCCTACTCTAGTCGTATCTCCATTACACTGTGTCCTACTCCTAGTCGTATCTCCATTACACTGCGTCCTACTCTAGTCGTATCTCCAGTACACTGCATCCTACTCTAGTCGTATCTCCATTAAACTGCGTCCTACTCTAGTCGTATCTCCAGTACACTGCGTCCTACTCTAGTCGTATCTCCATTACACTGCGTCCTACTCTAGTCGTATCTCCAGTTACACTGTGTCCTACTCTAGTCGTATCTCCATTACACTGTGTCCTACTCTAGTCGTATCTCCATTACACTGTGTCCTACTCTAGTCGTATCTCCAGTACACTGTGTCCTACTCAGTCCGTATCTCCATTACACCTGTGTCCTACTCTAGTCGTATCTCCATTACACTGCGTCCTACTCTAGTCGTATCTCCAGTACACTGTGTCCTACTCTAGTCGTATCTCCAGTACACTGTGTCCTACTCTAGTCGTATCTCCATTACACTGTGTCCTACTTAGTCGTATCTCCAGTACACAGTGTCCTACTCTAGTCGTATCTCCATACACTGTGTCCTACTCTAGTCGTATCTCCATTGCACTGTGTCCTTCTCTAGTCGTATCTCCTTTACACTGTGTCCTTCTCTAGTCGGATCTCCATTACACTGTGTCCTACTCTAGTCGTATCTCCATTACACTGTGTCCTACTCTCGTCGTATCTCCAGTACACTGTGTCCTACTCTAGTCGTATCTCCATTACACTGTGTCCTACTCTAGTCGTATCTCCAGTACACTGTGTCCTACTCTAGTCGTGTCTCCAGTACACTGTGTCCTACGCTAGTCGTATCTCCAGTACACTGTGTCCTACTCTAGTCGTATCTCCAGTACCCTGTGTCCTAATCTAGTCGTATCTCCAGTACACTGTGTCCTACTCTAGTCGTATCTCCATTACACTGTGTGCTACTCTAGTCATATCTCCATTACACTGTGTCCTTCTCTAGTCGTATCTCCATTACACTGTGTCCTACTCTAGTCGTATCTCCATTACACTGTGTCCTTCTCTAGTCGTATCTCCATTACACTGTGTCCTACTCTAGTCGTATCTCCATTACACTGCATCCTACTCTAGTCGTATCTCCATTACAATGGTCCTACTCAGTCGTATCTCCATTACACTGCGTCCAACTCTAGTCATATCTCCAGTACACTGCAGTCCTACTCTAGTCGTATCTCCATTACACTGTGTCCTACTCTTGTCGTATCTCCATTACACTGTGTCCTACTCTAGTCGTATCTCCATTACACTGTGTCCTACTCTAGTCGTATCTCCATTACACTGTGTCCTACTCTAGTCGTATCTCCATTACACTGTGTCCTACTCTAGTCGTATCTCCATTACACTGTGTCCTACTCTAGTCGTATCTCCATTACACTGTGTCCTACTCTAGTCGTTTCTCCAGTACCACTGTGTCCTACTCTAGTCGTATCTCCAGTACACTGTGTCCTACTCTGTCGTATCTCCAGTACTCTGCTGTCCTACTCTAGTCGTATCTCCATTACACTGTGTCCTACTCTAGTCGTATCTCCAGTACACTGTGTCTACTCTTGTCGTATCTCCATTACACTGCTGTCCTTCTCTAGTCGTATCTCCATTACACTGGTCCTACTCTAGTCGTATCTCCAGTACACTGGTCCTACTCTAGTCGTATCTCCATTACACTGTGTCCTACTCTAGTCGTATCTCCAGTACACTGCGTCCTACTCTAGTCGTATCTCCATTACACTGCGTCCTACTCTAGTCGTATCTCCATTACACTGCGTCCTACTCTAGTCGTATCTCCAGTACACTGCGTCCTACTCTAGTCGTATCTCCAGTACACTGTGTCCTACTCTAGTCGTATCTCCATTACACTGTGTCCTACTCTAGTCGTATCTCCATTACACTGTGTCCTACTCTAGTCGTATCTCCAGTACACTGCGTCCTACTCTAGTCGTATCTCCAGTACACTGTGTCCTACTCTAGTCGTATCTCCAGTACACTGTGTCCTACTCTAGTCGTATCTCCATTACACTGTGTCCTACTCTAGTCGTATCTCCATTACACTGTGTCCTACTCTAGTCGTATCTCCAGTACACTGTGTCCTACTCTAGTCGTGACTCCAGTACGCTGTGTCCTACTCTAGTCGTATCTCCAGTACACTGTGTCCTACTCTAGTCGTATCTCCAGTACACTGTGTCCTACTCCAGTCGTATCTCCAGTACACTGCGTCCTACTCTAGTCGTATCTCCATTACACTGTGTCCTACTCCAGTCGTATCTCCATTACACTGTGTCCTACTATAGTCGTATCTCGATTACACTGTGTCCTACTCTAGTTGTATCTCCATTACACTGTGTCCTACTCTAGTCGTATCTCCATTACACTGTGTCCTACTCTAGTCGTATCTCCATTACACTGTGTCCTACTCTAGTCGTATCTCCATTACACTGTGTCCTACTCTAGTCGTATCTCCATTACACTGTGTCCTACTCTAGTCGTATCTCCATTACACTGCATCCTACTCTAGTCGTATCTCCATTACACTGCGTCCTACTCTAGTCGTATCTCCAGTACACTGCGTCCTACTCTAGTCGTATCTCCATTAAACTGCGTCCTACTCTAGTCGTATCTCCAGTACACTGTGTCCTACTCTAGTCGTATCTCCAGTACACTGCGTCCTACTCTAGTCGTATCTCCATTACACTGTGTCCTACTCTAGTCGTATCTCCAGTACACTGTGTCCTACTCTAGTCGTATCTCCAGTACACTGTGTCCTACTCTAGTCGTATCTCCAGTACACTGTGTCCTACTCTAGTCGTATCTCCAGTACACTGTGTCCTACTCTAGTCGTATCTCCAGTACACTGTGTCCTACTCTAGTCGTATCTCCATTACACTGTGTCCTACTCTAGTCGTATCTCCATTACACTGTGTCCTACTCTAGTCGTATCTCCATTACACTGTGTCCTACTCTAGTCGTATCTCCATTACACTGTGTCCTACTCTAGTCGTATCTCCATTACACTGCGTCCTACTCTAGTCGTATCTCCAGTACACTGTGTCCTACTCTAGTCGTATCTCCAGTACACTGTGTCCTACTCTAGTCGTATCTCCATTACACTGTGTCCTACTCTAGTCGTATCTCCATTACACTGTGTCCTACTCTAGTCGTATCTCCATTACACTGTGTCCTACTCTAGTCGTATCTCCATTACACTGCGTCCTACTCTAGTCGTATCTCCATTACACTGTCCTACTCTAGTCTATCTCCATTACACTGTGTCCTACTCCAGTCGTATCTCCATTACACTGTGTCCTACTCTAGTCGTATCTCCATTACACTGTGTCCTACTCTAGTCGTATCTCCATTACACTGTGTCCCTACTCTAGTCGTATCTCCAGTACACTGCATCCTACTCTAGTCGTATCTCCATTACACTGCGTCCTACTCTAGTCGTATCTCCAGTACACTGTGTCCTACTCTAGTCGTATCTCCATTACACTGTGTCCTACTCTAGTCGTATCTCCATTACACTGTGTCCTACTCTAGTCGTATCTCCATTACACTGTGTCCTACTCTAGTCGTATCTCCATTACACTGTGTCCTACTCTAGTCGTATCTCCATTACACTGTGTCCTACTCTAGTCGTATCTCCATTACACTGTGTCCTACTCTAGTCGTATCTCCATTACACTGTGTCCTACTCTAGTCGTATCTCCATTACACTGTGTCCTACTCTAGTCGTATCTCCATTACACTGTGTCCTACTCTAGTCGTATCTCCATTACACTGTGTCCTACTCTAGTCGTATCTCCATTACACTGTGTCCTACTCTAGTCGTATCTCCATTACACTGTGTCCTACTCTAGTCGTATCTCCATTACACTGCGTCCTACTCTAGTCGTATCTCCAGTACACTGCGTCCTACTCTAGTCGTATCTCCATTACACTGCTGTCCTACTCTAGTCGTATCTCCAGTACACTGTGTCCTACTCTAGTCGTATCTCCAGTACACTGTGTCCTACTCTTGTCGTATCTCCATTACACTGTGTCCTACTCTAGTCGTATCTCCATTACACTGTGTCCTACTCTAGTCGTATCTCCATTACACTGTTCCTACTCTAGTCGTATCTCCAGTACACTGTGTCCTACTCTAGTCGTATCTCCATTACACTGTGTCCTACTATAGTCGTATCTCCATTACACTGCGTCCTACTCTAGTCGTATCTCCATTACACTGCATCCTACTCTAGTCGTATCTCCATTAAACTGTGTCCTACTCTAGTCGTATCTCCATTACACTGTGTCCTACTCTAGTCGTATCTCCAGTACACTGCTGTCCTACTCTAGTCGTATCTCCATTACACTGTGTCCTACTCTAGTCGTATCTCCATTACACTGTGTCCTACTCTAGTCGTATCTCCATTACACTGCATCTACTCTAGTCGTATCTCCATTACACTGTGTCCTACTCTAGTCGTATCTCCATTACACTGCAGTCCTACTCTAGTCGTATCTCCATTACACTGTGTCCTACTCTAGTCGTATCTCCATTACACTGTGTCCTACTCTAGTCGTATCTCCATTACACTGTGTCCTACTCTAGTCGTATCTCCAGTACACTGTGTCCTACTCTAGTCGTATCTCCATTACACTGTGTCCTACTCTAGTCGTATCTCCATTACACTGCGTCCTACTCTAGTCGTATCTCCAGTACACTGTGTCCTACTCTAGTCGTATCTCCATTACACTGTGTCCTACTCTAGTCGTATCTCCATTACACTGTGTCCTACTCTAGTCGTATCTCCAGTACACTGTGTCCTACTCTAGTCGTATCTCCAGTACACTGTGTCCTACTCTAGTCGTATCTCCATTACACTGTGTCCTACTCTAGTCGTATCTCCATTACACTGTGTCCTACTCTAGTCGTATCTCCATTACACTGTGTCCTACTCTAGTCGTATCTCCATTACACTGTGTCCTACTCTAGTCGTATCTCCATTACACTGTGTCCTACTCTAGTCGTATCTCCATTACACTGTGTCCTACTCTAGTCGTATCTCCATTACACTGTGTCCTACTCTAGTCGTATCTCCATTACACTGTGTCCTACTCTAGTCGTATCTCCATTACACTGTGTCCTACTCTAGTCGTATCTCCATTACACTGTGTCCTACTCTAGTCGTATCTCCATTACACTGTGTCCTACTCTAGTCGTATCTCCATTACACTGTGTCCTACTCTAGTCGTATCTCCAGTACACTGTGTCCTACTCTAGTCGTATCTCCAGTACACTGCGTCCTACTCTAGTCGTATCTCCAGTACACTGTGTCCTACTCTAGTCGTATCTCCATTACACTGTGTCCTACTCTAGTCGTATCTCCATTACACTGTGTCCTACTCTAGTCGTATCTCCATTACACTGTGTCCTACTCTAGTCGTATCTCCATTACACTGTGTCCTACTCTAGTCGTATCTCCATTACACTGTCTCTACTGTACAGCCTTACCCCTCTAGTCGTATCTCCATTACACTGCATCCTACTCTAGTCGTATCTCCATTACACTGTGTCCTACTCTAGTCGTATCTCCATTACACTGCATCCTACTCTAGTCGTATCTCCATTACACTGTGTCCTACTCTAGTCGTATCTCCATTACACTGTGTCCTACTCTAGTCGTATCTCCATTACACTGTGTCCTACTCTAGTCGTATCTCCATTACACTGTGTCCTACTCTAGTCGTATCTCCATTACACTGTGTCCTACTCTAGTCGTATCTCCATTACACTGTGTCCTACTCTAGTCGTATCTCCATTACACTGTGTCCTACTCAGTCGTATCTCCATTACACTGTGTCCTACTACTCCAGTCGTATCTCCATTACACTGCGTCCTACTCTAGTCGTATCTCCATTACACTGTGTCCTACTCTAGTCGTATCTCCATTACACTGTGTCCTACTCTAGTCGTATCTCCATTACACTGCGTCCTACTGTAGTCGTATCTCCAGTACACTGTGTCCTACTCTAGTCGTATCTCCATTACACTGTGTCCTACTCTAGTCGTATCTCCAGTACACTGCGTCCTACTCTAGTCGTATCTCCAGTACACTGTGTCCTACTCTAGTCGTATCTCCAGTACACTGTGTCCTACTCTAGTCGTATCTCCATTACACTGTGTCCTACTCTAGTCGTATCTCCATTACACTGCGTCCTACTCTAGTCGTATCTCCATTACACTGCATCCTACTCTAGTCGTATCTCCATTACACTGTGTCCTACTCTAGTCGTATCTCCATTACACTGTGTCCTACTCTAGTCGTATCTCCATTACACTGTGTCCTACTCTAGTCGTATCTCCATTACACTGTGTCCTACTCTAGTCGTATCTCCAGTACACTGTGTCCTACTCTAGTCGTATCTCCAGTACACTGTGTCCTACTCTAGTCGTATCTCCAGTACACTGTGTCCTACTCTAGTCGTATCTCCATTACACTGTGTCCTACTCTAGTCGTATCTCCATTACACTGTGTCCTACTCTAGTCGTATCTCCATTACACTGCATCCTACTCTAGTCGTATCTCCATTACACTGTGTCCTACTCTAGTCGTATCTCCAGTACACTGCGTCCTACTCTAGTCGTATCTCCATTACACTGCGTCCTACTCTAGTCGTATCTCCAGTACACTGCGTCCTACTCTAGTCGTATCTCCATTACACTGTGTCCTACTCTAGTCGTATCTCCATTACACTGTGTCCTACTCTAGTCGTATCTCCATTACACTGTGTCCTACTCTAGTCGTATCTCCATTACACTGTGTCCTACTCTAGTCGTATCTCCAGTACACTGTGTCCTACTCTAGTCGTATCTCCATTACACTGTGTCCTACTCTAGTCGTATCTCCAGTACACTGGTCCTACTCTAGTCGTATCTCCAGTACACTGTGTCCTACTCTAGTCGTATCTCCAGTACACTGCTGTCCTACTCTAGTCGTATCTCCATTACACTGTGTCCTACTCTAGTCGTATCTCCATTACACTGTGTCCTACTCTAGTCGTATCTCCATTACACTGTGTCCTACTCTAGTCGTATCTCCATTACACTGTGTCCTACTCTAGTCGTATCTCCATTACACTGTGTCCTACTCTAGTCGTATCTCCAGTACACTGTGTCCTACTCTAGTCGTATCTCCATTACACTGTGTCCTACTCTAGTCGTATCTCCATTACACTGCGTCCTACTCTAGTCGTATCTCCAGTACACTGCGTCCTACTCTAGTCGTATCTCCAGTACACTGTGTCCTACTCTAGTCGTATCTCCATTACACTGTGTCCTACTCTAGTCGTATCTCCATTACACTGTGTCCTACTCTAGTCGTATCTCCATTACACTGTGTCCTACTCTAGTCGTATCTCCATTACACTGTGCCCTACTCTAGTCGTATCTCCATTACACTGTGTCCTACTCTAGTCGTATCTCCATTACACTGTGTCCTACTCTAGTCGTATCTCCATTACACTGTGTCCTACTCTAGTCGTATCTCCAGTACACTGTGTCCTACTCTAGTCGTATCTCCAGTACACTGCATCCTACTCTAGTCGTATCTCCATTACACTGCGTCCTACTCTAGTCGTATCTCCAGTACACTGCGTCCTACTCTAGTCGTATCTCCATTACACTGTGTCCTACTCCAGTCGTATCTCCAGTACACTGCGTCCTACTCTAGTCGTATCTCCATTACACCTGCGTCCTACTCTAGTCGTATCTCCATTACACTCGTCCTACTCTAGTCGTATCTCATTCCAGTCCTACTCTAGTCGTCCTACTCTAGTCGTATCTCCATTACACTGTGTCCTACTCCAGTCGTATCTCATTACACTGCGTCCTACTCTAGTCGTATCTCCATTACACTGCTTCCTACTCTAGTCGTATCTCCATTACACTGTGTCCTACTCTAGTCGTATCTCCATTACACTGTGTCCTACTCTAGTCGTATCTCCATTACACTGTGTCCTACTCTAGTCTTATCTCCATTACACGGTGTCCTACTCTAGTCGTATCTCCATTAAACTGCATCCTACTCTAGTCGTATCTCAGTACACTGTGTCCTACTCTAGTCGTATCTCCATTACACTGTGTCCTACTCTAGTCGTATCTCCAGTACACTGTGTCCTACTCTAGTCGTATCTCCATTACACTGTGTCCTACTCTAGTCGTATCTCCATTACACTGTGTCCTACTCTAGTCGTATCTCCATTACACTGTGTCCTACTCTAGTCGTATCTCCATTACACTGTGTCCTACTCTAGTCGTATCTCCATTACACTGTGTCCTACTCTAGTCGTATCTCCATTACACTGCGTCCTACTCTAGTCGTATCTCCATTACACTGTGTCCTACTCTAGTCGTATCTCCAGTACACTGTGTCCTACTCTAGTCGTATCTCCAGTACACTGTGTCCTACTCTAGTCGTATCTCCATTAACACTGTGTCTCCATACCTGTGTCCTCTAGTCGTATCTCCATTACACTGCATCCTTCTCTAGTCGTATCTCCATTACACTGTGTCCTACTCTAGTCGTATCTCCATTACACTGTGTCCTACTCTAGTCGTATCTCCAGTACACTGTGTCCTACTCTAGTCGTATCTCCATTACACTGTGTCCTACTCTAGTCGTATCTCCATTACACTGCGTCCTACTCTAGTCGTATCTCCAGTACACTGCGTCCTACTCTAGTCGTATCTCCATTACACTGCGTCCTACTCTAGTCGTATCTCCATTACACTGCGTCCTACTCTAGTCGTATCTCCATTACACTGCGTCCTACTCTAGTCGTATCTCCAGTACACTGTGTCCTACTCTAGTCGTATCTCCATTACACTGTGTCCTACTCTAGTCGTATCTCCATTACACTGTGTCCTACTCTAGTCGTATCTCCATTACACTGTGTCCTACTCTAGTCGTATCTCCATTACACTGTGTCCTACTCTAGTCGTATCTCCATTACACTGTGTCCTACTCTAGTCGTATCTCCATTACACTGTGTCCTACTCTAGTCGTATCTCCATTACACTGTGTCCTACTCTAGTCGTATCTCCATTACACTGTGTCCTACTCTAGTCGTATCTCCAGTACACTGTGTCCTACTCTAGTCGTATCTCCAGTACACTGCGTCCTACTCTAGTCGTATCTCCATTACACTGTGTCCTACTCTAGTCGTATCTCCATTACACTGTGTCCTACTCCAGTCGTATCTCCATTACACTGTGTCCTACTCTAGTCGTATCTCCATTACACTGTGTCCTACTCTAGTCGTATCTCCATTACACTGTGTCCTACTCCAGTCGTATCTCCATTACACTGTGTCCTACTCTAGTCGTATCTCCATTACACTGTGTCCTACTCTAGTCGTATCTCCATTACACTGTGTCCTACTCTAGTCGTATCTCCATTACACTGTGTCCTACTCTAGTCGTATCTCCATTACACTGTGTCCTACTCTAGTCGTATCTCCATTACACTGTGTCCTACTCTAGTCGTATCTCCATTACACTGTGTCCTACTCTAGTCGTATCTCCAGTACACTGTGTCCTACTCTAGTCGTATCTCCATTACACTGTGTCCTACTCTAGTCGTATCTCCAGTACACTGTGTCCTACTCTAGTCGTATCTCCAGTACACTGTGTCCTACTCTAGTCGTATCTCCATTACACTGTGTCCTACTCTAGTCGTATCTCCATTACACTGCGTCCTACTCTAGTCGTATCTCCAGTACACTGTGTCCTACTCTAGTCGTATCTCCATTACACTGTGTCCTACTCTAGTCGTATCTCCAGTACACTGTGTCCTACTCTAGTCGTATCTCCAGTACACTGCTGTCCTACTCTAGTCGTATCTCCATTACACTGTGTCCTACTCTAGTCGTATCTCCAGTACACTGTGTCTACTCTAGTCGTATCTCCAGTACACTGTGTCCTACTCTAGTCGTATCTCCATTACACTGTGTCCTACTCTAGTAGTATCTCCAGTACACTGTGTCCTACTCTAGTCGTATCTCCAGTACACTGTGTCCTACTCTAGTCGTATCTCCATTACACTGAGTCCTACTCTAGTCGTATCTCCAGTACACTGTGTCCTACTCTAGTCGTATCTCCAGTACACTGTGTCCTACTCTAGTCGTATCTCCAGTACACTGTGTCCTACTCTAGTCGTATCTCCAGTAACTGTGTCCTACTCTAGTCGTATCTCCATTACACTGTGTCCTACTCTAGTCGTATCTCCATTACACTGTGTCCTACTCTAGTCGTATCTCCATTACACTGTGTCCTACTCTAGTCGTATCTCCATTACACTGTGTCCTACTCTAGTCGTATCTCCATTACACTGTGTCCTACTCTAGTCGTATCTCCATTACACTGCGTCCTACTCTAGTCGTATCTCCATTACACTGCGTCCTACTCTAGTCGTATCTCCAGTACACTGTGTCCTACTCTAGTCGTATCTCCATTACACTGAGTCCTACTCTAGTCGTATCTCCATTACACTGCGTCCTACTCTAGTCGTATCTCCATTACACTGTGTCCTACTCTAGTCGTATCTCCAGTACACTGTGTCCTACTCTAGTCGTATCTCCATTACACTGTGTCCTACTCTAGTCGTATCTCCATTACACTGTGTCCTACTCTAGTCGTATCTCCAGTACACTGTGTCCTACTCTAGTCGTATCTCCATTACACTGTGTCCTACTCTAGTCGTATCTCCATTACACTGCGTCCTACTCTAGTCGTATCTCCATTACACTGCGTCCTACTCTAGTCGTATCTCCATTACACTTCGTCCTACTCTAGTCGTATCTCCAGTACACTGTGTCCTACTCTTGCCGTATCTGCATTACACTGTGTCCTACTCCAGTCGTATCTCCATTACACTGTGTCCTACTCTAGTCGTATCTCCATTACACTGTGTCCTACTCTAGTCGTATCTCCAGTACACTGCTTCCTACTCTAGTCGTATCTCCAGTACACTGTGTCCTACTCTAGTCGTATCTCCAGTACACTGCATCCTACTCTAGTCGTATCTCCATTACACTGCATCCTACTCTAGTCGTATCTCCAGTACACTGCGTCCTACTCTAGTCGTATCTCCATTATAATGCGTCCTACTCTACTCATATCTCTATTACACTGCGTCCTACTCTCGTCGTATCTCCAGTCCACTGTGTCCTACTCTTGTCGTATCTCCATTACACTGTGTCCTCCTCTAGTCGTATCTCCATTACACTGTGTCCTACTCTAGTCGTATCTCCATTACACTGTGTCCTACTCTAGTCGTATCTCCATTACACTGCATCCTACTCTAGTCGTATCTCCAGTACACTGTGTCCTACTCAAGTCGTATCTCCATTACACTGCGTCCTACTCTAGTCGTATCTCCATTACACTGCGTCCTACTCTAGTCGTATCTCCATTACACTTCTTCCTACTCTAGTCGTATCTCCAGTACACTGTGTCCTACTCTTGCCGTATCTGCATTACACTGTGTCCTACTCCAGTCGTATCTCCATTACACTGTGTCCTACTCTCGTCGTATCTCCATTACACTGTGTCCTACTCTAGTCGTATCTCCAGTACACTGCGTCCTACTCTAGTCGTATCTCCAGTACACTGCATCCTACTCTAGTCGTATCTCCATTAAACTGCGTCCTACTCTAGTCGTATCTCCAGTACACTGCGTCCTACTCTAGTCGTATCTCCATTAAACTGCGTCCTACTCTAGTCGTATCTCCAGTATACTGTGTCCTACTCCAGTCGTATCTCCAGTACACTGCGTCCTACTCTAGTCGTATCTCCATTACACTGTGTCCTACTCTAGTCGTATCTCCATTACACTGTGTCCTACTCTAGTCGTATCTCCATTACACTGTGTCCTACTCTAGTCGTATCTCCATTACACTGTGTCCTACTCTAGTCGTATCTCATTACACTGTGTCCTACTCAGTCGTATCTCCATTACACTGTGTCCTACTCTAGTCGTATCTCCATGACACTGTGTCCTACTCTAGTCGTATCTCCATTACACTGCTGTCCTACTCTAGTCGTATCTCCATTACACTTGTGTCCTACTCTAGTCGTATCTCCATTACAACTGTGTCCTACTCTAGTCGTATCTCCATTACACTGCGTCCTACTCTAGTCGTATCTCCATTACACTGCGTCCTACTCTAGTCGTATCTCCAGTACACTGGTCCTACTCTAGTCGTATCTCCATTACACTGCGTCCTACTCTAGTCGTATCTCCATTACACTGTGTCCTACTCTAGTCGTATCTCCATTACACTGTGTCCTACTCTAGTCGTATCTCCAGTACACTGTGTCCTACTCTAGTCGTATCTCCAGTACACTGTGTCCTACTCTAGTCGTATCTCCATTACACTGTGTCCTACTCTAGTCGTATCTCCATTACACTGTGTCCTACTCTAGTCGTATCTCCATTACACTGAGTCCTACTCTAGTCGTATCTCCAGTACACTGTGTCCTACTCTAGTCGTATCTCCAGTACACTGCGTCCTACTCTAGTCGTATCTCCATTACACTGCGTCCTACTCTAGTCGTATCTCCAGTACACTGCGTCCTACTCTAGTCGTATCTCCATTACACTGCGTCCTACTCTAGTCGTATCTCCAGTACACTGTGTCCTACTCTAGTCGTATCTCCATTACACTGTGTCCTACTCTAGTCGTATCTCCATTACACTGTGTCCTACTCTAGTCGTATCTCCAGTACACTGTGTCCTACTCTAGTCGTATCTCCAGTACACTGTGTCCTACTCTAGTCGTATCTCCAGTACACTGTGTCCTACTCTAGTCGTATCTCCAGTACACTGTGTCCTACTCTAGTCGTATCTCCAGTACACTGCGTCCTACTCTAGTCGTATCTCCATTACACTGTGTCCTACTCTAGTCGTATCTCCATTACACTGTGTCCTACTCTAGTCGTATCTCCATTACACTGTGTCCTACTCTAGTCGTATCTCCATTACACTGTGTCCTACTCTAGTCGTATCTCCAGTACACTGTGTCCTACTCTAGTCGTATCTCCATTACACTGTGTCCTACTCTAGTCGTATCTCCATTACACTGTGTCCTACTCTAGTCGTATCTCCATTACACTGCGTCCTACTCTAGTCGTATCTCCAGTACACTGAGTCCTACTCTAGTCGTATCTCCAGTACACTGTGTCCTACTCTAGTCGTATCTCCAGTACACTGTGTCCTACTCTAGTCGTATCTCCAGTACACTGTGTCCTACTCTAGTCGTATCTCCATTACACTGTGTCCTACTCTAGTCGTATCTCCATTACACTGTGTCCTACTCTAGTCGTATCTCCAGTACACTGCGTCCTACTCTAGTCGTATCTCCATTACACTGTGTCCTACTCTAGTCGTATCTCCATTACACTGTGTCCTACTCTAGTCGTATCTCCATTACACTGTGTCCTACTCTAGTCGTATCTCCATTACACTGTGTCCTACTCTAGTCGTATCTCCATTACACTGTGTCCTACTCTAGTCGTATCTCCATTACACTGCATCCTACTCTAGTCGTATCTCCATTACACTGCGTCCTACTCTAGTCGTATCTCCAGTACACTGCGTCCTACTCTAGTCGTATCTCCAGTACACTGTGTCCTACTCTAGTCGTATCTCCATTACACTGTGTCCTACTCTAGTCGTATCTCCATTACACTGTGTCCTACTCTAGTCGTATCTCCATTACACTGTGTCCTACTCTAGTCGTATCTCCATTACACTGTGTCCTACTCTAGTCGTATCTCCATTACACTGTGTCCTACTCTAGTCGTATCTCCATTACACTGTGTCCTACTCTAGTCGTATCTCCATTACACTGTGTCCTACTCTAGTCGTATCTCCATTACACTGTGTCCTACTCTAGTCGTATCTCCATTACACTGTTCCTACTCTAGTCGTATCTCCATTACACTGTGTCCTACTCTAGTCGTATCTCCATTACTGTGTCCTACTCTAGTCGTATCTCCATTACACTGCTCCTACTCTAGTCGTATCTCCAGTACACTGTGTCCTACTCTAGTCGTATCTCCATTACACTGCGTCCTACTCTAGTCGTATCTCCATTACACTGCGTCCTACTCTAGTCGTATCTCCATTACACTTGTCCTACTCTAGTCGTATCTCCAGTACACTGTGTCCTACTCTAGTTATCTTTACACTGTGTCCTACCGTTATCTCCATTACACTGTGTCCTACTCTGTCGTATCTCCATTACACTGTGTCCTACTCTCGTCGTATCTCCATTACACTGTGTCCTACTCTAGTCGTATTTCCAGTACACTGCGTCCTACTCTAGTCGTATCTCCAGTACACTGCGTCCTACTCTAGTCGTATCTCCATTACACTGTGTCCTACTCTAGTCGTATCTCCAGTACACTGCGTCCTACTCTAGTCGTATCTCCATTACACTGCGTCCTACTCTAGTCGTATCTCCATTACACTGCGTCCTACTCTAGTCGTATCTCCATTACACTGTGTCCTACTCTAGTCGTATCTCCATTACACTGTGTCCTACTCTAGTCGTATCTCCATTACACTGTGTCCTACTCTAGTCGTATCTCCATTACACTGTGTCCTACTCTAGTCGTATCTCCATTACACTGCATCCTACTCTAGTCGTATCTCCAGTACACTGTGTCCTACTCTAGTCGTATCTCCATTACACTGCGTCCTACTCTAGTCGTATCTCCATTACACTGTGTCCTACTCTAGTCGTATCTCCATTACACTGTGTCCTACTCTAGTCGTATCTCCATTACACTGTGTCCTACTCTAGTCGTATCTCCATTACACTGTGTCCTACTCTAGTCGTATCTCCATTACACTGTGTCCTACTCTAGTCGTATCTCCATTACACTGTGTCCTACTCTAGTCGTATCTCCATTACACTGCGTCCTACTCTAGTCGTATCTCCATTACACTGCGTCCTACTCTAGTCGTATCTCCATTACACTGAGTCCTACTCTAGTCGTATCTCCATTACACTGCGTCCTACTCTAGTCGTATCTCCATTACACTGCGTCCTACTCTAGTCGTATCTCCAGTACACTGTGTCCTACTCTAGTCGTATCTCCATTACACTGCGTCCTACTCTAGTCGTATCTCCATTACACTGTGTCCTACTCTAGTCGTATCTCCATTACACTGTGTCCTACTCTAGTCGTATCTCCATTACACTGTGTCCTACTCTAGTCGTATCTCCAGTACACTGTGTCCTACTCTAGTCGTATCTCCATTACACTGTGTCCTACTCTAGTCGTATCTCCATTACACTGTGTCCTACTCTAGTCGTATCTCCATTACACTGTGTCCTACTCTAGTCGTATCTCCAGTACACTGCGTCCTACTCTAGTCGTATCTCCATTACACTGTGTCCTACTCTAGTCGTATCTCCATTACACTGTGTCCTACTCCAGTCGTATCTCCATTACACTGTGTCCTACTCTAGTCGTATCTCCATTACACTGTGTCCTACTCTAGTCGTATCTCCAGTACACTGCGTCCTACTCTAGTCGTATCTCCAGTACACTGCGTCCTACTCTAGTCGTATCTCCATTACACTGCGTCCTACTCTAGTCGTATCTCCAGTACACTGCGTCCTACTCTAGTCGTATCTCCAGTACACTGTGTCCTACTCTAGTCGTATCTCCAGTACACTGCTGTCCTACTCTAGTCGTATCTCCATTACACTGTGTCCTACTCTAGTCGTATCTCCATTACACTGTGTCCTACTCTAGTCGTATCTCCATTACACTGCATCCTACTCTAGTCGTATCTCCATTACACTGCGTCCTACTCTAGTCGTATCTCCATTACACTGTGTCCTACTCTACGTCGTTTCTCCAGTACTCTGCTGTCCTACTCTAGTCGTATCTCCATTACACTGTCGTCCTACTCTAGTCGTATCTCCAGTACACTTGGTCCTACTCTAGTCGTATCTCCATTACACTGTGTCCTACTCTAGTCGTATCTCCATTACACTGTGTCCTACTCTAGTCGTATCTCCATTACACTGTGTCCTACTCTAGTCGTATACTCCATTACACTGCATCCTACTCTAGTCGTATCTCCATTACACTGTGTCCTACTCTAGTCGTATCTCCATTACACTGTGTCTACTCTAGTCGTATTCTCCATTACACTGCATCCTACTCTAGTCGTATCTCCATTACACTGCGTCCTACTCTAGTCGTATCTCAAGTACACTGCTGTCCTACTCTAGTCGTATCTCCATTACACTGTGTCCTCTCTAGTCGTATCTCCATTACACTGTGTCCTACTCTAGTCGTATCTCCATTACACTGTGTCCTACGCTAGTCGTATCTCCAGTACACTGTGTCCTACTCTAGTCGTATCTCCAGTACACTGTGTCCTACTCTAGTCGTATCTCCATTACACTGTGTCCTACTCTAGTCGTATCTCCATTACACTGCGTCCTACTCTAGTCGTATCTCCATTACACTGTGTCCTACTCTAGTCGTATCTCCATTACACTGTGTCCTACTCTAGTCGTATCTCCATTACACTGTGTCCTACTCTAGTCGTATCTCCATTACACTGTGTCCTACTCTAGTCGTATCTCCATTACACTGTGTCCTACTCTAGTCGTATCTCCATTACACTGTGTCCTACTCTAGTCGTATCTCCATTACACTGTGTCCTACTCTAGTCGTATCTCCATTACACTGTGTCCTACTCTAGTCGTATCTCCAGTACACTGTGTCCTACTCTAGTCGTATCTCCAGTACACTGTGTCCTACTCTAGTCGTATCTCCATTACACTGTGTCCTACTCTAGTCGTATCTCCATTACACTGTGTCCTACTCTAGTCGTATCTCCAGTACACTGTGTCCTACTCTAGTCGTATCTCCATTACACTGTGTCCTACTCTAGTCGTATCTCCAGTACACTGTGTCCTACTCTAGTCGTATCTCCATTACACTGTGTCCTACTCTAGTCGTATCTCCATTACACTGTGTCCTACTCTAGTCGTATCTCCATTACACTGTGTCCTTCTCTAGTCGTATCTCCATTACACTGTGTCCTACTCTAGTCGTATCTCCATTACACTGCATCCTACTCTAGTCGTATCTCAATTATACTGCGTCCTACTCTACTCGTATCTCTATTACACTGCGTCCTACTCTAGTCGTATCTCCATTCACTGCTGTCCTACTCTAGTCGTATCTCCATTACACTGTGTCCTACTCTAGTCGTATCTCCATTACACTGTGTCCTACTCTAGTCGTATCTCCATTACACTGTGTCCTACTCTAGTCGTATCTCCATTACACTGTGTCCTACTCTAGTCGTATCTCCATTACACTGTGTCCTACTCTAGTCGTATCTCCATTACACTGTGTCTCTTAGTCGTATCTCCATTACACTGTGTCCTTCTCTAGTCGTATCTCCATTACACTGTGTCCTACTCTAGTCGTATCTCCATTACACTGTGTCCTACTCTAGTCGTATCTCCATTACACTGTGTTCTCTAGTCGTATCTCCATTACACTGTGTCCTACTCCAGTCGTATCTCCAGTACACTGTGTCCTACTCTAGTCGTATCTCCATTACACTGCGTCCTACTCTAGTCGTATCTCCATTACACTGCGTCCTACTCTAGTCGTATCTCCATTACACTGCGTCCTACTCTAGTCGTATCTCCAGTACACTGTGTCCTACTCTTGTCGTATCTCCATTACACTGTGTCCTACTCCAGTCGTATCTCCATTACACTGTGTCCTACTCTAGTCGTATCTCCATTACACTGTGTCCTACTCTAGTCGTATTCCAGTACACTGCGTCCTACTCTAGTCGTATCTCCAGTACACTGCATCCTACTCTAGTCGTATCTCCATTAAACTGCGTCCTACTCTAGTCGTATCTCCAGTACACTGCGTCCTACTCTAGTCGTATCTCCATTAAACTGCGTCCTACTCTAGTCGTATCTCCAGTACACTGTGTCCTACTCCTGTCGTATCTCCAGTAAACTGCGTCCTACTCTAGTCGTATCTCCATTACACTGTGTCCTACTCTAGTCATATCTCCATTACACTGTGTCCTACTCCAGTCGTATCTCCATTACACTGTGTCCTACTCTAGTCGTATCTGCATTACACTGTGTCCTACTCTAGTCGTATCTCCATTACACTGTGTCCTACTCCAGTCGTATCTCCATTACACTGTGTCCTACTCGAGTCATATCTCCATTACACTGTGTCCTACTCTAGTCGTATCTCCAGTACACTGCGTCCTACTCTAGTCGTATCTCCATTACACTGTGTCCTACTCTAGTCGTATCTCCATTACACTGTGTCCTACTCTAGTCGTATCTCCATTACACTGTGTCCTACTCTAGTCGTATCTCCATTACACTGTGTCCTACTCTAGTCGTATCTCCAGTACACTGCTGTCCTACTCTAGTCGTATCTCCATTACACTGCAGTCCTACTCTAGTCGTATCTCCATTACACTGCTTCCTACTCTAGTCGTATCTCCAGTACACTGCGTCCTACTCTAGTCGTATCTCCATTACACTGTGTCCTACTCTAGTCGTATCTCCATTACACTGTGTCCTACTCTAGTCGTATCTCCAGTACACTCTGTCCTACTCTAGTCGTATCTCCATTACACTGTGTCCTACTCTAGTCGTATCTCCATTACACTGTGTCCTACTCTAGTCGTATCTCCAGTACACTGTGTCCTACTCTAGTCGTATCTCCAGTACACTGTGTCCTACTCTAGTCGTATCTCCAGTACACTGTGTCCTACTCTAGTCGTATCTCCAGTTAACTGTGTCCTACTCTAGTCGTATCTCCATTACACTGTGTCCTACTCTAGTCGTATCTCCATTACACTGTGTCCTTCTCTAGTCGTATCTCCATTACACTGTGTCCTAATCTAGTCGTATCTCCATTACACTGCATTCTACTCTAGTCGTATCTCCATTACACTGTGTCCTACTCTAGTCGTATCTCCATTACACTGTGTCCTACTCTAGTCGTATCTCCATTACACTGCGTCCTACTCTAGTCGTATCTCCATTACACTGTGTCCTACTCTAGTCGTATCTCCATTACACTGTGTCCTACTCTAGTCGTATCTCCATTACACTGTGTCCTACTCCAGTCGTATCTCCATTACACTGTGTCCTACTCTAGTCATATCTCCAGTACACTGCATCCTACTCTAGTCGTATCTCCATTAAACTGCATCCTACTCTAGTCGTATCTCCAGTACACTGCGTCCTACTCTAGTCGTATCTCCATTAAACTGCGTCCTACTCTAGTCGTATCGCCAGTACACTGTGTCCTACTCCAGTCGTATCTCCAGTACACTGCGATCCTACTCTAGTCGTATCTCCATTACACTGTGTCCTACTCTAGTCGTGTCTCCATTACACTGTGTCCTACTCCAGTCGTATCTCCATTACACTGTGTCCTACTCTAGTCGTATCTCCATTACACTGTGTCCTACTCTAGTCGTATCTCCAGTTCACTGTGTCTACTCTAGTCATATCTCCAGTACACTGCGTCCTACTCTTCGTATCTCCATTACACTGCGTCCTACTCTAGTCGTATCTCCAGTACACTGCGTCCTACTCTAGTCGTATCTCCAGTACACTGCGTCCTACTCTAGTCGTATCTCCAGTACACTGTGTCCTACTCTAGTCGTATCTCCAGTACACTGTGTCCTACTCTCGTCGTATCTCCATTACACTGTGTCCTACGCTAGTCGTATCTCCAGTACACTGTGTCTACTCTAGTCGTATCTCCAGTACACTGCGTCCTACTCTAGTCGTATCTCCAGTACACTGTGTCCTACTCTAGTCGTATCTCCATTACACTGTGTCCTACTCTAGTCGTATCTCCATTACACTGTGTCTACTCTAGTGTTTATCTCCATTACACTGTGTCCTACTCTAGTCGTATCTCCATTACACTGCATCCTACTCTAGTCGTATCTCCAGTACACTGTGTCTACTCTAGTCGTATCTCCATTACACTGCGTCCTACTCTAGTCGTATCTCCATTACACTGTGTCCTACTCTAGTCGTATCTCCATTACACTGCGTCCTACTCTAGTCGTATTCCATTACACTGTGTCCTACTCTAGTCGTATCTCCATTACACTGTGTCCTACTCTAGTCGTATCTCCATTACACTGTGTC
>JASTWF010000253.1:0-142765 GCA_030390025.1 Squalus acanthias | reverse complement strand
ACTTAGTCGTATCTCCATTACACTGTGTCCTACTCTAGTCGTATCTCCATTACACTGTGTCCTACTCTAGTCGTATCTCCATTACACTGTGTCCTACTCTAGTCGTATCTCCATTACACTGTGTCCTACTCTAGTCGTATCTCCATTACACTGTGTCCTACTCTAGTCGTATCTCCATTACACTGTGTCCTACTCTAGTCGTATCTCCATTACACTGTGTCCTCCTACCAATCGTATCTCCAGTACACTGTGTCTACTCTAATCGTTATCTCCATACACTGTATCCAACTTCTAAAGTCGTATCTCCATGGCACTGTGTCCTACTTAGTCGTTTTTTACATTACACTGTGTCCTACTATAGTGTACTCTCCATTACACTGTATCCAACTCTTAGTCGTGGCTCCATAAAACTGTGTCCTGCTCTAGTCGTTAATCTCCATTACATGTGGCCTACTCTACACGTTTCTCCACTACATGCGTCCTACTCTCGTCGTATATCAGTTATCACTGCGTCCACTCTAGTCGTATCTTCCATTACACTGCGTCTACTCTAGTCGTATCTCCATTAAACTGTGTCCTACTCTAGTCGTATCTCATGACACTGCATCCCTTCTCTTGTCGTATATACATTACACTGTGTCCTACTCTAGTCGTATCTCCATTACACTGCATCTAATCTAGTCGTATCTCCAGTTGTACACTGGTCCTACTCTAGTCGTATTCTCATACACTGTGTCCTACTCTAGTCGTATCTCATTACACTGTGTCCTACTCTAGTCGTATCTCCATTACACTGTGTCCTACTCTAGTCGTATCTCCATTACACTGCTGTCCTACTCTAGTCGTATCTCCATTACACTGCTGTCCTACTCTAGTCGTATCTCCAGTACACTGCATCCTACTCTAGTCGTATCTCCAGTACACTGCGTCCTACTCTAGTCGTATCTCCATTACACTGCGTCCTACTCTAGTCGTATCTCCATTACACTGTGTCCTACTCTAGTCGTATCTCCAGTACACTGGGTCCTACTCTAGTCGTATCTCCATTACACTGTGTCCTACTCTAGTCGTATCTCCATTACACTGGATCCTACTCTAGTCGTATCTCCATTACACTGTGTCCTACTCTAGTCGTATCTCCATTACACTGTGTCCTACTCTAGTCGTATCTCCATTACACTGTGTCCTACTCTAGTCGTATCTCCATTACACTGTGTCCTACTCTAGTCGTATCTCCATTACACTGTGTCCTACTCTAGTCGTATCTCCATTACACTGTGTCCTACTCTAGTCGTATCTCCATTACACTGTGTCCTACTCTAGTCGTATCTCCATTACACTGCGTCTACTATAGTCGTATCTCCATTACACTGTGTCCTACTCTAGTCGTATCTCCATTACACTGCGTCCTACTCTAGTCGTATCTCCATTACACTGTGTCCTACTCTAGTCGTATCTCCATTACACTGTGTCCTACTCTAGTCGTATCTCCATTACACTGTGTCCTACTCTAGTCGTATCTCCATTACACTGTGTCCTACTCTAGTCGTATCTCCATTACACTGTGTCCTACTCTAGTCGTATCTCCATTACACTGTGTCCTACTCTCTAGTCGTATCTCCATTACACTGCGTCCTACTCTAGTCGTATCTCCATTACACTGTGTCTACTATAGTCGTATCTCCATTACACTGTGTCCTACTCTAGTCGTATCTCCATTACACTGTGTCCTACTCTAGTCGTATCTCCATTACACTGTGTCCTACTCTAGTCGTATCTCCATTACACTGTGTCCTACTCTAGTCGTATCTCCATTACACTGTGTCCTACTCTAGTCGTATCTCCATTACACTGTGTCCTACTCTAGTCGTATCTCCAGTACACTGTCCTACTGTAGTCGTATCTCCATTACACTGTGTCCTACTCTAGTCGTATCTCCATTACACTGTGGCTACTCTACGTATCTCCATACACTGCGTCCTACTCTAGTCGTATCTCCAGTACACTGTGTCCTACTCTAGTCGTATCTCCATTACACTGTGTCCTACTCTAGTCGTATCTCCATTACACTGTGTCCTACTCTAGTCGTATCTCCATTAACTGTGTCCTACTCTAGTCGTATCTCCATTACACTGCATCCCTACTTAGTCGTATCTCCATTACACTGCGTCCTACTCTAGTCGTATCTCCATTACACTGTGTCCTACTCTAGTCGTATCTCCATTACACTGTGTCCTACTATAGTCGTATCTCCATTACACTGTGTCCTACTCTAGTCGTATCTCCATTACACTGCGTCCTACTCTAGTCGTATCTCCAGTACACTGTGTCCTACTATAGTCGTATCTCCATTACACTGTGTCCTACTCTAGTCGTATCTCCATTACACTGTGTCCTACTCTAGTCGTATCTCCATTACACTGTGTCCTACTCTAGTCGTATCTCCATTACACTGTGTCCTACTCTAGTCGTATCTCCATTACACTGTGTCCTACTCTAGTCGTATCTCCATTACACTGTGTCCTACTCTAGTCGTATCTCCATTAAACTGTGTCCTACTCTCGTCAGTACAATCCTACTCAGTCGTATCTCCATTACACTGTGTCCTACTCTAGTCGTATCTCCATTACACTGCGTCCTACTCTAGTCGTATCTCCATTACACTGGTCCTACTCTAGTCGTATCTCCATTACACTGTGTCCTACTCTAGTCGTATCTCCATTACACTGCGTCCTACTCTAGTCGTATCTCCATTACACTGTGTCCTACTCTAGTCGTATCTCCATTACACTGTGTCCTACTCTAGTCGTATCTCCATTACACTGCATCCTACTCTAGTCGTATCTCCATTACACTGTGTCCTACTCTAGTCGTATCTCCATTACACTGCGTCCTACTCTAGTCGTATCTCCATTACACTGCATCCTTCTAGTCGTATCTCCATTACACTGTGTCCTACTCTAGTCGTATCTCCATTACACTGTGTCCTACTCTAGTCGTATCTCCATTACACTGTGTCCTACTCTAGTCGTATCTCCATTACACTGTGTCCTACTCTAGTCGTATCTCCATTACACTGTGTCTACTCTAGTCGTATCTCCATTACACTGTGTCCTACTCTAGTCGTATCTCCGTTACACTGTGTCCTACTCTAGTCGTATGTCCATTACACTGCGTCCTACTCTAGTCGTATCTCCTGTACACTGTGTCCTACTCTAGTCGTATCTCCATTACACTGCATCCTACTCTAGTCGTATCTCCAGTACACTGTGTCCTACTCTAGTCGTATCTCCAGTACCTTGTGTCCTACTCCAGTCGTATCTCCATTACACTGCATCCTACTCTAGTCGTATCTCCATTACACTGCATCCTACTATAGTCGTATCTCCAGTACACTTTGTCCTACTCTAGTCGTATCTCCATTACACTGTGTCCAACTCTAGTCGTATCTCCATTACACTGCGTCCTACTATAGTCGTATCTCCAGTACACTGTGTCCTACTCTAGTCGTATCTCCATTACACTGTGCCTACTTAGTCTATCGTCTCCAGTACACTGTGTCCTACTCTAGTCGTATCTCCATTACACTGTGTCCTACTCTAGTCGTATCTCCATTACACTGTGTCCTACTCTAGTCGTATCTCCATTACACTGTGTCCTACTCTAGTCGTATCTCCATTACACTGTGTCCTACTCTAGTCGTATCTCCATTACACTGTGTCCTACTCAGTCGTATCTCCATTACACTGTGTCCTACTTAGTCGTATCTCCATTACACTGTGTCCTACTCTAGTCGTATCTCCATTACACTGTGTCCTACTCTAGTCGTATCTCCATTACACTGTCCTACTCTAGTCGTATCTCCAGTACACTGTGTCCTACTCTAGTCGTATCTCCATTACACTGCGTCCTACTCTAGTCGTATCTCCATTACACTGTGTCCTACTCTAGTCGTATCTCCATTACACTGTGTCCTACTCTAGTCGTATCTCCATTACACTGCGTTCCTACTCTAGTCGTATCTCCATTACACTGTGTCCTACTCTAGTCGTATCTCCATTACACTGTGTCCTACTCTAGTCGTATCTCCATTACACTGCATCCTACTCTAGTCGTATCTCCATTACACTGTGTCCTACTCTAGTCGTATCTCCATTAAACTGTGTCCTACTCTAGTCGTATCTCCATTACACTGTGTCCTACTCTAGTCGTATCTCCATTACACTGCATCCTACTCTAGTCGTATCTCCATTACACTGCATCCTACTCTAGTCGTATCTCCATTACACTGTGTCCTACTCTAGTCGTATCTCCAGTACACTGTGTCCTACTCTAGTCGTATCTCCATTACACTGTGTCCTACTCTAGTCGTATCTCCATTACACTGTGTCCTACTCTAGTCGTATCTCCATTACACTGTGTCCTACTCTAGTCGTATCTCCATTACACTGTGTCCTACTCTAGTCGTATCTCCATTACACTGTGTCCTACTCTAGTCGTATCTCCATTACACTGTGTCCTACTCTAGTCGTATCTCCATTACACTGCATCCGGACTCTAGTCGTATCTCCATTACACTGCAGTCCTACTCTAGTCGTATCTCCATTACACTGCGTCCTACTCTAGTCGTATCTCCAGTACACTGTGTCCTACTCTAGTCGTATCTCCATTACACTGTGTCCTACTCTAGTCGTATCTCCATTACACTGTGTCCTACTCTAGTCGTATCTCATTACACTGCTGTCCTACTCTAGTCGTATCTCCATTACACTGTGTCCTACTCTAGTCGTATCTCCATTACACTGTGTCTACTCTAGTCGTATCTCCATTACACTGTGTCCTACTCTAGTCGTATCTCCATTACACTGTGTCCTACTATAGTCGTAGCTCCATTAAACTGTGTCCTACTCTATTCGTATCTCCATTACACTGTTGCCTACTCTACTCGTATCTCCACTACACTGCGTCCTACTCTAGTCGTATCTCCATTACACTGTGTCCTACTCTAGTCGTATCTCCATTACACTGTGTCCTACTCTAGTCGTATCTCCATTACACTGCGTCCTACTCTAGTCGTATCTCCATTACACTGTGTCCTACTCTAGTCGTATCTCCATTACACTGTGTCCTACTCTAGTCGTATCTCCATTACACTGTGTCCTACTCTAGTCGTATCTCCATTACACTGCATCCTACTCTAGTCGTATCTCCATTACACTGCATCCTACTCTAGTCGTATCTCCATTACACTGTGTCCTACTCTAGTCGTATCTCCAGTACACTGTGCGTACCTACTGTAGACATATCTCCAGTAAAAACTGCGTCCACACTAGTCGTATCTCCATTAAACTTGCGTGCGACCTACTCTAGTCGATCTCCAGGACACTGCGTCCTACTCTAGTCGTATCTCCATTAAATTTTGACCCAACTCTACGTCGTATCTCCAGTACACTTGGTGTCCTACTTCTATCGTATCTCCATTACACTGTGTCCTACTCTAGTCCGTGTCTCCATTACGCTGTGTCCTTACTCTAGTCGTATCTCCAAGTAAAACACAGTGTCCTACACATTCGTAATCTCCATTACACTGCGTCCCTACTCCTACTCGGATCTCCATTACACTGCGTCCTACTCTAGTCGTATCTCCATCCACTGTGTCCTACTCTTGTCGTAATCTCCATTAAACTGTGTCCGCCTCTAGTAGGTCGTAGCTCCAATTACACTGTGTCCTACTCCACTCGTATCTCCATTACACTGTGTCCTACTCTATTCGTATCTCCATTACACTGTGTCCTACTCTTGCGTATCTCCATTACACTGGTGGTCCTACTCTAGTCGTATCTCCATTACACTGCATCCTACTCTAGTCGTATCTCCATTAACTGTGTCCTACTCTAGTCGTATCTCCATTACACTGTGTCCTACTCTAGTCGTATCTCCATTACACTGTGTCCTACTCTAGTCGTATCTCCATTACACTGCATCCTACTCTAGTCGTATCTCCATTACACTGCATCCTACTCTAGTCGTATCTCCATTACACTGTGTCCTACTCTAGTCGTATCTCCATTACACTGCGTCCTACTCTAGTCGTATCTCCATTACACTGCATCCAACTCTAGTCGTATCTCCATTACACTGTGTCCTACTCTAGTCGTATCTCCATTACACTGTGTCCTACTCTAGTCGTATCTCCATTACACTGTGTCCTACTCTAGTCGTATCTCCATTACACTGTGTCCTACTCTAGTCGTATCTCCATTACACTGTGTCCTACTCTAGTCGTATCTCCATTACACTGCATCCTACTCTAGTCGTATCTCCAGTACACTGTGTCCTACTCTAGTCGTATCTCCATTACACTGCGTCCTACTCTAGTCGTATCTCCAGTACACTGTGTCCTACTCTAGTCGTATCTCCATTACACGGTGTCCTACTATAGTCGTATCTCCATTACACTGTGTCCTACTCTAGTCGTATCTCCATTACACTGTGTCCTACTCTAGTCGTATCACCATTACACTGTGTCCTACTCTAGTCGTATCTCCATTACACTGTGTCCTACTCTAGTCGTATCTCCATTACACTGTGTCCTACTCTAGTCGTATCTCCATTACACTGCGTCCTACTCTAGTCGTATCTCCAGTACACTGCGTCCTACTCTAGTCGTATCTCCATTACACTGTGTCCTACTCTAGTCGTATCTCCATTACACTGTGTCCTACTCTAGTCGTATCTCCATTACACTGTGTCCTACTCTAGTCGTATCTCCATTACACTGTGTCCTACTCCAGTCGTATCTCCATTACACTGTGTCCTACTCTAGTCGTATCTCCATTACACTGCGTCCTACTCTAGTCATATCTCCAGTACACTGTGTCCTACTATAGTCGTATCTCCATTACACTGTGTCCTACTCTAGTCGTATCTCCATTACACTGTGTCCTACTCTAGTCGTATCTCCATTACACTGTGTCCTACTCTAGTCGTATCTCCATTACACTGTGTCCTACTCTAGTCGTATCTCCATTACACTGTGTCCTACTCTAGTCGTATCTCCATTACACTGTGTCCTACTCTAGTCGTATCTCCAGTACACTGCTTCCTACTCTAGTCGTATCTCCATTACACTGTGTCCTACTCTAGTCGTATCTCCATTACACTGTGTCCTACTCTACTCGTATCTCCACTACACTGCGTCCTACTCTAGTCGTATCTCCATTACACTGCGTCCTACTCTAGTCGTATCTCCATTACACTGCGTCCTACTCTAGTCGTATCTCCATTACACTGTGTCCTACTCTAGTCGTATCTCCATTACACTGCGTCCTACTCTAGTCGTATCTCCATTACACTGTGTCCTACTCTAGTCGTATCTCCATTACACTGCTGTCCTACTCTAGTCGTATCTCCATTACACTGGTCCCTACTCTAGTCGTATCTCCATTACACTTGTCCTACTCCATCGTATCTCCAGTACACTGTGTCCTACTCTATGTCGTATCTCCATTACACTGCTGTCCTACTCTAGTCGTATCTCCAGTAACACTGTGTCCTACTCTAGTCGTATCTCAGGCATCTACTATTCGTCCTACTCCTTGTCGTATCTCCATTACAACTGCGTCCTACTCTAGTCGTATCTCCATTACACTGCAGTCCTACTCAAGTCGTATCTCCATTACACTGTGTCCTACTCTAGTCGTATCTCCATTACACTGTGTCCTACTCTAGTCTATCTCCATTACACTGTGTCCTACTCTAGTCGTATCTCCATTACACTGCGTCCTACTCTAGTCGTATCTCCATTACACTTGTGTCCTACTCTAGTCGTATTTCCATTACACTGCTGTCCTACTCTAGTCGTATCTCCATTACACTGCAGTCCTACTCTAGTCGTATCTCCATTACACTGTGTCCTACTCTAGTCGTATCTCCATTACACTGCATCCTACTCTAGTCGTATCTCCATTACACTGTGTCCTACTCTAGTCGTATCTCCATTACACTGCGTCCTACTCTAGTCGTATCTCCATTACACTGCGTCCTACTCTAGTCGTATCTCCATTACACTGTGTCCTACTTAGTCGTATCTCCATTACACTGTGTCCTACTCTAGTCGTATCTCCATTACACTGTGTCCTACTCTAGTCGTATCTCCATTACACTGTGTCCTACTCTAGTCGTATCTCCATTACACTGTGTCCTACTCTAGTCGTATCTCCATTACACTGTATCCTACTCTAGTCGTATCTCCATTACACTGTGTCCTACTCTAGTCGTATCTCCATTACACTGCGTCCTACTCTAGTCGTATCTCCATTACACTGTGTCCTACTCTAGTCGTATCTCCATTACACTGTGTCCTACTCTAGTCGTATCTCCATTACACTGTGTCCTACTCTAGTCGTATCTCCATTACACTGTGTCCTACTCTAGTCGTATCTCCATTACACTGCATCCTACTCTAGTCGTATCTCCATTACACTGTGTCCTACTCTAGTCGTATCTCCATTACACTGTGTCCTACTCTAGTCGTATCTCCATTACACTGCATCCTACTCTAGTCGTATCTCCATTACACTGCATCCTACTCTAGTCGTATCTCCATTACACTGTGTCCTACTCTAGTCGTATCTCCATTACACTGTGTCCTACTCTAGTCGTATCTCCATACACTGCATCCTACTCTAGTCGTATCTCCATTACACTGTGTCCTACTCTAGTCGTATCTCCAGTACACTGTGTCCTACTCTAGTCGTATCTCCATTACACTGTGTCCTACTCTAGTCGTATCTCCAGTACACTGTGTCCTACTCTAGTCGTATCTCCATTACACTGCGTCCTACTCTAGTCGTATCTCCATTACACTGTGTCCTACTCTAGTCGTATCTCCATTACACTGTGTCCTACTCTAGTCGTATCTCCAGTACACTGCATCCTACTCTAGTCGTATCTCCATTACACTGTGTCCTACTCTAGTCGTATCTCCATTACACTGTGTCCTACTCTAGTCGTATCTCCATTACACTGTGTCCTACTCTAGTCGTATCTCCATTACACTGTGTCCTACTCTAGTCGTATCTCCAGTACACTGCATCCTACTCTAGTCGTATCTCCAGTACACTGTGTCCTACTCTAGTCGTATCTCCATTACACTGTGTCCAACTCTAGTCGTATCTCCAGTACACTGCATCCTACTAAAGTCGTATCTCCAGTACACTGTGTCCTACTCTAGTCGTATCTCCATTACACTGTGGCCTTCTCTAAGGTCGTATCTATCCCATACACTGCGTCCTTCTCTAGTCCGTATCTTCCAGTACACTGTGTCCTACTCTAGTCGTATCTCCATTACACTGTTTCCTACTCTAGTCGTATCTCCATTACACTGGGATCCTACTCTAGTCGTATCTCCATTAAACTGCGTCCTACTATAGTCGTAATCTCATTACACCTGTGTCCTACTCTAGTCGTATCTCCATTACACTGTGTCCTACTCTAGTCGTATCTCCATTACACTGTGTCCTACTCCAAGTCCGTATCTCCATTACACTGTGTCCTACTCTAGTCGTATCTCCATTACACTGTGTCCTACTCTAGTCGTATCTCCATTACACTGTGTCCTACTCTAGTCGTATCTCCATTACACTGTGTCCTACTCTAGTCGTATCTCCATTACACTGTGTCCTACTCTAGTCGTATCTCCATTACACTGCGTCCTACTCTAGTCGTATCTCCATTACACTGCGTCCTACTCTAGTCGTATCTCCATTACACTGCGTCCTACTCTAGTCGTATCTCCATTACACTGTGTCCTACTCTAGTCGTATCTCCATTACACTGTGTCCTACTCTAGTCGTATCTCCATTACACTGTGTCCTACTCTAGTCGTATCTCCATTACACTGCATCCTACTCTAGTCGTATCTCCATTACACTGCATCCTACTCTAGTCGTATCTCCATTACACTGTGTCCTACTCTAGTCGTATCTCCATTACACTGTGTCCTACTCTAGTCGTATCTCCATTACACTGTGTCCTACTCTAGTCGTATCTCCATTACACTGCATCCTACTCTAGTCGTATCTCCATTACACTGCATCCTACTCTAGTATTATCTCCTTTACACTGTGTCTACTATAGTCGTATCTCCATTACACTGCGTCTACTCTAGTCGTATCTCATTACACTGTTCCTACTCTAGTCGTTTCTCCTTTACACGCTGTCCTACTCTAGTCGTATCTCCATTACACTGCAGTCCTACTCTAGTCGTATCTCCATTACACTGTGTCTACTCTAGCTCGTATCTCCCATTACACTGTGTCCTACTCTAGTCGTATCTCCATTACACTGCATCCTCTAGTCGTATCTCCAGTACACTGTGTCCTACCTCTGTCGTATCTCCATTACACTGCGTCCTACTCTAGTCGTATCTCCAGTACACTGTGTCCTACTGCTACGTCGTATCTCCATTACACTGTGTCCTTCTCTAGTCGTATCTCCATACACTGTGTCCTACTCTCAGTCGTATCTCCATTACACTGTTGTCCTACTCTAGTCGGTATCTCCATTACACTGCAGTCCTACACTAGTCGTATCTCCATTACACTGTAGTCCTTACTCATACTCTAGTCGTATCTCCATTACACTGCGTCCTACTCTAGTCGTATCTCCATTACACTGAGTCCTACTCTAGTCGTATCTCCATTACACTGGGTCCTACTCTAGTCGTATCTCCTATACACTGTTCCTACTCTAGTCGTATCTCCATTACACTGTGTCCCTACTCTAGTCGTATCTCCATTACACTGTGTCCTACTCTAGTCGTATCTCCAGTACACTGTGTCCTACTCTAGTCGTATCTCCATTACACTGTGTCCTACTCTAGTCGTATCTCCATTACCACTGTGTCCTACTATAGTCGTATCTCCAGTACACTGTGTCCTACTCTAGTCGTATCTCCATTACACTGTGTCCTACTCTAGCTCGTATCTCCAGTACACTGCGTCCTAATCTAGTCGTATCTCCAGTACACTGCTGTCCTACTCTAGTCGTATCTCCAGTACACTGTGTCCTAACTCTAGTCGTATCTCCATTAAACTGTGTCCTACTCTAGTCGTATCTCATTACACTGTGTCCTACTCTAGTCGTATCTCCAGTTACACTGTGTCCGTACTCTAGTCGTAGTCTCCATTACACTGTGTCCTATCCTACTCTGTCGTATCTCCATTACACTGTGTCCTACTCTAGTCGTATCTCCATTACACACTGCATCCTACTCTAATCGTATCTCCAGTACACTGCGTCCTACTCTAGTCGTATCTCTCATTACACTGCGTCCTACTCTAGTCGTATCTCCAGTACACTGTGTCCTACTCTTGTCGTATCTCCATTACACTGTGTCCTACTCTAGTCGTATCTCCATTACACTGTGTCCCTACTCTAGTCGTATCTCCATTACACTGTGTCACTACTCTAGTCGTATCTCCATTAAACTGTGTCCTACTCTAGTCGTATCTCCCATTACACTGCGTCCTACTCTAGTCGTATCTCCAGTACACTGTGTCCTACTCTAGTCGTATCTCCATTACACTGTGTCCTACTCTAGTCGTATCTCCATTACACTGTGTCCTACTCTAGTCGTATCTCCATTACACTGCGTTCCTACTCTAGTCGTATCTCCAGTACACTGCAGTCCTCTCCTAGTCGTATCTCCATTACACTGTGCCTACTCTTAGTCGTATCTCCATTACACTGTGTCCTACTCTTCGTATCTCCAGTAAACTGCTGTCCTACACAAGTCGTATCCATCACTGTGTCCTACTTAGTCAGTATCTCCATTACACTGGTCTACTCCAGTCGTATCTCCAGTACACTGTGTCCTACTCTAGTCGTATCTCCAGTACCTGTGTCCTACTCTAGTCGTATCTCCATTACACTGATGTCCTACTCATAGTCGTATCTCCATTACACTGTGTCCTACTCAGTCGTATCTCCAGTTACACTGCATCCTACTCTAGTCGTATCTCCATTACACTGTGTCCTACTCTAGTCTTATCTCCATTACACTGTGTCCTACTCTAGTCGTATCTCCATTACACTGTGTCCACTCGAGTCGTATCTCCATTAGCACTGTGTCCTACTCTAGTCGTATCTCCATTACACTGTGTCCTACTCTAGTCGTATCTCCATTACACTGTGTCCTACTCTAGTCGTATCTCCATTACACTGTGTCCTACTATAGTCGTATCTCCATTACACTGCGTCCTACTCTAGTCGTATCTCCAGTACACTGTGTCCTACTCTAGTCGTATCTCCATTACACTGTGTCCTACTCTAGTCGTATCTCCATTACACTGTGTCCTACTCTAGTCGTATCTCCATTACACTGTGTCCTACTCTAGTCGTATCTCCATTACACGGTGTCCTACTATAGTCGTATCTCCATTACACTGTGTCCTACTCTAGTCGTATCTCCATTACACTGCGTCCTACTCTAGTCTATCTCCAGTACACTGTGTCCTACTCTAGTCGTATCTCCATTACACTGTGTCCTACTCTAGTCGTATCTCCATTACACTGTGTCCTACTCTAGTCGTATCTCCATTACACTGTGTCCTACTCTAGTCGTATCTCCATTACACTGTGTCCTACTATAGTCGTATCTCCATTACACTGTGTCCTACTCTAGTCGTATCTCCAGTACACTGTGTCCTACTCTAGTCCGTATCTCCATTACACTGCGATCCTACTCTAGTCGTATCTCCATTACACTGGTCCTACTCTAGTCGTATCTCCAGTAACTGCGTCCTACTCAAGTCGATCTCCAAGTACACTGCGTCCTACTCTAGTCGTATCTCCATTACACTGTGTCCTACTCTAGTCGTATCTCCAGTACACTTGTTCCCTACTCTAGTCGTTTCTCCATTACACGTGTCCTACTATAGTCGTATCTCCATTACACTGTGTCCAACTCTAGTCGTATCTCCAGTACACTGCGTCCTACTCTAGTCGTAGCTCCAGTACACTGTGTCCCTACTCTAGTCGTATCTCCATTACACTGGTCCATACTCTAGCTCGTATCTCCACTACACTGTGTCCTACTCTAGTCGTATCTCCAGTACACTGTGTCCTTACTCTAGTCGTATCTCCATTACACTGCGTCCTACTCTAGTCGTATCTCATTACACTGTGTCCTACTCTAGTCGTATCTCCATTACACTGCTGTCCTACTCTAGTCGTATCTCCATTACACTGTGTCCTACATCTAGTCGTATCTCATTACACTGCGTCCTACTCTATTCGTATCTCCATTACTCTGCTGTCCTACTCTAGTCGTATCTCCATACACTGTGTCCTACTCTAGTCATATCTGCCATTACACTGTGTCCTACTCTAGTCGTATCTCCATTACACTGCATCCTACTCTAGTCGTATCTCCATTACACTGCATCCTACTCTAGTCGTATCTCCATTTCACTGTGTCCTACTATACTCGTATCTCCATTACACTGCGTCCGACTCTAGTCATATCTCCATTACACTGCATCCAACTCTAGTCGTATCTCCATTACACTGTGTCCTACTCTAGTCGTATCTCCATTACACTGGTCCTACTCTAGTCTTATCTCCATTACACTGTGTCCTACTCAGTCGTATCTCCATTACACTGTGTCCTACTCCAGTCGTATCTCCATTACACTGTGTCCTACTCTAGGTCGTATCTCCATTACACTGTGCATCCTACTCTAGTCGTATCTCCATTACACTGTGTCCTACTCTAGTCGTATCTCCATTACACTGCATCCTACTCTAGTCGTAGCTCCATTTACACTGTGTCCTACTCTAGTCGTATCTCCATTACACGGTGTCCTACTCTACTCGTATCTCCACTACACTGCTGTTCCACTCTAGTCGTATCTCCAGTACACTGTGTCCTACTCTAGTCGTATCTCCATTACACCTGTGATCCTACTCTAGTCGTATCTCCATTACACTGTGTCCTACTCTAGTCGTATCTCCATTACACTGTGTCCTACTCTAGTCGTATCTCCATTACACTGTGTCCCTACTCTAGTCGTATCTCCATTACACTGTGTCCCTACTCTAGTCGTATCTCCATTACACTGTGTCCTACTCTAGTCGTATCTCCATTACACTGTGTCCTACTCTAGTCGTATCTCCATTACACTGCGTCCTACTCTAGTCGTATCTCTCATTACACTGTGTCCTACTCTAGTCGTATCTCCATTACACTGTGTCCTACTCTAGTCGTATCTCCATTACACTGTGTCCTACTCTAGTCGTATCTCCATTACACTGTGTCCTACTCTAGTCGTATCTCCATTACACTGTGTCCTACTCTAGTCGTATCTCCATTACACTGTGTCCTACTCTAGTCGTATCTCCATTACACTGTGTCCTACTCTAGTCGTATCTCCATTACACTGTGTCCTACTCTAGTCGTATCTCCATTACACTGCGTCCTACTCAGTCAGTATCTCCACTACACTGTGTCCTACTCTAGTCGTATCTCCATTACACTGCGTCCTACTCTAGTCCTACTCTAGTCGTACTCCATTACACTGCTGTCCTATCTCTAGTCCGTATCACCATTGCACTGTCGTCTATCTAGTCGTATCGCCATACACTGCTGTCCTACTCTAGTCAGTATCCCCATTACACTGTGTCCCTACTCTTGCGTTCTCCCCATTACACTGAGTCTACTCTAGTCTATCTCCATTACATGTGTCCTCTCTCGTCGTATCTCCATTACACTGTGTCCTACTCTAGTCGTATCTCCATTACACTGCTGTCCGACTCTAGTCGTATCTCCTTACACTGTGTCCTACTCCTAGTCGTATCTCCATTAGAACTGCTGTCCTACTCTAGTCGTATCTCCCAGTACACTGCGTCCTACCTGCTAGTCGTTTCTCAGTAAATGCGTCCTACTCTAGTCTTATCTCCATACACTGCGTCCTACTCCTAGTCGTATCTCCCTTACACTGTTCCCTACTCTAGTCGTATCGCCATTACACTGTGTCCTACTCCTATGTCGTATCTCCATTACACTGTGTCCTACTCTCCGGTCGTATCTCTCAGTACACTGTGTCCTACCTCAGTCGTATCTCCAGTACACTGTGCTCCTACTCCTATTCCGTATCTCCAGTACAGCTGTGTCCTTCTCTAGTCATATCTCCATTACACTGTCCTACTCTAGTCGTATCTCCAGTACACTGTGTCCTACTCTAGTCGTATCTCCATTACACTGCGTCCTACTCTAGTCGTATCTCCATTAAACTGTGTCCTACTCTAGTCGTATCTCCATTACACTGTGTCCTACTCTAGTCCGTATCTCCATTACACTGCATCCTACTCTAGTCGTATCTCCAGTACACTGCGTCCTACTCTAGTCGTATCTCCATTACACTGTGTCCTACTCTAGTCGTATCTCCCATTACACTGTGTCCTACTCTAGTCGTATCTCCATTACACTGCAGTCCTACTCTAGTCGTATCTCCATTACACTGCATCCTACTCTAGTCGTATCTCCATTACACTGTGTCCTACTCTAGTCGTATCTCCATTACACTGCGTCCGACTCTAGTCGTATCTCCATTACAACTTGTCCTACTCTAGTCGTATCTCCATTACACTGTGTCCTACTCTAGTCGTATCTCCATTACACTGTATCCTACTCTAGTCGTATCTCCATTACACTGTGTCCTACTCTAGTCGTATCTCCATTACACTGCGTCCTACTCTAGTCGTATCTCCATTACACTGCTGTCCTACTCTAGTCGTATCTCCATTACACTGTGTCCTACTCGTATCTCCATTACACTGTGTCCTACTCTAGTCGTATTCTCCAGTACACTGCTGTCCTACTCTAGTCGTATCTCCATTACACTGTCGTCCTATCTCTAGTCGTATCTCCATTACACTGCGTCCTACTCTAGTCGTATCTCCAGTACACTGCTGTCCTACTCTAGTCGTATCTCCATTACACTGTGTCCTACTATAGTCGTATCTCCATTACACTGTGTCCTACTCTAGTCGTATCTCCATTACACTGTGTCCTACTCTAGTCGTATCTCCATTACACTGCTGTCCTACTCTAGTCGTATCTCCAGTACACTGTGTCCTACTCTAGTCGTATCTCCATTACACTGTGTCCCTACTATAGTCGTATCTCCATTACACTGTGTCCTACTCTAGTCGTATCTCCATTACACTGTGTCCTACTCTAGTCGTATCTCCATTACACTGTGTCCTACTCTAGTCGTATCTCCATTACACTGTTGTCCCTACTCAGTCGTATCTCCATTACACTGTGTCCTACTCTAGTCGTATCTCCATTACACTGCATCCTACTCTAGTCGTATCTCCATTACACTGTGTCCTACTCTAGTCGTATCTCCATTACACTGTGTCCTACTCTAGTCGTATCTCCATTACACTGTGTCCTACTCTAGTCGTATCTCCATTACACTGTGTCCTACTCTAGTCGTATCTCCATTACACTGTGTCCTACTCTAGTCGTATCTCCATTACACTGTGTCCTACTCTAGTCGTACTCCATTACACTGCTGTCCTACTCTAGTCGTATCTCCATTACACTGTGTCCTACTATAGTCGTATCTCCATTACACTGCGTCCGACTCTAGTCGTATCTCCAGTACACTGCTTCCTACTGTAGTCGATCTCCATTACACTGTGTCCTACTCTAGTCGTATCTCCATTACACTGTGTCCTACTCTAGTCGTATCTCCATTACACTGTGTCCTACTCTAGTCGTATCTCCATTACACTGCGTCCTACTCTAGTCGTATCTCCATTACAACTGTGTCCTACTCTAGTCGTATCTCCATTACACTGTGTCCTACTCTAGTCGTATCTCCATTACACTGCTGTCTACTCTAGTCGTATCTCCATTACACTGTGTCCTACTCTAGTCGTATCTCCATTACACTGCGTCCTACTCTAGTCGTATCTCCATTACACTGGTCCTACTCTAGTCGTATCTCCATTACACTGTGTCCTACTCTAGTCGTATCTCCATTACACTGTGTCCTACTATAGTCGTATCTCCATTACACTGTGTCCTACTCTAGTCGTATCTCCATTACACTGTGTCCTACCTAGTCGTATCTCCATTACACTGTGTCCTACTCTAGTCTATCTCCATTACACGGTGTCCTACTCTAGTCGTATCTCCATTACACTGTGTCCTACTCTAGTCGTATCTCATTACACTGTGTCCTACTCTAGTCGTATCTCCATTACACTGTGTCCTACTCTAGTCGATCTCCATTACACTGTGTCCTACTATAGTCGTATCTCCATTACACTGCGTCCTACTCTAGTCGTATCTCCAGTACACTGTGTCCTACTCTAGTCGTATCTCCATTACACTGTGTCCTACTCTAGTCGTATCTCCATTACACTGTGTCCTACTCTAGTCGTATCTCCATTACACGGTGTCCTACTATAGTCGTATCTCCATTACACTGTGTCCTACTCTAGTCGTATCTCCATTACACTGGTCCTACTCTAGTCGTATCTCCATTACACTGTGTCCTACTCTAGTCGTATCTCCATTACACTGCTGTCCTACTCTAGTCGTATCTCCATTACACTGTGTCCTACTATAGTCGTATCTCCATTACACTGCGTCCTACTCTAGTCGTATCTCCATTACACTGTGTCCTACTCTAGTCGTATCTCCATTACACTGTGTCCTACTCTAGTCGTATCTCCATTACACTGTGTCCTACTCTAGTCGTATCTCCATTACACTGCGTCCTACTCTAGTCGTATCTCCATTACACTGCGTCCTACTCTAGTCGTATCTCCATTACACTGTGTCCTACTCTAGTCGTATCTCCATTACACTGTGTCCTACTCTAGTCGTATCTCAATACACTGTGTCCTACTCTAGTCGTATCTCCATTACACTGCGTCCTACTCTAGTCGTATCTCCATTACACTGCGTCCTACTCTAGTCGTATCTCCATTACACTGTGTCCTACTCTAGTCGTATCTCATTACACTGCTGTCTCTCCTAGTCGTATCTCCATTACACTGCATCCTACTCTAGTCGTATCTCCATACACTGTGTCCTACTCTAGTCGTATCTCCATTACACTGCATCCTACTCTAGTCGTATCTCCATTACACTGCCTCCTACTCTAGTCGTATCTCCATACACTGTGTCCTACTCTAGTCGTATCTCCATTACACTGTGTCCTACTCTAGTCGTATCTCCATTACACTGCATCCTACTCTAGTCGTATCTCCATTACACTGCATCCTACTCTAGTCGTATCTCCATTACACTGTGTCCTACTATACTCGTTTCTCCATTACACTGCGTCCGACTCTAGTCGTATCTCATTACACTGCATCCAACTCTAGTCGTATCTCCATTACACTGTGTCTACTCTAGTCGTATCTTCCATTACACTGTGTCCTACTCTAGTCGTATCTCCATTACACTGTGTCCTACTCTAGTAGTATCTCCATTACACTGTGTCCTACTCTAGTCGTATCTCCATTACACTGCATTCCTACTCTAGTCGTATCTCCATTACACTGTGTCCTACTCTAGTCGTATCTCCGTACACTGTGTCGTACTCCAGTCGTATCTCCATTACACTGCATCCTACTCTAGTCGTATCTCCATTACACTGTGTCCTACTCTAGTCGTATCTCCATTACACTGCATCCTACCTAGTGTACGCTCTACTCCATTACAACTGTCTCCAGTACACTTCATCGCTAGTCGTATCTCCATTACACTGTGTCCTACTCTAGTCGTATCTCCATTAACTGCGTCCTACTCTAGTCGTAGCTCCATTACACTGCATCCTACCTAGTCGTATCTCCATTACACTGTGCCTACTCTAGTCGTATCTCCATACACTGTGTCCTACTCTAGTCGTATCTCCAGTACACTGTGTCCTACTCTAGTCGTATCTCCATTACACTGCGTCCTACTCTAGTCGTATCTCATTACACTGTGTCCTACTCTAGCGTATCTCCATTACACTGTGCTCCTACTCTAGTCGTATCTCCATTACACTGTGTCCTACTCTAGTCGTATCTCCATTAAACTGCTGTCCTACTCTAGTCGTATCTCCATTACACTGCGTCCTACTCTAGTCGTATCTCCATTACACTGCGTCCCTACTCTAGTCGTATCTCAAGTAAACTGTGTCCTACTCTAGTCGTATCTCCATACACTGTGTCCTACTCTAGTCGTATCTCCATTACACTGTGTCCTACTCTAGTCGTATCTCCATTACACTGCGTCCTACTCTAGTCGTGTCTCCAGTACACTGCATCCCACTCTAGTCGTATCTCCATTACACGGTGTCCTAATATAGTCGTATCTCCATTACACTGCGTCCTACTCTAGTCGTATCTCCATTACACTGCATCCTACTCTTAGTCGTATCTCCATTACACTGTGTCCTACTCTAGTCGTATCTCCATTACACTGTGTCCTACTCTAGTCGTATCTCCATTACACTGTGTCCTACTCTAGTCGTATCTCCAGTACACTGTGTCCTACTCTAGGTCGTATCTTCCATTACACTGCGTCCTACTCCTAGCTGTATCTCCAGTACACTGCGTCCTACTCTAGTCGTATCTCCAGTACACTGGGTCCTACTCTAGTCGTCTCTCCATTACACTGCGTCCTACTCTAGTTCGTATCTCCATTACACTGTTTCCTACCTAGTCGTATCTCCATTACACTGTGTCCTACTATAGTCGGTATCTCCATTACACTGTGTCCTACTCTAGTCGTATCTCGCATTAAACTGTGTCCTACTCTAGTCGTATCTCCATTACACTGCATCCTACTATAGTCGTTCTCCATTACACTGTGTCCTACTATAGTCGTATCTCCAGTACACTGTGTCCTACTATAGTCGTATCGCCATTACACTGCGTCCTACTCTAGTCGTATCTCCATTACACTGCATCCAACTCTAGTCGTATCTCCATTACACTGTGTCCTACTCTAGTCGTATCTCCATTACACTGCGTCCTACTCTAGTCGTATCTCCATTACACTGTGTCCTACTCTAGTCGTATCTCCATTACACTGCGTCCTACTCCAGTCGTATCTCCATTACACTGCGTCCTACTCAGTCGTATCTCCATTACACTGCATCCTACTCTAGTCGTATCTCCAGTACACTGTGTCCTACTCTAGTCGTATCTCCATTACACTGCGTCCTACTCTAGTCGTATCTCCAGTACACTGTGTCCTACTCTAGTCGTATCTCCATTAACACGGTGTCCTACTATAGTCGTATCTCCATTACACTGTGTCCTACTCTAGTCGTATCTCCATTACACGGTGTCCTACTCTAGTCGTATCACCATTACACTGTGTCCTACTCTAGTCGTATCTCCATTACACGGTGTCCTACTATAGTCGTATCTCCATTACACTGTGTCCTACTATAGTCGTATCTCCATTACACTGCGTCCGACTCTAGTCGTATCTCCAGTACACTGTGTCCTACTCTAGTCGTATCTCCATTACACTGTGTCCTACTATAGTCGTATCTCCATTACACTGTGTCCTACTGTAGTCGTATCTCCATTACACTGTGTCCTACTATAGTCGTATCTCCATTACACGGTGTCCAACTATAGTCGTATCTCCATTACACTGTGTCCTACTATACTCGTTTCTCCATTACACTGCGTCCGACTCTAGTCGTATCTCCATTACACTGCATCCAACTCTAGTCGTATCTCCATTACACTGTGTCCTACTCTAGTCGTATCTCCATTACACTGTGTCCTACTCTAGTCGTATCTCCATTACACTGTGTCCTACTCTAGTAGTATCTCCATTACACTGTGTCCTACTCTAGTCGTATCTCCATTACACTGCATCCTACTCTAGTCGTATCTCCATTACACTGTGTCCTACTCTAGTCGTATCTCCGTTACACTGTGTCGTACTCCAGTCGTATCTCCATTACACTGCATCCTACTCTAGTCGTATCTCCATTACACTGTGTCCTACTCTAGTCGTATCTCCATTACACTGCATCCTACTCTAGTCGTATCTCCATTACACTGTGTCCTACTCTAGTCGTATCTCCATTACACTGTGTCCTACTCTAGTCGTATCTCCATTAAACTGCGTCCTACTCTAGTCGTAGCTCCATTACACTGCATCCTACTCTAGTCGCATCTCCATTACACTGTGTCCTACTCTAGTCGTATCTCCATTACACTGTGTCCTACTCTAGTCGTATCTCCATTACACTGTGTCCTACTCTAGGCGTATCTCCATTACGCTGTGTCCTACTCTAGTCGTATCTCTATTACACTGTTTCCGACTCTAGTCGTATCTCCATTACACTGTGTCCTACTCTAGTCATATCTCCATTAAACTGTGTCCTACTATAGTCGTATCTCCATTACACTGCGTCCTACTCTAGTCGTATCTCCATTACACTGCGTCCTACTCTAGTCGTATCTCAAGTACACTGTGTCCTACTCTAGTCGTATCTCCATTACACGGTGTCCTAATATAGTCGTATCTCCATTACACTGCGTCCTACTCTAGTCGTGTCTCCAGTACACTGCATCCCACTCTAGTCGTATCTCCATTACACGGTGTCCTAATATAGTCGTATCTCCATTACACTGCGTCCTACTCTAGTCGTATCTCCAGTACACTGCATCCTACAAAAGTCGTAGCTCCAGTACTCTGTGTCCTGCTCTAGTCGTATCTCCAGTACTCTGTGTCCTACTCTAGTCGTATCTCCAGTAAACTGTGTCCTACTCTAGTCGTATCTCCATTACACTGCATCCTACTCTAGTCGTATCTCCATTACACTGTGTCCTACTCTAGTCGTATCTCCATTACACTGCAACCTACTCTAGTCGTATCTCCATTACACTGCATCCTACTCTAGTCGTATCTCCATTACACTGTGTCCTACTATAGTCGTATCTCCATTAAGCTGTGTCCTACTCTAGTCGTATCTCCATTACACTGTGTCCTACTCTAGTCGTATCTCCATTACACTGCATCCTACTCTAGTCGTATCTCCATTACACTGCATCCTACTCTAGTCGTATCTCCATTACACTGTGTCCTACTATACTCGTATCTCTACTCTAGTCGTATCTCCATTACACTGCATCCAACTCTAGTCGTATCTCCATTACACTGTGTCCTACTCTAGTCGTATCTCCATTACACTGCGTCCTACTCTAGTCGTATCTCCATTACACTGTGTCCTACTCTAGTCGTATCTCCATTACACTGTGTCCTACTCCAGTCGTATCTCCATTACACTGTGTCCTACTCTAGTCGTATCTCCATTACACTGCATCCTACTCTAGTCGTATCTCCAGTACACTGTGTCCTACTCTAGTCGTATCTCCATTACACTGCGTCCTACTCTAGTCGTATCTCCAGTACACTGTGTCCTACTCTAGTCGTATCTCCATTACACGGTGTCCTACTATAGTCGTATCTCCATTACACTGTGTCCTACTCTAGTCGTATCTCCATTACACGGTGTCCTACTCTAGTCGTATCACCATTACACTGTGTCCTACTCTAGTCGTATCTCCATTACACGGTGTCCTACTATAGTCGTATCTCCATTACACTGTGTCCTACTATAGTCGGATCTCCATTACACTGCGTCCGACTCTAGTCGTATCTCCAGTACACTGTGTCCTACTGTAGTCGTATCTCCATTACACTGTGTCCTACTATAGTCGTATCTCCATTACACTGTGTCCTACTCTAGTCGTATCTCCATTACACTGTGTCCTACTATAGTCGTATCTCCATTACACGGTGTCCAACTATAGTCGTATCTCCATTACACTGTGTCCCACTCTAGTCGTATCTCCATTACACTGTGTCCTACTCTAGTCGTATCTCCATTACACTGTGTCCTACTCTAGTCGTATCTCCATTATACTGTGTCCTACTATAGTCGTATCTCCATTACACTGCGTCCTACTCTCGTCGTATCTCCAGTACACTGCATCCTACTGTAGTCGTAGCTCCATTAAACTGTGTCCTACTCTAGTCGTATCTCCATTACACTGTGGCCTACTCTACTCGTATCTCCACTACACTGCGTCCTACTCTAGTCGTATCTCCAGTACACTGCGTCCTACTCTAGTCGTATCTCCATTACACTGCGTCCTACTCTAGTCGTATCTCCATTAGACGGTGTCCTACTCTAGTCGTATCTCCATTACACTGCATCCTACTCTAGTCGTATCTCCATTACACTGTGTCCTACTCGAGTCGTATCTCCATTACACTGCATCCTACTCTAGTCGTATCTCCATTACACTGCATCCTACTCTAGTCGTATCTCCATTACACTGTGTCCTACTATAGTCGTATCGCCATTAAACTGTGTCCTACTCTAGTCGTATCTCCATTACACTGCATCCTACTCTAGTCGTATCTCCATTACACTGCATCCTACTCTAGTCGTATCTCCATTACACTGCGTCCTACTCTAGTCGTGTCTCCAGTACACTGCATCCCACTCTAGTCGTATCTCCATTACACGGTGTCCTAATATAGTCGTATCTCCATTACACTGCGTCCTACTCTAGTCGTATCTCCAGTACACTGCATCCTACAAAAGTCGTAGCTCCAGTACTCTGTGTCCTACTATAGTCGTATCTCCATTACACTGCGTCCTACTCTCGTCGTATCTCCATTACACTGTGTCCTACTCTAGTTGTATCTCCATTACACTGCGTCCTACTCTAGTCGTATCTCCAGTACACTGCGTCCTACTCTAGTCGTATCTCCAGTACACTGTGTCCTACTCTAGTCGTATCTCCAGTACACTGTGTCCTACTCTAGTCGTATCTCCATTAGACTGTGTCCTACTCTAGTCATATCTCCATTAAACTGTGTCCTACTCTATTCGTATCTCCATTACACTGTTGCCTACTCTACTCATATCTCCACTACACTGCGTCCTACTCTAGTCGTATCTCCAGTACACTGCGTCCTACTCTAGTCGTATCTCCATTACACTGCATCCTACTCTAGTCGTATCTCCATTAAACTGTGTCCTACTCTAGTCGTATCTCCATTACACTGTGTCCTACTCTAGTCGTATCTCCATTACACTGCATCCTACTCTAGTCGTATCTCCATTACACTGCATCCTACTCTAGTCGTATCTCCATTACACTGTGTCCTACTATACTCGTATCTCCATTACACTGCGTCCGACTCTAGTCATATCTCCATTACACTGCATCCAACTCTAGTCGTATCTCCATTACACTGTGTCCTACTCTAGTCGTATCTCCATTACACTGCGTCCTACTCTAGTCGTATCTCCATTACACTGTGTCCTACTCTAGTCGTATCTCCATTACACTGTGTCCTACTCCAGTCGTATCTCCATTACACTGCGTCCTACTCTAGTCGTATCTCCATTACACTGCATCCTACTCTAGTCGTATCTCCAGTACACTGTGTCCTACTCTAGTCGTATCTCCATTACACTGCGTCCTACTCTAGTCGTATCTCCAGTACACTGTGTCCTACTCTAGTCGTATCTCCATTACACGGTGTCCTACTATAGTCGTATCTCCATTACACTGTGTCCTACTCTAGTCGTATCTCCATTACACGGTGTCCTACTCTAGTCGTATCACCATTACACTGTGTCCTACTCTAGTCGTATCTCCATTACACGGTGTCCTACTATAGTCGTATCTCCATTACACTGTGTCCTACTATAGTCGTATCTCCATTACACTGCGTCCGACTCTAGTCGTATCTCCAGTACACTGTGTCCTACTCTAGTCGTATCTCCATTACACTGTGTCCTACTATAGTCGTATCTCCATTACACTGTGTCCTACTCTAGTCGTATCTCCATTACACTGTGTCCTACTATAGTCGTATCTCCATTACACGGTGTCCAACTATAGTCGTATCTCCATTACACTGTGTCCCACTCTAGTCGTATCTCCATTACACTGTGTCCTACTGTAGTCATATCTCCAGTACACTGTGTCCTACTATAGTCGTATCTCCATTAAACTGTGTCCTACTCTAGTCGTATCTCCATTACACTGTGTCCTACTCTAGTCGTATCTCCATTACACTGTGTCCTACTCTAGTCGTATCTCCATTACACTGCGTCCTACTCTCGTCGTATCTCCAGTACACTGCATCCTACTGTAGTCGTAGCTCCATTAAACTGTGTCCTACTCTAGTCGTATCTCCATTACACTGTGTCCTACTCTACTCGTATCTCCACTACACTGCGTCCTACTCTAGTCGTATCTCCAGTACACTGCGTCCTACTCTAGTCGTATCTCCATTACACTGCGTCCTACTCTAGTCGTATCTCCATTACACTGTGTCCTACTCTAGTCGTATCTCCATTACACTGTGTCCTACTCTAGTCGTATCTCCATTACACTGTGTCCTACTCTAGTCGTATCTCCATTAAACTGCGTCCTACACTAGTCGTATCTCCATTACACTGTGTCCTACTCTAGTCGTATCTCCATTACACTGCATCCTACTCTAGTCGTATCTCCATTACACTGTGTCCTACTCTAGTCGTATCTCCATTACACTGTGTCCTACTCTAGTCGTATCTCCATTACACTGTGTCCTACTCTAGTCGTATCTCCAGTTACACTGCGTCCTACTCTAGTCGTATCTCCAGTACACTGTGTCCTACTCTAGTCGTATCTCCATTACACTGTGTCCTACTATAGTCGTATCTCCATTACACTGTGTCCAACTATAGTCGTATCTCCATTACACTGTGTCCCACTCTAGTCGTATCTCCATTACACTGCGTCCTACTGTAGTCATATCTCCAGTACACTGTGTCCTACTATAGTCGTATCTCCATTAAACTGTGTCCTACTCTAGTCGTATCTCCATTACACTGTGTCCTACTCTAGTCGTATCTCCATTACACTGCGTCCTACTCTAGTCGTATCTCCATTACACTGCGTCCTACTCTCGTCGTATCTCCAGTACACTGCATCCTACTGTAGTCGTAGCTCCATTAAACTGTGTCCTACTCTAGTCGTATCTCCATTACACTGTGGCCTACTCTACTCGTATCTCCACTACACTGCGTCCTACTCTAGTCGTAGCTCCATTACACTGCATCCTACTCTAGTCGTATCTCCATTACACTGCATCCTACTCTAGTCGTATCTCCATTACACTGTGTCCTACTCTAGTCGTATCTCCATTACACTGTGTCCTACTCTAGTCGTATCTCCATTAAACTGCATCCTACAATAGTCGTATCTCCATTACACTGTGTCCTACTCTAGTCGTAGCTCCATTACACTGCATCCTACTCTAGTCGTATCTCCATTACACTGTGTCCTACTCTAGTCGTATCTCCATTACACTGTGTCCTACTCTAGTCGTATCTCCATTACACTGTGTCCTACTCTATGCATATCTCCGTTACACTGCGTCCTACTCTAGTCGTATCTCAAGTACACTGTGTCCTACTCTAGTCGTATCTCCATTACACTGTGTCCTACTCTAGTCGTATCTCCATTACACTGCGTCCTACTCTAGTCGTGTCTCCAGTACACTGCATCCCACTCTAGTCGTATCTCCATTACACGGTGTCCTAATACAGTCGTATCTCCATTACACTGCGTCCTACTCTAGTCGTATCTCCAGTACACTGCATCCTACAAAAGTCGTAGCTCCAGTACTCTGTGTCCTGCTCTAGTCGTATCTCCAGTACTCTGTGTCCTACTCTAGTCGTATCTCCAGTAAACTGTGTCCTACTCTAGTCGTATCTCCAGTACACTGTGTCCTACTCTAGTCGTATCTCCAGTACAATGTGTCCTACTATATTCGTATCTCCATTACACTGCATCCTACTCCAGTCGTATCTCCATTACACTGAATCCTACACTAGTCGTATCTCCATTACACTGCGTCCTACTCCAGTCGTATCTCCATTACACTGCATCCTACTAAAGTCGTATCTCCAGTACACTGTGTCCTACTCTAGTCGTATCTCCATTACACTGTGTCCTACTCTAGTCGTATCTCCAGTACACTGTGTCCTACTCTAGTCGTATCTCCAGTACACTGCATCCTACTCTAGTCATATCTCCATTCCACTGTGTACTACTCTAGTCGTATCTCCATTACACTGTGTACTACTCTAGTCGTATCTCCAGTACACTGCATCCTACTCCAGTCGTATCTCCATTACACTGTGTCCTACTCTAGTTATATCTACAGTACACTGTGTCCTACTCTAGTTATATCTCCAGTACATTGTGTCCTACTCTTGTCGTATCTCCATTACACTGCATCCTACTATAGTCGTATCTCCATTACACTGTGTCCGACTCTAGTCGTATCTCCATTACACTGTGTCCTTCTCTAGTCGTATCTCCATTACACTGCATCCTACTCTAGTCATATCTCCATTACACTGCATCCTACTCTAGTCGTATCTCCATTACACTGCGTCCTACTCTAGTCATATCTCCATTACACTGTGTCCTACTCTAGTCGTATCTCCATTACTCTGCATCCTACTCTAGTCGTATCTCCATTACAGTGTGTCCTACTCTAGTCGTATCTGCAGTACACTCCGTCTTACTGTAGTCGTATCTCCAGTACACTGCATCCTACTCTAGTCGTATCTCCATTACACTGTGTCCTACTCTAGTCGTATCTCCATTACACTCTGTCCTACTCTAGTCGTATCTCCATTACACTGCATCCTACTCTAGTCGTATCTCCATTACACTGCATCCTACTCTAGTCGTATCTCCATTACACTGTGTCCTACTCTAGTCGTATCTCCATTACACTGTGTCCTACTCTAGTCGTATCTCCATCACACTGTGTCCTACTCTAGTCGTATCTCCATTACACTGTGTCCTACTCCAGTGGTATCTCCATTACACTGTGTGCTACTCTAGTCGTATCTCCATTACACTGTGTCCTACTCTAGTCGTATCTCCATTACACTGTGTCCTACTCTAGTCGTATCTATATTACACTGTGTCCGACTCTAGTCGTATCTCCATTACACTGTGTCCTACTCTAGTCGTATCTCCATTAAACTGCGTCCTTCTATAGTCGTATCTCCATTGCACTGCGTCCTACTCTAGTCGTATCTCCATTACACAGCGTCCTACTCTAGTCGTATCTCCAGTACACTGTGTCCTACTCTAGTTGTATCTCCAGTACACTGCTTTCTACACTAGTCGTATCTCCAGTACACTGTGTCCTACTATAGTCGTATCTCCATTACACTGCATCCTACACTAGTCGTATCTCCATTACACTGTGTCCTACTCTAGTCGTATCTCCATTACACTGTGTCCTACTATAGTCGTATCTCCATTACACTGCGTCCGACTCTAGTCGTATCTCCAGTACACTGTGTCCTACTCTAGTCGTATCTCCATTACACTGTGTCCTACTATAGTCGTATCTCCATTACACTGTGTCCTACTCTAGTCGTATCTCCATTACACTGTGTCCTACTATAGTCGTATCTCCATTACACGGTGTCCAACTATAGTCGTATCTCCATTACACTGTGTCCCACTCTAGTCGTATCTCCATTACACTGCGTCCTACTGTAGTCATATCTCCAGTACACTGTGTCCTACTATAGTCGTATCTCCATTAAACTGTGTCCTACTCTAGTCGTATCTCCATTACACTGTGTCCTACTCTAGTCGTATCTCCATTACACTGTGTCCTACTCTAGTCGTATCTCCATTACACTGTGTCCTACTCTAGTCGTATCTCCATTACACTGTGTCCTACTATAGTCGTATCTCCATTACACTGCGTCCTACTCTCGTCGTATCTCCAGTACACTGCATCCTACTGTAGTCGTAGCTCCATTAAACTGTGTCCTACTCTAGTCGTATCTCCATTACACTGTGGCCTACTCTACTCGTATCTCCACTACACTGCGTCCTACTCTAGTCGTATCTCCAGTACACTGCGTCCTACTCTAGTCGTATCTCCATTACACTGCGTCCTACTCTAGTCGTATCTCCATTACACTGTGTCCTACTCTAGTCGTATCTCCATTACACTGCATCCTACTCTAGTCGTATCTCCATTACACTGTGTCCTACTCTAGTCGTATCTCCATTACACTGCATCCTACTCTAGTCGTATCTCCATTACACTGCATCCTACTCTAGTCGTATCTCCATTACACTGTGTCCTACTATAGTCGTATCGCCATTAAACTGTGTCCTACTCTAGTCGTATCTCCATTACACTGCATCCTACTCTAGTCGTATCTCCATTACACTGCATCCTACTCTAGTCGTATCTCCATTACACTGTGTCCTACTATACTCGTTTCTCCATTACACTGCGTCCGACTCTAGTCGTATCTCCATTACACTGCATCCAACTCTAGTCGTATCTCCATTACACTGTGTCCTACTCTAGTCGTATCTCCATTACACTGTGTCCTACTCTAGTCGTATCTCCATTACACTGTGTCCTAGTCTAGTAGTATCTCCATTACACTGTGTCCTACTCTAGTCGTATCTCCATTACACTGCATCCTACTCTCGTCATATCTCCATTACACTGTGTCCTACTCTAGTCGTATCTCCGTTACACTGTGTCGTACTCCAGTCGTATCTCCATTACACTGCATCCTACTCTAGTCGTATCTCCATTACACTGTGTCCTACTCTAGTCGTATCTCCATTACACTGCATCCTACTCTAGTCGTATCTCCATTACACTGTGTCCTACTCTAGTCGTATCTCCATTACACTGTGTCCTACTCTAGTCGTATCTCCATTAAACTGCGTCCTACTCTAGTCGTAGCTCCATTACACTGCATCCTACTCTAGTCGTATCTCCATTACACTGTGTCCTACTCTAGTCGTATCTCCATTACACTGTGTCCTACTCTAGTCGTATCTCCATTACACTGTGTCCTACTCTAGGCGTATCTCCATTACGCTGTGTCCTACTCTAGTCGTATCTATATTACACTGTGTCCGACTCTAGTCGTATCTCCATTACACTGTGTCCTACTCTAGTCGTATCTCCATTAAACTGTGTCCTACTATAGTCGTATCTCCATTACACTGCGTCCTACTCTAGTCGTGTCTCCAGTACACTGCATCCCACTCTAGTCGTATCTCCATTACACGGTGTCCTAATACAGTCGTATCTCCATTACACTGCGTCCTACTCTAGTCGTATCTCCAGTAAACTGCATCCTACAAAAGTCGTAGCTCCAGTACTCTGTGTCCTGCTCTAGTCTTATCTCCAGTACTCTGTGTCCTACTCCAGTCATATCTCCAGTAAACTGTGTCCTACTCTAGTCGTATCTCCAGTACACTGTGTCCTACTCTAGTCGTATCTCCAGTACAATGTGTCCTACTATATTCGTATCTCCATTACACTGCATCCTACTCCAGTCGTATCTCCATTACACTGAATCCTACACTAGTCGTATCTCCATTACACTGCGTCCTACTCCAGTCGTATCTCCATTACACTGCATCCTACTAAAGTCGTATCTCCAGTACACTGTGTCCTACTCTAGTCGTATCTCCATTACACTGTGTCCTACTCTAGTCGTATCTCCAGTACACTGTGTCCTACTCTAGTCGTATCTCCAGTACACTGCATCCTACTCTAGTCATATCTCCAGTACACTGCATCCTACTCCAGTCGTATCTCCATTACACTGTGTCCTACTCTAGTTATATCTACATTATACTGTGTCCTACTCTAGTTATATCTCCAGTACACTGTGTCCTACTCTTGTCGTATCTCCATTACACTGCATCCTACTATAGTCGTATCTCCATTACACTGTGTCCGACTCTAGTCGTATCTCCATTACACTGTGTCCTTCTCTAGTCGTATCTCCATTACACTGCATCCTACTCTAGTCATATCTCCATTACACTGCATCCTACTCTAGTCGTATCTCCGTTACACTGCATCCTACTCCAGTCGTATCTCCATTACACTGCATCCTACTCTAGTCGTATCTCCATTACACTGTGTCCTACTCTAGTCGTATCTCCATTACACTGTGTCCTACTCTAGTCGTATCTCCATTACACAGTGTCCTAATATAGTCGTATCTCCATTACACTGCGTCCTACTCTAGTCGTGTCTCCAGTACGCTGCATCCTACTCTAGTCATATCTCCATTACACTGTGTCCTACTCTAGTCGTATCTCCATTACACTGTGTCCGACTCTAGTCGTATCTCCATTAAACTGTGTCCTACTCTAGTCGTATCTCCATTACACTGCGTCCTACTCTAGTCATATCTCCATTACACTGTGTCCTACTCTAGTCGTATCTCCATTACTCTGCATCCTACTCTAGTCGTATCTCCATTACAGTGTGTCCTACTCTAGTCGTATCTCCAGTACACTCCGTCTTACTGTAGTCGTATCTCCAGTACACTGCATCCTACTCTAGTCGTATCTCCATTACACTGTGTCCTACTCTAGTCGTATCTCCATTACACTCTGTCCTACTCTAGTCGTATCTCCATTACACTGCATCCTACTCTAGTCGTATCTCCATTACACTGCATCCTACTCTAGTCGTATCTCCATTACACTGTGTCCTACTCTAGTCGTATCTCCATTACACTGTGTCCTACTCTAGTCGTATCTCCATCACACTGTGTCCTACTCTAGTCGTATCTCCATTACACTGTGTCCTACTCCAGTGGTATCTCCATTACACTGTGTCCTACTCTAGTCGTATCTCCATTACACTGTGTCCTACTCTAGTCGTATCTCCATTACACTGCGTCCTACTCTAGTCGTATCTCCATTACACTGCGTCCTACTCTAGTCGTATCTCCATTGAACTGCGTCCTACTCTACTCGTATCTCCATTACACTGCATCCTACTCTAGTCGTATCTCCATTACACTGCGTCCTACTCTAGTCGTACCTCCATTACACTGCATCCTACTCTAGTCGTATCTCCATTACACTGTGTCCTACTATACTCGTATCTCCATTACACTGCATCCTACTCTAGTCGTATCTCCATTACACTGTGTCCTACTATACTCGTATCTCCATTACACTGCGTCCGACTCTAGTCGTATCTCCATTACACTGCATCCTACTCTAGTCGTATCTCCATTACACTGCATCCGACTCTAGTCGTATCTCCATTACACTGCATCCTACTCTAGTCGTATCTCCATTACACTGTGTCCTACTCTAGTCGTATCTCCATTACACTGCATCCGACTCTAGTCGTATCTCCATTACACTGCATCCGACTCTAGTCGTATCTCCATTACACTGCATCCTACTCTAGTCGTATCTCCATTACACTGTGTCCTACTCTAGTCGTATCTCCATTACACTGCATCCTACTCTAGTCGTATCTCCATTACACTGCATCCGACTCTAGTCGTATCTCCATTACACTGCATCCGACTCTAGTCGTATCTCCATTACACTGCATCCTACTCTAGTCGTATCTCCATTACACTGTGTCCTACTCTAGTCGTATCTCCATTACACTGTGTCCTACTATACTCGTATCTCCATTACACTGCATCCTACTCTAGTCGTATCTCCATTACACTGTGTCCTACTCTAGTCGTATCTCCATTACACTGTGTCCTACTATACTCGTATCTCCATTACACTGCGTCCGACTCTAGTCGTATCTCCATTACACTGCATCCTACTCTAGTCGTATCTCCATTACACTGCATCCGACTCTAGTCGTATCTCCATTACACTGCATCCTACTCTAGTCGTATCTCCATTACACTGTGTCCTACTCTAGTCGTATCTCCATTACACTGTGTCCTACTCTAGTCGTATCTCCATTACACTGTGTCCTACTCTAGTCGTATCTCCATTACACTGCATCCTACTCTAGTCGTATCTCCATTACACTGCATCCTACTCTAGTCGTATCTCCATTACACTGTGTCCTACTCTAGTCGTATCTCCATTACACTGCATCCTACTCCCGTGGATAACAGGGGAAATTAGAGACAGCATAAAATCCAAAGATAGGGCGTATAAAATAGCCAAAAAACGCGCCAGAGCGGAAGATTGGGAACAGTTTAAGATAGAGCAAAGGAGGGCAAAGGGCTTAATCAAGAAGGGCAAAATAGCTTACGAAAGCAAGCTGGCGGAAAATATAAAAACTAACTCCAAAAGCTTTTATAAGTATATCAAGAGGAAAAGACTGGTGAAAACCAAAGTTGGTCCATTGCAGTCAGATACGGGGGAATATATAATGGGAAATAAGGAAATGGCAGACCAACTAAATGCATACTTTGGGTCAGTCTTTACGAAGGAAGACACAAAAAACCTCCCTGGGATATCGGGAAAAATAGGGACATTGGCAAAGGAGGAACTGACGCAAATCAATATCTCTAAGGATATGGTGTTAAGGAAGCTAAAGGGATTGAAGGCGGACAAATCCCCAGGGCCTGATAACATGCATCCTAGGGTACTGAAGGAGGTGGCCCTAGAGATAGCGGATGCACTAAGCATGATTTTTCAGAATTCATTAGACTCGGGAACAGTGCCCATGGATTGGATGGTAGCTAACGTTACCCCACTATTCAAAAAGGGGGGTAGGGAAAAAGCAGGTAATTACAGACCTGTAAGCCTTACATCAGTTGTGGGCAAAATGCTGGAGTCCATCATTAAGGATGAAATAGCCGAGCACTTAGCAAATGGGGACAGGATAGGACAGAGTCAACATGGATTTACAAAGGGTAAATCGTGCTTGACTAATCTATTGGAATTTTTTGAGGGAGTAACTGGTAAAATAGATGGGGGAGAGCCAGTAGATGTGGTGTACCTGGACTTCCAAAAGGCCTTCGATAAGGTCCCACATAAAAGATTAGCATGGAAAATTGAAGCTCATGGGATAAAGGGGAAAGTATTGACGTGGATAGAGAACTGGCTGTCAGATAGAAAACAGAGAGTTGGAATAAACGGCTCATTTTCTGAATGGCAGGCAGTAACAAGTGGGGTACCACAGGGATCTGTCCTGGGTCCCCAGCTGTTCACAATTTATATTAATGACCTGGATCAGGGAGTCGAATGCAGCATTTCCAAATTTGCAGACGACACTAAACTAGGAGGGGGGGTGGGCTCAGAGGAGGAGACCAGGAAGCTCCAGAGCGATTTGGACAGACTGGGTGATTGGGCGGATAAATGGCAGATGCACTATAATGTGGACAAGTGCGAAGTTATCCACCTTGGGTGCAGGAACGGGAGGGCAAATTATTATTTAAATGGCAATAAATTGGGAGAGGGGGAAGTACAGAGAGACCTGGGTGTTCTTGTACACCAGTCACTGAAGGCGAGCATGCAGGTGCAACAGGCGGTCAAGAAGGCAAACGGTATGCTGGCCTTCATAGCAAAAGGGTTGGAATACAGGAACAGGGATACCTTGCTGCAGCTGTACAGGGCACTGGTGAGACCACACCTCGAGTACTGTGTACAGTTTTGGTCGCCTCATCTGAGGAAAGATGTTCTTGCCATGGAGGGGGTGCAGCGGCGATTCACCAGGCTGATACCAGGAATGGCGGGATTGACCTATGAGGAGAGACTATGTAGTTTAGGGATGTACACACTGGAGTTTAGAAGATTGAGAGGGGACCTCATAGAAGTGTATAAAATTCTGACAGGTCTAGACAGATTAGATGCAGAAGGAATGTTTCCCTTGGCGGGTGAGAACAGAACTAGAGGACATAATTTAAGGATAAGGGCTAAACCATTTAGGACAGAAATGAGGGGGAATTTCTTCACTCAGAGAGTGGTGAACCTGTGGAACTCATTGCCACAGAGGGCAGTGTACGCCAGCTCATTAAATATATTTAAGAGGGAATTAGATATATTTCTACAGGCAAAAGGGGTTAAGGGTTACGGAGAGAAGGCGGGGACGGGATACTGAATTGAAGGATCAGCCATGATCTCATTAAATGGCGGAGCAGGCTCGAAGGGCCGGATGGCCTACTCCTGCTCCTATCTTCTATGTATCTATGTATGTACACTGTGTCCTACTCTAGTCGTATCTCCATTAAACTGCGTCCTACTCTAGTCGTAGCTCCATTACACTGCATCCTACTCTAGTCGTATCTCCATTACACTGTGTCCTACTCTAGTCGTATCTCCATTACACTGTGTCCTACTCTAGTCGTATCTCCATTACACTGTGTCCTACTCTAGTCGTATTTCCATTACGCTGTGTCCTACTCTAGTCATATCTATATTACACTGTGTCCGACTCTAGTCGTATCTCCATTACACTGTGTCCTACTCTAGTCGTATCTCCATTAAACTGCGTCCTACTATAGTCGTATCTCCATTGCACTGCGTCCTACTCTAGTCGTATCTCCATTACACTGCGTCCTACTCTATTCGTATCTCCAGTACACTGTGTCCTACTCTAGTCGTATCTCCAGTACACTGCATTCTACACTAGTCGTATCTCCAGTACACTGTGTCCTACTATAGTCGTATCACCATTACACTGCATCCTACACTAGTCGTATCTCCATTACACTGTGTCCTACTCTAGTCGTATCTACATTACACTGTGTCCTACTCTAGTCGTATCTCCATTACACGGTGTCCTAATATAGTCGTATCTCCATTACACTGCGTCCTACTCTAGTCGTGTCTCCAGTACGCTGCATCCTACTCTAGTCATATCTCCATTACACTGTGTCCTACTCTAGTCGTATCTCCATTACACTGTGTCTGACTCTAGTCGTATCTCCATTAAACTGTGTCCTACTCTAGTCGTATCTCCATTACACTGCGTCCTACTCTAGTCATATCTCCATTACACTGTGTCCTACTCTAGTCGTATCTCCATTACTCTGCGTCCTACTCTAGTCGTATCTCCATTACACTGTGTCCTACTCTAGTCGTATCTCCAGTACACTGCGTCTTACTGTAGTCGTATCTCCAGTACACTGCATCCTACTCTAGTCGTATCTCCATTACACTGTGTCCTACTCTAGTCGTATGTCCATTACACTCTGTCCTACTCTAGTCGTATCTCCATTACACTGCATACTACTCTAGTCGTATCTCCATTACACTGCATCCTACTCTAGTCGTATCTCCATTACACTGTGTCCTACTCTAGTCGTATCTCCATTACACTGTGTCCTACTCTAGTCGTATCTCCATCACACTGTGTCCTACTCTAGTCGTATCTCCATTACACTGTGTCCTGCTCCAGTGGTATCTCCATTACACTGTGTCCTACTCTAGTCGTATCTCCATTACACTGTGTCCTACTCTAGTCGTATCTCCAGTACAGTGTGTCCTACTCTAGTCGTATCTCCATTAAACTGTGTCCTACTCTAGTCGTATCTCCATTACACTGCATCCTACTCTAGTCGTATCTCCAGTACACTGTGTCTGATTCTAGTCGTATCTCCAGTACACTGTGTCCTACTCTAGTCGTATCTCCATTTCACTGTGTCCCACTCTAGTCGTATCTCCAGTACACTGTGTCCTACTCTAGTCGTATCTCCATTACACTGCATCCTACTCTAGTCGTATCTCCATTACACTGTGTCCAAATCTAGTCATATCTCCATTACACTGTGTCCTACTCCAGTCGCATCTCCATTACACTGTGTCCTACTCTAGTCGTATCTCCAGTACACTGTGTCCTACTCTAGTCGTATCTCCATTACACTGCGTCCTACTCCAGTCGTATCTCCATTACTCTGCATCCTACTCTAGTCGTATCTCCAGTACACTGTGTCTGATTCTAGTCGGATCTCCAGGACACTGTGTCCTACTCTAGTCGTATCTCCAGTACACTGCATCCTACTCTAGTCGTATCTCCAGTACTGTGTCCTACTCTAGTCGTATCTCCATTACACTGTGTCCTACTCTAGTCGTATCTCCATTACACTGTGTCCTACTCTAGTCGTATCTCCATTACACTGCGTCCTACTCTAGTCGTATCTCCATTACACTGTGTTCTACTCTAGTCGTATCTCCATTACACTGCATCCTACTCTAGTCGTATCTCCATTACACTACATCCTACTCTAGTCGTATCTCCAGTACATTGCATCCTACTCTAGTCGTTCTCCATTACACTGTGTCCTACTCTAGTCGTATCACCATTACACTGCATCCTACTCTAGTATTATCTCCAGTACTCTATGTCCTACTCTAGTCGTATCACCATTACACTGCATCCTACTCTAGTCGTATCTCCAGTGCACTGTGTCCTACTCTAGTCGTATCACCATTACACTGCATCCTACTCTAGTCGTATCTCCAGTACACTGTGTCCTACTCTAGTCGTATCTCCATTACACTGCATCCTACTCTAGTCGTATCTCCATTACACTGTGTCCTACTCTAGTCGTATCTCCATTACACTGCATCCTACTCTAGTCGTATCTCCATTACACTGTGTCCTACTCTAGTCGTATCTCCATTACACTGTGTCCTACTCTAGTCGTATCTCCATTACACTGCATCCTACTCTAGTCGTATCTCCTTTACACTGTGTCCTACTCTAGTCGTATCTCCAGTACACTGCGTCCTACTCTAGTCGTATCTCTATTACACTGTGTCCTACTCTAGTCGTATCTCCAGTACACTGTGTCCTACTCTAGTTGTATCACCATTACACTGCATCCTACTCTAGTCGTATCTCCAGTACACTGCATCCTACTCTAGTCGTATCACCATTACACTGCATCCTACTCTAGTATTATCTCCAGTACACTATGTCCTACTCTAGTCGTATCACCATTACGCTGCATCCTACTCTAGTCGTATCACCATTACACTGCATCCTACTCTAGTCGTATCTCCAGTACACTGTGTCGTACTCTAGTCGTATCTCCATTACACTGCATCCTACTCTAGTCGTATCTCCAGTACACTGTGTCCTACTCTAGTCGTATCTCCATTACACTGCGTCCTACTCTAGTCGTATCTCCATTACACTGTGTCCTACTCTAGTCGTATCTCCATTACACTGCATCCTACTCTGGTCGTATCTTCATTACACTGTGTCCTACTCTAGTCGTATCTCCATTACACTGTGTCCTACTCTAGTCGTATCTCCATTACACTGCATCCTACTCTAGTCGTAGCTCCAGTACACTGTGTCCTACTCTAGTCGTATCTCCATTACACTGCATCCTACTCTAGTCGTATCTCCAGTACACTGTGTACTACTCTAGTCGTATCTCCATTACACTGCGTCCTACTCTGGTCGTATCTCCATTACACTGTGTCCTACTCTAGTCGTATCTCCATTGCACTGTGTCCTACTCTAGTTGTATCCCCATTACACTACATCCTACTCTAGTCGTATCTCCATTACACTGTGTCCTACTCTAGTCGTATCTCCATTGCACTGTGTCCTACTCTAGTTGTATCCCCATTACACTGTGTCCAACGTTGTCCAGGTCTTGTTGCATGCGGGCATGGTCTGCTTCATTATCTGAGGAGTTGTGAATGGCGCTGAACACTGTGCCGTCATCAGCGAACATCCCCATTTCTGACCTTATGGTGGAGTGAACGTCGTTGATGAAGTAGCTGAAGATGGTTGGGCCTAGGTCACGGCCCTGAGGAACTCCTGCAGCGATGTCCTGGATAACACATTGCAGTCAGAGTCGCAGAAGACATGGTAGAGGTAAGAGAGATGGAAAGAAGGTTAGAGAGGTTGCCTGCCAAGGCGTGAGATGGGTATTGTGAATAGGAGCAGAGGGTGAGGCCGTCGGGGCAGCTGCTCTGGGAGATCCAGTGATGGGAGCCGCAATGGACATGGAAAGGAATACTGAGGGAGGCACAGCAAGAGGCCATGGGCTCTTTCAACCCTCTGAGATCTCTGCGTTCCTCCAATTCTGGCCTCTTGCCCATTCCCCACTCCCATCGTTCCACCATTGGTGGCCGTGCCTTCAGCCGTCTAGGCCCTATGCTCTGGAAATCCCTCCCACCTCACTACCTCCCTCTCCTCCTTTAAGATCCTCCTTAAAACCTCCCTCTTTGACCAAGTTTTTGGTCGCCTGTCCTAATATCTCCTTCTTTGGCTCGGTGTCAATTTTGTTTGATAACGCTCCTGTGAAGCGCCTTGGGACGTTTTACTACATTAAAGGCGCTATTTAAATGTAAGTTGTTGTTCTTCTTCTCCTTCAAGAGGATCTCAAGCCTGCAAAGGCAACAGGAAAGAAGATCGGCGGACAGCTAGTCATCAAAGGAAGGTTCTTAGGCTAAGGGTTAATATAAGAATGGTAACCAATCTAAAATCTGAGGGCCGATCTAAGACAGAATCTGCCTCCAGGCAGGAGGCAGAGATGGAGCAAAGTCCAATTTGTGGGCCAGTGAAGATACCAAGTCCTGTTGCGGAGCCAGTAGGAGAATGTTCCTTGAACTAGAAAGTGTTGGCAAAGCAGAGTATCAACCTGAAGCCAGCGGAGTTTGATCGAGGGGACCAGCTGGGTTGCAGAATGAAAACCCTTCCACTATCCTGCTCCCCATTCCAGCCAAGGTGTCCACCACCATTATTTTTCATAAACTGTGTCGTCATCTTAGTGCCTATTAGTTTGGATTTGGAGAATTAGGGATCTGACCTGAACCACATTCAAAGCTTGAAGAGGCCTGAGTTAGATAATGAACCCTTGTTTCTAGCAGTGGTTGGCCTCTCCCTTTCACAAATATCCCTCTCAAAGCCCCATCCTCCTGCTCGTATGGTCAATGCCCCTCTATCCTGGCAAAGTCTTTCTTTACTGAGACAGCCAGGTGAAAGGTCAAGACCCACAGTGCCAGGATCCACCAAGGGTAAGAAGTGTAGCCTAGAAGATGAGGTAAATTAGGTCGTAACAAATCAGTGATTCCAAGCTTGAGTGTTCGGAGCATGTAGATTGTAGGCGGAAGGCGAGGCTGAGGGAGGTGAGCAGCTGGCGGTCCTGGGGAGCAATGGTTAGAGTAGGAGACAGTGTGATGAATCTTAATTTCAACACAGTGAGCATGAAGAGCTCAGGAAGTGAAAGGCCGGGGGCGGTGGGGAGGGGGGAGACTGAAACAATATGATCAAGTTCAAAACAATGTTTCGAAGAATGAGCTGGAATCTGAGTGGCTGGAGCCAAAGCCACGAAGAATTATTCATTTTAAAGTACCGAAAACCCTGAGAACTGATACTTCATGTGGAGCATATGCAGACCCTGGAATTGGGTTGTAAAAAATCAGGACCACGTGTCTATTGAAGGACATTAAATATTGGGTGGTCTACTGGCACACACATGGTTTAGCCGTCCATCGCCAGATCTGGCTCCACCATGTCAGGCATCTTTGGACTTCACTCTCCTCGGCCAAAACTGCTCACAATTCCAAAATCATTCTGGAATGCAAAGATAACCCCCGGCTTCTCTTCTCCACTACAAACCGTCTTCTTAAAACCCCTCTCCCCTGCCTCCTCCACCCTCACCTCCGATAACAAGTGTGAGGAGCTCATGGGCCTCTTTGTCTCTAAAATTGAGACCATCCGTTCAGCTGCCTCTGCCGCTTCTATCCCTTCCCACGGCCCACCGGGTCAAACTTCCTCTCAGGTACCTCCCTGCCCTCGCATCTTTCTCTAGTTTCTCCCCTAGCTCCCATCGTGCAATCTCCGAGCTCGTCTTGTCCATGAGACCCACTTCCTGCTCCCTCGACCCTATTTCCACTGAACTGCTGACAACCCAACTCCTCTTGCGGGCCCTTATGTTAGCTGACATTGTTAACGGTTACCTCTCCTCAGGTACTGTCCCCCTCTCCTTCAAATCTGCCGTCATTGCCCCCCTCCTCAAAAAACCCACCCATGATTCCCTCTGTCCTTGCAAACTACCGCCTCATCTCCAACCTCCCTTTCCTCTCCAAAGTCCTTGAACGTGTTGTCACCTCCCAAATCCGTGCCCATCTTTCCCACAATTCCATGTTTGAATCCCTCCAATCAGGTTTCCGCCCCCGCCACAGTACTGAAACGGCTCTCATCAAAGTCACAAATGACATTCGATGTGACTGTGACCATGGTAAACTATCCCTCCTCGTCCCTCTCGACCTGTCTGCAGCCTTTGACATGGTTGACCACTCCATCCTTGTCCATCGCCTCTCCACCATTGTCCAGCTGGGTGGGACTGCCCTCGCCTGGTTCCATTCTCATCTGTCGAATCGTAGCCAGAGAATCACCTGCAACGGCTTCTCTTCCCGCTCCCGCATCGTTACCTCTGGAGTCCCCCAAGGATCTATCCTTGGCCCCCTCCTATTTCTCATCTACATGATGCCCCTCAGTGACATCAGCCGAAGACACAGCATCAGTTTCCACATGTACGCTGACAACACCCAGCTCTACCTCACCACCACCTCTCTCGACCCCTCCACTGTCTCTAAATTGTCAGACTGCTTGTCTGGCATCCAGTTCTGGATGAGCAGAAATTTCCTTCAACTAAATATTAGGAAGACCGAAGCCAATGTCTTCAGTCCCCGCCACAAACTCCGTTCCCTAGCCACCGACTCCATCCCTCTCTCTGGCCACTGTCTGAGGCTGAACCAGACTGTTCACAACCTTGGTGTCATATTTGACCCTGAAATGAGCTTCCGACCACATATCCACAGCATCACTAAGACCGCCTATTTCCACCTCCGTAACATCGCCCGTCTCCACCCCTGCCTCAGCTCATCTGCTGCTGAAACCCTCATCCACGCCTTTGTTACCTCCAGACTCGACTATTCCAACGCTCCCCTGACTGGCCTCCAATCTTCCACCCTCCACAAACTTCAGCTCATCCAAAACCCTGCTGCCCGTGTCCTAACTCGCACCAAGTCCCGTTCACCCATCACCCCCTGTGCTCGCTGACCTACATTGGCAACACCTCCATTTTAAAATTCTCATCCTTGTTTTCAAATCCCTCCATGGCCTCGCCCCTCCCTATCTCAGTAAACTGCTCCAGCCCCACAACCCCCCGAGATATCTACGCTCCTCCAATTCTAGCCTATTGAGCATCCCTGATTATAATCGCTCAACCATTGGTGGCCGTGCCTTCTGTTGCCTGGGCCCTAAGCTCTGGAATTCCCTCCCTAAACCTCTCCGCCTCGCTACCTCTCTTTGCTGCTTTAAGACGCTCCTTAAAACCTACCTCTTTGACCAAGCTTTTGGTCACCTGCCCTAATATCTCCTCCTGTGGCTCAATGTCAAATGGTTCCTGTTTTTTTGATGTTAAAAGCCCTGGTTAGACCACACCTGGAGCACTGTGAGCAGTTCTGGGCACCACACCTTAGGAAGGATATATTGGCCTTGGAGGGAGTGCAGCGTAGGTTTAGCAGAATGATACTTCAAGGGTTAAGTTATGAGGAGAGATTATACAAACTAGGGTTGTATTCCCTGGAATTTAGAAGGTTAAGGGGTGATTTGATTGAAGTTTTCAGGATATTAAGGGGAACAGATAGGGTAGATAGAGAGAAACTATTTCCGCTGGTTGGGGATTCTAGAACGAGGGGACATAGTCTAAAAATTAGAGACAGACCTGTCAGGAGTGAAGTTAGGAAACACTTCTACACACAAAGGGTGGTAGAAGTTTGGAACTCTCTTCCGCAAACGGCAATTGATGCTAGATCAATTGTTCATTTTAAATCGGAGATTGATAGATTTTTGTTAACCAAAGGTATTAAGGGATATGGGCCAAAGGCGGGTATATGGAGTTAGGTTGCAGATCAGCCATGATCTCATTGAATGGTGGAACAGGCTCGAGGGGCTGAATGGCCCACTCCTGTTCCTATGTTCTGATATTGTGTTGGAGCTTGTCAAACATGCAGGTGCAGCAAGCAGTTAGGAAGGCAAATGGTATGTTGGCCTTCATTGCAAGAGGATTTGAGTACAGGAGCAAGGATGTCTTACTACGGTTATACAGGGCCTTGGTGAGACCACACCTGGAGTACTGTGTGCAGTTTTGGTCTCCTTTCCTAAGAAAGGATATACTTGCCATAGAGGGAGTGCAGCGAAGGTTCACCAGACTGGTTCCTGGGATGGCAGGACTGTCGTATGAGGAGAGATTGGGTCGACTAGGCCTGTATTCACTAGAGTTTAGAAGAATGAGAGGGGATCTCATTGAAACGTATAAAATTTTGACAGGGCTAGACAGACTGGATGCAGGGAGGATGTTTCCACTGGCTGGAGGGTTTAGAACGAGGGGTCACAGTCTCAGGATATGGGGTAGGACATTTAGGACTGAGATGAGGAGAAATTTCTTCACTCAGAGGGTGGTGAACCTGTGGAATTCTCTACCATAGAAGGCTGTGGAGGCCAAGTCACTGAATATATTTAAGAAGGAGATAGATAGATTTCTAGACACAAAAGGCATCAAGGGGTATGGGGGAGAGCGGGAATATGGTATTGAGATAGAGGATCAGCCATGATCATATTGAATGGTGGAGCAGGCTCGAAGGGCTGAATGGCCTACTCCTGCTCCTAGTTTTCTATATTTCTATGTTTCGATGTCCTGGGTGTTGTTTTAACCCAACGCGCCTGGCGGGAAACTGAGGGGAAAGGATTGGCAAAGCCTCAATTTTAAAATTCTCATCCTTGTTTTCAAATCCCTCCATGGCCTCGCCCCTCCCTATCCCTGTAAACTCCTCCAGCCCCACAACCCCCCTCCCCGCCCCCGCCCATCCCCCCTCCCCACCCCCGCCCATCCCCTCTCCCCGCCCCCGCCCATCCCCCCTCCCTACCCCCGCCCATCCCCCCTCCCCACCCCCGCCCATCCCCTCTCCCCGCCCCCGCCCATCCCCCCTCCCCATCCCCCCTCCCACCCCCGCCCATCACCCCTCCCCGCCCCCGCCCATCCCCCCTCCCCGCCCCCGCCCATCCCCTCTCCCCGCCCCCGCCCATCCCCCCTCCCCACCCCCGCCCATCCCCACCCCCGCCCATCCCCTCTCCCCACCCCCGCCCATCCCCTCTCCCCACCCCCGCCCATCCCCTCTCCCCGCCCCCGCCCATTCCCCCACCCCACCCCCGCCCATCCCCTCTCCCCGCCCCCGCCCATCCCCTCTCCCCGCCCCCGCCCATCCCCCCTCCCCACCCACTCCCATCCCCTCTCCCCGCCCCCGCCCATCCCCCCTCCCCACCCCCGCCCATTCCCTCTCCCCAACCCCGCCCATCCCCTCTCCCCACCCCCGCCCATCCCCTCTCTCCACCCCCGCCCATCCCCCCTCCCCACCCCCGCCCATCCCCTCTCCCCGCCCCCGCCCATCCCCTCTCCCCCTGTGTGTGAGCAGTGTGCGAGCAGTGTGCGAGGAGTGTGCGAGCAGTGTGTGAGGAGTGTGCGAGCAGTGTGCGAGCAGTGTGCGAGCTGTGCGCGTGCAGTGTGTGAGGAGTGTGCGAGCAGTGTGCGAGCAGTGTGTGAGGAGTGTGCGAGCAGTGTGCGAGCAGTGTGCGAGCAGTGTGCGTGCAGTGTGAGGAGTGTGCGAGCAGTGTGAGGAGTGTGCGAGCAGTGTGCGAGCAGTGTGCGAGCAGTGTGCGTGCAGTGTGAGGAGTGTGCGAGCACTGTGAGGAGTGTGCGAGCAGTGTGCGTGCAGTGTGAGGAGTGTGCGAGGAGTGTGCGAGGAGTGTGCGAGCAGTGTGTGAGGAGTGTGCGAGCAGTGTGTGAGCAGTGTGCGAGCAGTGTGCGAGCAGTGTGCGAGCAGTGTGCGTGCAGTGTGAGGAGTGTGCGAGCACTGTGAGGAGTGTGCGAGCAGTGTGCGTGCAGTGTGAGGAGTGTGCGAGGAGTGTGCGAGCAGTGTGTGAGGATTGTGCGAGCAGTGTGCGTGCAGTGTGAGGAGTGTGCGAGCAGTGTGTGAGCAGTGTGCGAGCAGTGTGCGAGCAGTGTGCGAGCAGTGTGAGGAGTGTGCGTGCAGTGTGAGGAGTGTGCGAGCAGTGTGTGAGGAGTGTGCGAGCAGTGTGCGTGCAGTGTGAGGAGTGTGCGAGCAGTGTGTGTGCAGTGTGAGGAGTGTGCGAGCAGCGTGAGGAGTGAGCGAGCAGTGTGTAAGGAGTGTGCGAGCAGTGTGCGAGCAGTGTGCGTGCAGTGTGATGAGTGTGCGAGTAGTGTGCGTGCAGTGTGAGGAGTATGCGAGCAGTGTGCATGCAGTGTGAGGAGTGTGCGAGCAGCGTGAGGAGTGTGCGAGCAGTGTGTAAGGAGTGTGCGAGCAGTGTGCGAGCAGTGTGCGTGCAGTGTGATGAGTGTGCGTGCAGTGTGCGAGCAGTGTGCGTGCAGTATGGGAGCAGTGTGTGAGCAATGTGCATGCAGTGTGCGAGCAGTGTGTGAGGAGAGTGCGAGCACTGTGAGGAGTGTGCGAGTAGTGTGCGTGCAGTGTGTGAGGAGTGTGCGAGCAGTGTGCGTGCAGTGTGAGGAGTGTGCGAGCAGTGTGTGAGCAGTGTGCGAGCAGTGTGCGAGCAGTGTGCAAGCAGTGTGCGTGCAGTGTGAGGAGTGTGCGTGCAGTGTGCGTGCAGTGTGTGAGGAGTGTGCGAGCAGTGTGTGAGCAGTGTGCGAGCAGTGTGTGAGCAGTGTGCGAGCAGTGTGAGGAGTGTGCGAGCAGTGTGCGAGCAGTGTGAGGAGTGTGCGAGCAGTGTGCGTGCAGTGTGAGGAGTGTGCGGGCAGTGTGTGAGGAGTGTGCGAGCACTGTGCGAGCAGTGTGCAAGCAGTGTGCGTGCAGTGTGAGGAGTGTACGAGCAGTGTGAGGAGTGTGCGAGCAGTGTGCGTGCAGTGTGAGGAGTGTGCGAGGAGTGTGCGAGGAGTGTGCGAGCAGTGTGTGAGGAGTGTGCGAGCAGTGTGCGTGCAGTGTGAGGAGTGTGCAAGCAGTGTGCGAGCAGTGTGTGAGCAGTGTGCGAGCAGTGTGCGAGCAGTGTGCGTGCAGTGTGAGGAGTGTGCGTGCAGTGTGCGTGTAGTGTGTGAGGAGTGTGCGAGCAGTGTGTGAGCAGTGTGCGAGCAGTGCGTGAGCAGTGTGCGAGCAGTGTGAGGAGTGTGCGAGCAGTGTGTGAGGAGTGTGCGAGCAGTGTGAGGAGTGTGCGAGCAGTGTGTGAGGAGTGTGCGAGCAGTGTGAGGAGTGTGCGAGCAGTGTGTGAGGAGTGTGCGAGCAGTGTGTGAGGAGAGTGCGAGCACTGTGAGGAGTGTGTGAGTAGTGTGCGTGCAGTGTGAGGAGTGTGCGAGGAGTGTGCGAGGAGTGTGCGAGCAGTGTGTGAGGAGTGTGCGAGCAGTGTGCGTGCAGTGTGAGGAGTGTGCGAGCAGTGTGCGAGCAGTGTGCGTGCAGTGTGAGGAGTGTGCGTGCAGTGTGCGTGCAGTGTGTGAGGAGTGTGCGAGCAGTGTGTGAGGTGTGTGAGGAGTGTGCGAGCAGTGTGTGAGCAGTGTGCGAGCAGTGTGAGGAGTGTGCGAGCAGTGTGTGAGGAGTGTGCGAGCAGTGTGAGGAGTGTGCGAGCAGTGTGTGAGGAGTGTGCGAGCAGTGTGAGGAGTGTGCGAGCAGTGTGTGAGGAGTGTGCGAGCAGTGTGAGGAGTGTGCGAGCAGTGTGTGAGGAGTGTGCGAGCAGTGTGCGTGCAGTGTGCGAGCAGTGTGCGAGCAGTGTGAGGACTGTGCGTGCAGTGTGTGAGGAGTGTGTGAGCAGTGTGCGTGCAGTGTCAGGACTGTGCGAGCAGTGTGTGAGCAGTGTGAGGAGTGTGCAAGCAGTGTGAGGAGTGTGCGAGCAGTGTGTGAGGAGTGTGCGAGCAGCGTGCGAGCAGTGTGAGGAGTGTGCGAGCAGTGTGCGTGCAGTGTGAGGAGTGTGCGGGCAGTGTGTGAGGAGTGTGCGAGCACTGTGCGAGCAGTGTGCAAGCAGTGTGCGTGCAGTGTGAGGAGTGTACGAGCAGTGTGAGGAGTGTGCGAGCAGTGTGCGAGCAGTGTGCGAGCAGTGTGCGTGCAGTGTGAGGAGTGTGCGAGCACTGTGAGGATGTGCGAGAGGTGTGCGTGCAGTGTGAGGAGTGTGCGAGGAGTGTGCGAGCAGTGTGTGAGGAGTGTGCGAGCAGTGTGCGTGCAGTGTGAGGAGTGTGCGAGCAGTGTGTGAGCAGTGTGCGAGCAGTGTGCGAGCAGTGTGCGAGCAGTGTGCGTGCAGTGTGAGGAGTGTGCGTGCAGTGTGAGGAGTGTGCGAGCAGTGTGTGAGGAGTGTGCGAGCAGTGTGCGTGCAGTGTGCGTGCAGTGTAAGGTGTGTGCGAGCAGTGTGCGAGCAGTGTGCATGCAGTGTGAGGAGTGTGCGAGCAGTGTGCGTGCAGTGTGAGGAGTGTGTGAGCAGCGTGAGGAGTGAGCGAGCAGTGTGTAAGGAGTATGCGAGCAGTGTGCGTGCAGTGTGCGAGCAGTGTGCGAGCAGTGTGCGTGCAGTGTGATGAGTGTGCGAGCAGTGTGTGTGCAGTGTGAGGAGTATGCGAGCAGTGTGCGAGCAGTGTGCGTGCAGTGTGAGGAGTGTGCGAGCAGTGTGCGTGCAGTGTGAGGAGTGTGCGAGCAGTGTGCGTGCAGTGTGAGGAGTGTGCGAGCAGTGTGAGGAGTGTGCGTGCAGTGTGCGAGCAGTGTGAGGAGTGTGCGAGCAGTGTGCGTGCAGTGTGAGGAGTGTGCGTGCAGTGTGCGAGCAGTGTGCGTGCAGTGTGAGGAGTGTGCGTGCAGTGTGAGGAGTGTGCGAGCAGTGTGTGAGGAGTGTGCGAGCAGTTTGCGTGCAGTGTGAGGAGTGTGCGAGCAGTGTGAGGAGTGCGCGAGCAGTGTGCGAGCAGTGTCCGTGCAGTGTGAGGAGTGTGCGAGCCGTGTGAGGAGTGCGCGAGCAGTGTGCGAGCAGTGTCCGTGCAGTGTGAGGAGCGTGCGAGCAGTGTGCGAGCAGTGTGTGAGGAGTGTGCGAGCAGTGTGCGTGCAGTGTGAGGAGTGTGCGAGGAGTGTGCGAGGAGTGTGCGAGCAGTGTGTGAGGAGTGTGCGAGCAGTGTGCGTGCAGTGTGAGGAGTGTGCGAGCAGTGTGCGAGCAGTGTGCGTGCAGTGTGAGGAGTGTGCGTGCAGTGTGCGTGCAGTGTGTGAGGAGTGTGCGAGCAGTGTGAGGAGTGTGCGAGCAGTGTGTGAGCAGTGTGCGAGCAGTGTGAGGAGTGTGCGAGCAGTGTGTGAGGAGTGTGCGAGCAGTGTGAGGAGTGTGCGAGCAGTGTGTGAGGAGTGTGCGAGCAGTGTGAGGAGTGTGCGAGCACTGTGCGAGCAGTGTGCAAGCAGTGTGCGTGCAGTGTGAGGAATGTACGAGCAGTGTGAGGAGTGTGCGAGCAGTGTGCGAGCAGTGTGCGAGCAGTGTGCGTGCAGTGTGAGGAGTGTGCGAGCACTGTGAGGATGTGCGAGCAGTGTGCGTGCAGTGTGAGGAGTGTGCGAGGAGTGTGCGAGCAGTGTGCGTGCAGTGTGAGGAGTGTGCGAGGAGTGTGCGAGGAGTGTGCGAGCAGTGTGCGAGCAGTGTGCGTGCAGTGTGAGGAGTGTGCGTGCAGTGTGAGGAGTGTGCGAGCAGTGTGTGAGGAGTGTGCGAGCAGTGTGCATGCAGTGTGCATGCAGTGTAAGGTGTGTGCGAGCAGTGTGCGAGCAGTGTGCGTGCAGTGTGAGGAGTGTGCCAGCAGTGTGCGTGCAGTGTGAGGAGTGTGCGAGCAGCGTGAGGAGTGAGCGAGCAGTGTGTAAGGAGTGTGCGAGCAGTGTGCGTGCAGTGTGCGAGCAGTGTGCGAGCAGTGTGCGTGCAGTGTGATGAGTGTGCGAGCAGTGTGTGTGCAGTGTGAGGAGTGTGCGAGCAGTGTGCGAGCAGTGTGCGTGCAGTGTGAGGAGTGTGCGAGCAGTGTGCGTGCAGTGTGAGGAGTGTGCGAGCAGTGTGCGTGCAGTGTGAGGAGTGTGCGAGCAGTGTCCGTTCAGTGTGAGGAGTGTGCGTGCAGTGTGCGTGCAGTGTGAGGAGTGTGCGTGCAGTGTGCGAGCAGTGTGAGGAGTGTGCGAGCAGTGTGCGTGCAGTGTGAGGAGTGTGCGTGCAGTGTGCGAGCAGTGTGCGTGCAGTGTGAGGAGTGTGCGTGCAGTGTGCAAGCAGTGTGCGTGCAGTGTGAGGAGTGTGCGTGCAGTGTGAGGAGTGTGCGAGCAGTGTGTGAGGAGTGTGCGAGCAGTTTGCGTGCAGTGTGAGGAGTGTGCGAGCAGTGTGAGGAGTGTGCGAGCAGTGTGCCAGCAGTGTCCGTGCAGTGTGAGGAGTGTGCGAGCCGTGTGAGGAGCGTGCGAGCAGTGTGCGAGCAGTGTGTGAGGAGTGTGGGAGGAGTGTGCGAGCAGTGTGTGAGCAGTGTGCGTGCCGTGTGAGGAGTGTGCGAGGAGTGTGAGGAGTGTGCGAGTAGTGTGAGGAGTGTGCGTGCAGTGTGAGGAATGTGCGTGCAGTGTGAGGAGTGTGCGAGCAGTGTGTGAGGAGTGTGCGAGCAGTGTGCGTGCAGTGTGAGGAGTGTGCGAGCAGTGTGAGGAGTGTGCGAGCAGTGTGCGAGCAGTGTGCGTGCAGTGTGAGGAGTGTGCGAGCCGTGTGAGGAGCGTGCGAGCAGTGTGCGAGCAGTGTGTGAGGAGTGTGCGAGCAGTGTGCGTGCAGTGTGAGGAGTGTGCGAGGAGTGTGCGAGCAGTGTGCGAGCAGTGTGAGGAGTGTGCGAGCAGTGTGTGAGCCGTGTGCGAGCAGTGTGTGAGGAGTGTGCGAGCAGTGTGTGAGGAGTGTGCGAGCAGTGTGCGTGCAGTGTGAGGAGTGTGCGAGGAGTGTGAGGAGTGTGCGAGGAGTGTGCGAGCAGTGTGCGTGCAGTGTGAGGAGTGTGCGAGCAGTGTGCTTGCAGTGTGAGGAGTGTGCGAGCAGTGTGTGAGCAGTGTGCGTGCAGTGTGAGGAGTGTGCAAGCAGTGTGCGTGCAGTGTGCGGAGTGTGCGAGCAGTGTGTGAGGAGTGTGCGAGCAGTGTGCGTGCAGTGTGCGAGCAGTGTGCAAGCAGTGTGAGGACTGTGCGAGCAGTGTGTGAGGAGTGTGTGAGCAGTGTGCGTGCAGTGTGAGGACTGTGCGAGCAGTGTGTGAGCAATGTGAGGAGTGTGCGAGGAGTGTGAGGAGTGTGCGAACAGTGTGTGAGGAGTGTGCGAGCAGTGTGCGAGCAGTGTGAGGAGTGTGCGAGCAGTGTGCGTGCAGTGTGAGGAGTGTGCGGGCAGTGTGTGAGGAGTGTGCGAGCAGTGTGCGTGCAGTGTGAGGAGTGTACGAGCAGTGTGAGGAGTGTGCGAGCAGTGTGCGAGCAGTGTGCGAGCAGTGTGCGTGCAGTGTGAGGAGTGTGCGAGCACTGTGAGGATGTGCGAGCAGTGTGCGTGCAGTGTGAGGAGTGTGCGAGGAGTGTGCGAGCAGTGTGTGAGGAGTGTGCGAGCAGTGTGCGTGCAGTGTGAGGAGTGTGCGAGCAGTGTGTGAGCAGTGTGCGAGCAGTGTGCGAGCAGTGTGCGTGCCGTGTGAGGAGTGTGCGTGCAGTGTGAGGAGTGTGCGAGCAGTGTGTGAGCAGTGTGCGAGCAGTGTGCGTGCAGTGTGAGGAGTGTGCGAGCAGTGTGTGAGCAGTGTGTGAGCAGTGTGCGTGCAGTGTGAGGAGTGTGCGAGCAGTGTGAGGAGTGTGCGAGCAGTGTGTGAGGAGTGTGCGAGCAGTGTGTGTGCAGTGTGAGGAGTGTGCGAGGAGTGTGCGAGCAGTGTACGAGCAGTGTGAGGAGTGTGCGAGCAGTGTGTGAGCAGTGTGCGTGCAGTGTGAGGAGTGTGCGAGGAGTGTGAGGAGTGTGCGAGCAGTGTGAGGAGTGTGCGAGGAGTGTGCGAGCAGTGTGCGTGCAGCGTGAGGAGTGTGCGAGCAGTGTGCGTGCAGTGTGAGGAGTGTGCGAGGAGTGTGAGGAGTGTGCGAGGAGTTTGCGAGCAGTGTGTAAGGAGTGTGCGAGCAGTGTGAGGAGTGTGCGACCAGTGTGCGTGCAGTGTGAGGAGTGTGCGAGGAGTGTGCGAGGAGTGTGCGAGCAGTGTGCATGCAATGTGAGGAGTGTGCGAGCAGTGTGCGTGCAGTGTGAGGAGTGTGCGAGGAGTGTGCGAGAAGTGTGCGAGGAGTGTGCGAGCAGTGTGTGAGGAGTGTGCGAGCAGTGTGAGGAGTGTGCGAGCAGTGTGCGTGCAATGTGAAGAGTGTACGAGCAGTGAGTGAGGAGTGTGCGAGCAGTGTGAGGAGTGTGCGAGCAGTGTGAGGAGTGTGCGAGCAGTGTGCGTGCAGTGTGAGGAGTGTGCGAGCAGTGTGTGAGGAGTGTGCGAGCAGTGTGCGTGCAGTGTGAGGAGTGTGCGAGCAGTGTGCGTGCAGTGTGAGGAGTGTGCGAGGAGTGTGCGAGGAGTGTGCGAGCAGTGTGCGAGCAGTTTGAGGAGTGTGCGAGCAGTGTGCGTGCAATGTGAGGAGTGTGCGAGCAGTGTGTGAGGAGTGTGTGAGCAGTGTGAGGAGTGTGCGAGCAGTGTGAGGAGTGTGCGAGCAGTGTGCATGCAGTGTGAGGAGTGTGCGAGGAGTGTGAGCAGTGTGCGTGCAATGTGAGGAGTGTGCGAGGAGTGTGCGAGCAGTGTGCGTGCAGTGCGAGGAGTGTGCGAGGAGTGTGCGAGCAGTGTGCGTGCAGTGTGAGGAGTGTGCGAGCAGTGTGCGTGCAATGTGAGGAGTGTGCGAGGAGTGTGCGAGGAGTGTGCGAGCAGTGTGCGAGCAGTGTGTGAGGAGTGTGCGAGCAGTGTGAGGAGTGTGCGACCAGTGTGCGTGCAGTGTGAGGAGTGTGCGAGGAGTGTGCGAGGGGTGTGCGAGCAGTGTGAGGAGTGTGCGAGCAGTGTGCGTGCAGTGTGAGGAGTGTGCGAGGAGTGTGCGAGGAGTGTGCGAGCAGTGTGAGGAGTGTGCGAGCAGTGTGTGAGGAGTGTGCGAGCAGTGTGAGGAGTGTGCGAGCAGTGTGTGAGGAGTGTGCGAGCAGTGTGCGTGCAGTGTGAGCAGTGTGCGAGCAGTGTGAGCATTGTGCGAGCAGTGTGAGGAGTGTGCGAGCAGTGTGCGTGCAGTGTGAGGAGTGTGCGAGGAGTGTGCGAGCAGTATGCGTGCAGTGTGAGGAGTGTGCGAGCAGTGTGTGAGGAGTGTGCGAGCAGTGTGAGGAATGTGCGAGCAGTGTGCGTGCAGTGTGAGGAGTGTGCGAGGAGTGTGCGAGGAGTGTGCGAGCAGTGTGAGGAGTGTGCGAGGAGTGTGCGAGCAGTGTGTGAGGAGTGTGCGAGCAGTGTGAGCAGTGTGCGAGCAGTGTGAGGAGTGTGCGTGCAGTGTGTGAGGAGTGTGCGAGCAGTGTGAGAGCAGTGTGCGAGCAGTGTGTATGGAGTGTGCGAGGAGTGTGCGAGCAGTGTACGAGCAGTGTGAGGAGTGTGCGAGCAGTGTGTGAGCAGTGTGCGTGCAGTGTGAGGAGTGTGCGAGGAGTGTGAGGAGTGTGCGAGCAGTGTGTGAGGAGTGTGCGAGGAGTGTGCGAGCAGTGTGCGTGCAGCGTGAGGAGTGTGCGAGCAGTGTGCGTGCAGTGTGAGGCATTTGCGAGGAGTGTGCGAGGATTGTGCGAGCAGTGTGTGTGCAGTGTGAGGAGTGTGCGAGGAGTGTGAGGAGTGTGCGAGGAGTTTGCGAGCAGTGTGTGAGGAGTGTGCGAGCAGTGTGAGGAGTGTGCGACCAGTGTGCGTGCAGTGTGAGGAGTGTGCGAGGAGTGTGCGAGCAGTGTGCATGCAGTGTGAGGAGTGTGCGAGCAGTGTGCGTGCAGTGTGAGGAGTGTGCGAGGAGTGTGCGAGAAGTGTGCGAGGAGTGTGCGAGCAGTGTGTGAGGAGTGTGCGAGCAGTGTGAGGAGTGTGCGAGCAGTGTGCGTGCAATGTGAGGAGTGTGCGAGCAGTGAGTGAGGAGTTTGCGAGCAGTGTGAGGAGTGTGCGAGCAGTGTGAGGAGTGTGCGAGCAGTGTGCGTGCAGTGTGAGGAGTGTGCGAGCAGTGTGTGAGGAGTGTGCGAGCAGTGTGCGTGCAGTGTGAGGAGTGTGCGAGCAGTGTGCGTGCAGTGTGAGGAGTGTGCGTGGAGTGTGCGAGGAGTGTGCGAGCAGTGTGCGAGCAGTGTGCGAGCAGTGTGAGGAGTGTGCGAGCAGTGTGCGTGCAGTGTGAGGAGTGTGCGAGCAGTGTGTGAGGAGTGTGTGAGCAGTGTGAGGAGTGTGCGAGCAGAGTGAGGAGTGTGCGAGCATTGTGCGTGCAGTGTGAGGAGTGTGCGAGGAGTGTGAGCAGTGTGCGTGCAATGTGAGGAGTGTGCGAGGAGTGTGCGAGCAGTGTGCGTGCAGTGCGAGGAGTGTGCGAGCAGTGTGCGAGCAGTGTGCGTGCAGTGTGAGGAGTGTGCGAGCAGTGTGCGTGCAATGTGAGGAGTGTGCGAGGAGTGAGCGAGCAGTGTGCGAGCAGTGTGTGAGGAGTGTGCGAGCAGTGTGAGGAGTGTGCGACCAGTGTGCGTGCAGTGTGAGGAGTGTGCGAGGAGTGTGCGAGGAGTGTGCGTGCAGTGTGAGGAGTTTGCGAGCAGTGTGCGTGCAGTGTGAGGAGTGTGCGAGGAGTGTGCGAGCAGTGTGCGTGCAGTGTGAGGAGTGTGCGAGGAGTGTGCGAGGAGTGTGCGAGCAGTGTGAGGAGTGTGCGAGCAGTGTGTGAGGAGTGTGCGAGCAGTGTGCGTGCAGTGTGAGCAGTGTGCGAGCAGTGTGAGCAGTGTGCGAGCAGTGTGAGGAGTGTGCGAGCAGTGTGCGTGCAGTGTGAGGAGTGTGCGAGGAGTGTGCGAGGAGTGTGCGAGCAGTGTGAGGAGTGTGCGAGCAGTGTGTGAGGAGTGTGCGAGCAGTGTGCGTGCAGTGTGAGCAGTGTGCGAGCAGTGTGAGCAGTGTGCGAGCAGTGTGAGCAGTGTGCGAGCAGTGTGAGGAGTGTGCGAGCAGTGTGCGTGCAGTGTGAGGAGAGTGCGAGCAGTGTGTGAGGAGTGTGCGAGCAGTGTGCGTGCAGTGTGCGAGCAGTGTGAGGAATGTGCGAGCAGTGTGTGAGGACTGTGCGAGCAGTGTGAGCAGTGTGCGAGCAGTGTGAGGAGTGTGCGTGCAGTGTGTGATGAGTTTGCGAGCAGTGTGCGAGCAGTGTGAGGAGTGTGCGGCAGTGTGTGAGGAGTGTGCGAGCAGTGTGAGGAGTTTGCGAGGAGTGTGAGGAGTTTGCGAGCAGTGTGAGGAGTGTGCGAGCAGTGTGAGGAGTTTGCGAGTAGTGTGAGGAGTTTGCGAGCAGTGTGAGGAGTGTGCGAGCAGTGTGCGTGCAGTGTGAGGAGTGTGCGAGCAGTGTGCGTGCAGTGTGAGGAGTGTGCGAGGAGTGTGCGAGGAGTGTGCGAGCAGTGTGCGTGCAGTGTGAGGAGTGTGCGAGCAGTGTGCGTGCAGTGTGAGGAGTGTGCGAGGAGTGTGCGAGAAGTGTGCGAGAAGTCTGCGAGCAGTGTGTGAGGAGTGTGCGAGCAGTGTGAGGAGTGTGCGAGCAGTGTGAGGAGCGTGCGAGCAGTGTGTGAGGAGTGTGCGAGCAGTGTGCGTGCAGTGTGAGGAGTGTGCGAGCAGTGTGCGAGCAGTGTGAGGAGTGTGCGAGCAGTGTGTGAGCAGTGTGCGTGCAGTGTGAGGAGTGTGCGAGGAGTGTCAGGAGTGTGCGAGCAGTGTGTGAGGAGTGTGCGAGGAGTGTGCGAACAGTGTGCGTGCAGTGTGAGGAGTGTGCGAGCAGTGTGCGTGCAGTGTGAGGCGTTTGCGAGGAGTGTGCGAGGAGTGTGTGAGGAGTGTGCGAGCAGTGTGCGTGCAGTGTGAGGAGTGTGCGAGCAGTGTGCGAGGAGTGTGAGGAGTGTGCGAGGAGTTTGCGAGCAGTGTGTGAGGAGTGTGCGAGCAGTGTGAGGAGTGTGCGACCAGTGTGCGTGCAGTGTGAGGAGTGTGCGAGGAGTGTGCGAGGAGTGTGCGAGCAGTGTGCGTGCAGTGTGAGGAGTGTGCGAGCAGTGTGCGTGCAGTGTGAGGAGTGTGCGAGGAGTGTGCGAGAAGTGTGCGAGGAGTGTGCGAGCAGTGTGTGAGGAGTGTGCGAGCAGTGTGAGGAGTGTGCGAGCAGTGTGCGTGCAATGTGAGGAGTGTGCGAGCAGTGTGTGAGGAGTGTGCGAGCAGTGTGAGGAGTGTGCAAGCAGTGTGAGGAATGTGCGAGCAGTGTGCGTGCAGTGTGAGGAGTGTGCGAGCAGTGTGTGAGGAGTGTGCGAGCAGTGTGCGTGCAGTGTGAGGAGTGTGCGAGCAGTGTGCGTGCAGTGTGAGGAGTGTGCGAGGAGTGTGCGAGGAGTGTGCGAGCAGTGTGCGAGCAGTGTGAGGAGTGTGCGAGCAGTGTGCGTGCAATGTGAGGAGTGTGCGAGGAGTGTGCGAGGAGTGTGCGAGCAGTGTGCGTGCAGTGCGAGGAGTGTGCGAGGAGTGTGCGAGCAGTGTGCGTGCAGTGTGAGGAGTGTGCGAGCAGTGTGCGTGCAATGTGAGGAGTGTGCGAGGAGTGTGCGAGCAGTGTGCGAGCAGTGTGTGAGGAGTGTGTGAGCAGTGTGAGGAGTGTGCGAGCAGTGCGAGGAGTGTGCGAGCAGTGTGCGTGCAGTGTGTGAGGAGTGTGCGAGCAGTGTGAGGAGTGTGCGACCAGTGTGCGTGCAGTGTGAGGAGTGTGCGAGGAGTGTGCGAGGAGTGTGCGAGCAGTGTGCGAGCAGTGTGAGGAGTGTGCGAGCAGTGTGCGTGCAGTGTGAGGAGTTTGCGAGCAGTGTGCGTGCAGTGTGAGGAGTGTGCGAGCAGTGTGCGTGCAGTGTGAGGAGTGTGCGAGGAGTGTGCGAGCAGTGTGCGTGCAGTGTGAGGAGTGTGCGAGCAGTGTGTGAGGAGTGTGCGAGCAGTGTGAGGAATGTGCGAGCAGTGTGTGAGGACTGTGCGAGCAGTGTGAGCAGTGTGCGAGCAGTGTGAGGAGTGTGCGTGCAGTGTGTGATGAGTTTGCGAGCAGTGTGCGAGCAGTGTGAGGAGTGTGCGGCAGTGTGTGAGGAGTGTGCGAGCAGTGTGAGGAGTTTGCGAGGAGTGTGAGGAGTTTGCGAGCAGTGTGAGGAGTGTGCGAGCAGTGTGAGGAGTTTGCGAGTAGTGTGAGGAGTTTGCGAGCAGTGTGAGGAGTGTGCGAGCAGTGTGCGTGCAGTGTGAGGAGTGTGCGAGCAGTGTGCGTGCAGTGTGAGGAGTGTGCGAGGAGTGTGCGAGGAGTGTGCGAGCAGTGTGCGTGCAGTGTGAGGAGTGTGCGAGCAGTGTGCGTGCAGTGTGAGGAGTGTGCGAGGAGTGTGCGAGAAGTGTGCGAGAAGTCTGCGAGCAGTGTGTGAGGAGTGTGCGAGCAGTGTGAGGAGTGTGCGAGCAGTGTGAGGAGCGTGCGAGCAGTGTGTGAGGAGTGTGCGAGCAGTGTGCGTGCAGTGTGAGGAGTGTGCGAGGAGTGTGCGAGCAGTGTGCGAGCAGTGTGAGGAGTGTGCGAGCAGTGTGTGAGCAGTGTGCGTGCAGTGTGAGGAGTGTGCGAGGAGTGTCAGGAGTGTGCGAGCAGTGTGTGAGGAGTGTGCGAGGAGTGTGCGAACAGTGTGCGTGCAGTGTGAGGAGTGTGCGAGCAGTGTGCGTGCAGTGTGAGGCGTTTGCGAGGAGTGTGCGAGGAGTGTGTGAGGAGTGTGCGAGCAGTGTGCGTGCAGTGTGAGGAGTGTGCGAGCAGTGTGCGAGGAGTGTGAGGAGTGTGCGAGGAGTTTGCGAGCAGTGTGTGAGGAGTGTGCGAGCAGTGTGAGGAGTGTGCGACCAGTGTGCGTGCAGTGTGAGGAGTGTGCGAGGAGTGTGCGAGGAGTGTGCGAGCAGTGTGCGTGCAGTGTGAGGAGTGTGCGAGCAGTGTGCGTGCAGTGTGAGGAGTGTGCGAGGAGTGTGCGAGAAGTGTGCGAGGAGTGTGCGAGCAGTGTGTGAGGAGTGTGCGAGCAGTGTGAGGAGTTTGCGAGGAGTGTGAGGAGTTTGCGAGCAGTGTGAGGAGTGTGCGAGCAGTGTGAGGAGTTTGCGAGCAGTGTGAGGAGTGTGCGAGCAGTGTGAAGAGTTTGCGAGTAGTGTGAGGAGTGTGCGAGCAGTGTGAGGAGTTTGCGAGGAGTGTGAGGAGTTTGCGAGCAGTGTGAGGAGTGTGCGAGCAGTGTGAAGAGTTTGCGAGTAGTGTGAGGAGTTTGCGAGCAGTGTGAGGAGTGTGCGAGCAGTGTGCGTGCAGTGTGAGGAGTGTGCGAGCAGTGTGCGTGCAGTGTGAGGAGTGTGCGAGGAGTGTGCGAGGAGTGTGCGAGCAGTGTGCGTGCAGTGTGAGGAGTGTGCGAGCAGTGTGCGTGCAGTGTGAGGAGTGTGCGAGGAGTGTGCGAGAAGTGTGCGAGAAGTCTGCGAGCAGTGTGTGAGGAGTGTGCGAGCAGTGTGAGGAGTGTGCGAGCAGTGTGAGGAGTGTGCGAGCAGTGTGTGAGGAGTGTGCGAGCAGTGTGCGTGCAGTGTGAGGAGTGTGCGAGGAGTGTGCGAGCAGTGTGCGAGCAGTGTGAGGAGTGTGCGAGCAGTGTGTGAGCAGTGTGCGTGCAGTGTGAGGAGTGTGCGAGGAGTGTCAGGAGTGTGCGAGCAGTGTGTGAGGAGTGTGCGAGGAGTGTGCGAACAGTGTGCGTGCAGTGTGAGGAGTGTGCGAGCAGTGTGCGTGCAGTGTGAGGCGTTTGCGAGGAGTGTGCGAGGAGTGTGTGAGGAGTGTGCGAGCAGTGTGCGTGCAGTGTGAGGAGTGTGCGAGCAGTGTGCGAGGAGTGTGAGGAGTGTGCGAGGAGTTTGCGAGCAGTGTGTGAGGAGTGTGCGAGCAGTGTGAGGAGTGTGCGACCAGTGTGCGTGCAGTGTGAGGAGTGTGCGAGGAGTGTGCGAGGAGTGTGCGAGCAGTGTGCGTGCAGTGTGAGGAGTGTGCGAGCAGTGTGCGTGCAGTGTGAGGAGTGTGCGAGGAGTGTGCGAGAAGTGTGCGAGGAGTGTGCGAGCAGTGTGTGAGGAGTGTGCGAGCAGTGTGAGGAGTGTGCGAGCAGTGTGCGTGCAATGTGAGGAGTGTGCGAGCAGTGTGTGAGGAGTGTGCGAGCAGTGTGAGGAGTGTGCAAGCAGTGTGAGGAATGTGCGAGCAGTGTGCGTGCAGTGTGAGGAGTGTGCGAGCAGTGTGTGAGGAGTGTGCGAGCAGTGTGCGTGCAGTGTGAGGAGTGTGCGAGCAGTGTGCGTGCAGTGTGAGGAGTGTGCGAGGAGTGTGCGAGGAGTGTGCGAGCAGTGTGCGAGCAGTGTGAGGAGTGTGCGAGCAGTGTGCGTGCAATGTGAGGAGTGTGCGAGGAGTGTGCGAGGAGTGTGCGAGCAGTGTGCGTGCAGTGCGAGGAGTGTGCGAGGAGTGTGCGAGCAGTGTGCGTGCAGTGTGAGGAGTGTGCGAGCAGTGTGCGTGCAATGTGAGGAGTGTGCGAGGAGTGTGCGAGCAGTGTGCGAGCAGTGTGTGAGGAGTGTGTGAGCAGTGTGAGGAGTGTGCGAGCAGTGCGAGGAGTGTGCGAGCAGTGTGCGTGCAGTGTGTGAGGAGTGTGCGAGCAGTGTGAGGAGTGTGCGACCAGTGTGCGTGCAGTGTGAGGAGTGTGCGAGGAGTGTGCGAGGAGTGTGCGAGCAGTGTGCGAGCAGTGTGAGGAGTGTGCGAGCAGTGTGCGTGCAGTGTGAGGAGTTTGCGAGCAGTGTGCGTGCAGTGTGAGGAGTGTGCGAGCAGTGTGCGTGCAGTGTGAGGAGTGTGCGAGGAGTGTGCGAGCAGTGTGCGTGCAGTGTGAGGAGTGTGCGAGCAGTGTGTGAGGAGTGTGCGAGCAGTGTGAGGAGTGTGCGAGCAGTGTGCGTGCAGTGTGAGGAGTGTGCGAGGAGTGTGCGAGGAGTGTGCGAGCAGAGTGAGGAGTGTGCGAGCAGTGTGTGAGGAGTGTGCGAGCAGTGTGCGTGCAGTGTGAGCAGTGTGCGAGCAGTGTGAGCAGTGTGCGAGCAGTTTGAGGAGTGTGCGAGCAGTGTGCGTGCAGTGTGAGGAGAGTGCGAGCAGTGTGCGTGCAGTGTGAGGAGTGTGCGAGCAGTGTGCGTGCAGTGTGCGAGCAGTGTGAGGAGTGTGCGAGCAGTGTGTGAGGACTGTGCGAGCAGTGTGAGCAGTGTGCGAGCAGTGTGAGGAGTGTGCGTGCAGTGTGTGACGAGTTTGCGAGCAGTGTGCGAGCAGTGTGAGGAGTGTGCGAGCAGTGTGTGAGGAGTGTGCGAGCAGTGTGAGCAGTGTGCGAGCAGTGTGAGGAGTGTGCGTGCAGTGTGTGAGGAGTGTGCGAGCAGTGTGAGAGCAGTGTGCGAGCAGTGTGTGAGGAGTGTGCGAGCAGTGTGAGCAGTGTGCGAGCAGTGTGAGGAGTGTGCGTGCAGTGTGTGACAAGTTTGCGAGCAGTGTGCGAGCAGTGTGAGGAGTGTGCGAGCAGTGTGTGAGGAGTGTGCGAGCAGTGTGAGCAGTGTGCGAGCAGTGTGAGGAGTGTGCGTGCAGTGTGTGAGGAGTGTGCGAGCAGTGTGAGAGCAGTGTGCGAGCAGTGTGTGAGGAGTGTGCGTGCAGTGTGTGAGGAGTGTGACACTCCGTACACTACTTTTCAACCCCTTTGCCCTCCACATGCACTCTTTCTTGTTTCATCTTGGGATGTGGGCATCGCTGGCAAGGCGGGCATTGATTGCCCTTGAGTAGGTGATGGTGCACTTTCTTCTTGAACCACTGTTCCAGTACAGCTACAACAATGGCATCTACCCGACAATGTGGAAAACTGCCCAGGTATGTCCTGTCCGCGAAAAGCAGGACAAATCCAATCTGGCCAATTGCCGCCCCATCAGGCTACTCTCAATCATCAGCAAAGTGATGGAAGGTGTCGTCGACAGTGCTATCAAGCGGGTGTTGTCAGTGTACATGTGGAAAGTGACGCTGTGTTTTCAGATGATGTCGCCAAAGGGCAACATGTAGATGAGAAATAGGAGGGGGCCAAGGATAGATCCTTGAGGGACACCAGAGGTAACGGTCCAGGAGTGGGAAGAGAAGCCGTTGCAGGTGATTCTCTGGTTACGATTAGATAGATAAGAATGGAACCTGGCGAGTGCAGTCCCACCCAGCTGGACAACGGTGGAGAGGCGTTGGAGAAGGATGAAGTGGTCAACCGTGTCTAAGGCTGCAGACAAGTCAAGGAGGACGAGGAGGGATAGTTTACCTTTGTCACAGTCACAAAGGATGTCAATTGTGACTTTGATGAGAGCCGTTTCGGTCCTGTGGCAGGGGCTGAAACCTGATTGGAGGATTCAAACATGGAATTGCGGGAAAGATGGGCACGGATTTGGGAGGCAACAACACATTCAAGGACTTTGGAGAGGAAAGGGAGGTTGGAGATTCACAGGGGGCTATAGGGGGAGAGGAGCTAAACACGATCAAAATCACTAAGGAAGTGGTACTCGGTAAAATAATGGGACTCAAGGCGGATAAATCACCTGGACCTGATGGCTTACATCCTAGAGTCTTGAAGGAAGTGGCGGTAGGGATTGTAGATGCATTGGTAATAATTTTTCAAAACTCCCTGGATTCCGCTGTTGGAGAAGAAAATTATTAAAGAAATGTCGGAGAAGAAAAACTCATCCAGTTAATGAACTTTAAATTCGCTGACACAGGACTTTAACATGCTGCAATGGGTTGGCAGTCTGCCTTGTCAGACAACGTTACAACATACAGGGCTCAAGATAACACTGTCACATAGACGAGGCTGATCACATCAACTGTACCCTGACGTTAATTGAATTTATTTACCATGCTTAACAATTGTATACATAAAATTGATTGGATTCTAATAACTATCACGCGCTCATGTGAGCACGATGTGATCAATGATGGATGTATAAAATACTGTGCCCCGGAGTGACTTATCTGAGAGGTCGGTGACTGCACGCGGGTGCATCACTGCTCTCCCAGAGCGCTCTGAATAAAGTGTACTCCCGCATTTAACCGTGTAAATTGGTGTTTGAGTTTTATTGCTCAGTCGGGCTAAGTCGGGTAACGCGTCGACTCTCCTTCACGGTTGGTCCGCTTAAGGCTCCGATTAGCCCCTACAACAATTGGCGCTGCGAGCAGGGTTACTGAGTACCGACACCCTGATCAAGTGTTAACGGGCTCGAGTAACCGAAAGAATCTGAGGGGATTTGCGAGAGTACACTTTATAGGGGTTTTTGGTCCGGGTATTCTCGGAAGGCAGAGGGGGAATCGTTGTGAGTATTCTGCATTACAATGTCAAATTTTTGGGCCGTAGGTTAAAGGTACAGAGTAAAACCTGTGATAAAGTCTGCGGGCGGTGCTTGCGAGATCCGGTACTCCAGGCAACTAGACACGTCGGTAAACGAGTTCGCGAGTCCAGAAGGACGGGAGAGTGAAGAGAGGCGGTGAGTGTTTACTGGAGAGTGTGATCGGAGAGCGGACGGGCGATGTCAGGTAAGGACATTAAGATGGGGCCCCCGGGGTCCCTTATTAATAGTTACATGACAGATAGACGTTTGCTGATAGACAGAATACAGAAAGATGGCTGGGATGTTAGCCAGTCATTAGAGTCACAACGAGAGTGGGTACGTAAGCAAAAAAGGGAGAAAACCAAGAAAACGGGAGTTCTTTTGGTACACCAATTGGCGGGACTACTTGAGCAAGTGGATAAGGTCCGAGAGACTGATAAGGCCAAAAACAGAGAAATAGCAGATTTAAAAAAGAAGGTAGAAATACTAGAGGGAATAAATCAAGAACAAAGTAGAATGTGTCCCGGAAGGTGGACGGGGTGTAACACAGATCCACTCCCCCCGTACGGACTTTCCGGACCAACAGCCCCAACTGAAGAAACAGTCGGAGATACAACAGAAGAATATTTTGCGGCCCCCGTTAGAATGAGGGGCCAGCCTGGTGCCGCCGGGGCAAGGGCGGATTTTCAGCCTTTTACCCCGGGAGAAAGGCAACAGATTTTGAAAGACCTGGGGAACTTACAAACACGAAGTGCCAACACCAAGTTCTGGGCAAACCTAGATATGGTTTGGCTGGGACACAGCCTCCACCTGCGTGACGTTCATCAGTTGGTCCGGGCAGCATGTCCGGTCGACCGATGGCGCCTCATGCAGACCACCCCCAATCAGGCCAATACGGATTATAAGACCGGTCGATACAATAGACCGACAACAGGCTCCCTTTAATCTGTTTAAAACAGAAATGCAGCGGGTGTTAGGAGAGGCCCCGACTAATTGGAGTAAGATAACGTCCTGTAAGCAGCAAAAGGGCGAGGGGGCCTCCGAATATGGAGAAAGGCTGTTTATTGTTTATGGAGAGTCATCAGGCCAACCAGGGCCGGCAAGAACTGACCCCGCTTTCATTCAGGCCTTTAAAGATGGCTTGTCTCCCGCACACCAGGCTATCATCAAGATGGGCGTAGTAACAACCAGGAATTACGATGACCTAGTAGAGTGGGCTTGTGGGGTAGACGGGTTAAAGGCCAAAGAGGAAGGTACGGTCAAGGTTAAACAGGAAAGTGTAATTGCGGTAAAACAGGCAGCGGGACCCAAGGGGGCATGTCATGGTTGCGGGAAGCCTGGACATTTTATTAGAGATTGTAAGGCTAAGAAGACATGTACTTACTGTAATAAGAAGGGCCATACTGAGGCCACTTGTTTCAGTAAACATGGCAGACCTGAGACGACCCACGTCACCATGACCCCCAAAGAAAAGAGACAATATCAACAGTGGAAAGAGACACAGTGACAGTCAGCGGCCCCCGTAAAAGGAGACATAGGGGAGAACCCAGCTGAGGGGATCCTGGGAACAGGAGCCCCACACAGTTGTAAAAAAAAAATAGACGAGGACATTGGAGAACAGATTATCAAAGACACCCCTCTAGAGGAAGTGGAGGAAACATTCTATGTAGATGGATCCCGTAAATATATTAATGGACAACCCCGAACCGGGTGGGCAGTAGTTAATAGTAAGATGGAAGTAGTTAAATCTGGACGGTTAGACAGTAGCTTATCAGCCCAAGTAGCAGAGTTGGTCGCGTTGACTCAAGCATTGAATGAAGCAAAGAACCAGGTAGTCAATATATACACAGATATGCCTTCGGGGTAGTGCATGACTACATGACAGCATGGGGACGTAGAGGGTATATAACCACAGGAGGTAACCCCATCAAACATCAGGGACGAATAGAGGCCTTGCTAGAAGCAAGCAAAAGACCTAAACAGGTGGCAGTTATCAAAATTAAGGCCCATCAGAAAGAACCAGACAAGACAAGCCCAGACTGGGACAGCCACCAGGGGAACCAGGCGGCTGATTGGGCAGCACAGGCAGCTCTAGAACAGGAGGAGATAAACGAAGTACTGGTGGGCAGCGTAGACAGCCCGGAGAACGAAATAAAGATCTGGGAAGTCCAAGACGAAGCATCAGACACGGAAAAGGAAACAAGGAAACATGGGTAAGAAATGGAGCTGGAGTAGGATCCGATCGAGTCTGGCGAAAAGAAGGTAAAGTAGTAGCACCGGAGTGTATACAACAGACTCTGCTAGAGATACATCACGGTATTTCACATACAGGGAGAGAGGCAATGAGCTCCTTAATAAGTAAGGATTGGTGGTGGAAGGGGATGGGAAGAGACATCGCGAGGCACTGTCAGCGATGTATCACTTGTGCTCAGCATAATCCTGGCCGGCCTATTAAAATTAGAATGGGCTACCAGCCAAGACCCCGAGGTCCTTGGGAGCACATACAAATTGATTTTACGGGACCACTTCCCCAGTCCCACGGAAAAATATACTGCCTTGTGATAATTGACCAGTTCACAAGGTGGGTAGAAGCTTTCCCAACGCGGAATTGCATGCCTTAACGGTAGCCAGAATCCTGGCCGAGGAAGTAATCCCGCGGTGGGGAGTGCCCTTGCAAATCGACTCTGACCAAGGAACGCACTTTCCAGGGAGTGTAGTAAAGAATATTTGTCAGCTGATGGGGATTAAACAGAAGTTCCATATCCCTTACCACCCCCAGAGCTCGGGAATGGTTGAAAGAATGAATCGAACACTCAAAAATGCTTTAGCAAAAGCAATACAGGAATCTGGGAAAACATGGGTTGAGGTTTTACCCCTTATCCTAATGAAGTTACGAGCCACCACGAATCGTACGACAGGCCTGACCCCTTATGAACTAATGACAGGAAGGGCGATGCAATTACCAGAAGGCATCATAACAGGTGGGGCTGATGTGGGCCCCTTAAAGGACAGACTACGGCGTTATGTCTTAGAGCATAGCACCCAACTGAAGGGGATGCGCCAAGCCGTACGAGACAATCAGGAACTTCAGGATCAGGCACAGGAGGGGGTCATGACACCCTCCGTGCCGTCAGCGGGCAGCAAAGTGATGCTGAAGGTCCTGCCTGACAAGCCAGGCTTCGCCCCAAAATGGAGCGGACCCTATGAAATTATAATTAGTGGTGATACCTGTGCCTGTCTGGACATAAGGGGGAAGGGAGTCTGGAAACATTGGACACAATTAAAAATGTATGGAGAAAAGATGAACTAATGGGCGCTTCTTTGTGTTTCTTTTACCTACAGATCAAGCGACCCGTAAATGTCCAATTACCTTACCTGTTTGCATTCGTGCTTTGGCTTATTGCATTTGGTGTACTAACTACTGTGTTTTTATGTTTGTATGTTAATACAAGAGTGCTACCAGAAGCGGCAACGACGCGGTGATAGACAGTGCCTGCTTCCAAGTAAAAATGGGGATACCACTGTGTTTAATAGCGTTAACATGCATTGTTTCAGGAATGGAAAGGGGCTCCCGTAAGCGAAGAGAGCTCCAGGTGAATACCTTTGTATATATGTCGTATGAATACGTAAAGGAGACAGGGCAAAGTAGCTGTTGGGTGTGTAGCCATATTCCGATCCATAGTAAGGGTGGGATACCACTGCGGCCCATACCCCTGAATCTCACGGAACTAGCAGAATTTGCGCTTAATGACCAGAACAGCTATCATGACGTCACGAGGGAGGAGTTCCGAGGTGGAGGGTACCCATTGGAACGATTTAAGGGATGTTACAAACCCAAGTACAACTCTAGTAAAGATCCACCCTTCTTCGCCCTAACAAACACAACCGGGGTCGGAAGACCCGTCGGGGAAATATGTTGGACAAGGAGTGTAAGTAGAGGGGTGAAGGTGAACCTAGAGGCAGGAAATAGTAATTGCACCCAAACCTTTGTGACATATCAGGAGGGGAACACGGCATTTGAAAGCTGGTGGTTTAATACCACTGGTCTGCTAAACTTAACGAGTAACCAACCGTGGAATGGGACCCAACGGGCCACAGATAGTCAGATGGGTTTCACTATCTTTCGGGCAAACATGGATATGACGGCCTACAATGGAACATATTTTATATGCGGGAACAAGGCGTACCCATGGCTGCCCAGAGATTGGACCGGGTCATGTTACCTGGGATACGTCATGCCTTATGTATACCATCTCAAATCCCTCACGGAGCACCATTGTTATCGAACCAGGCGAGGAATTACGGAGACTGAGCGATTCTTCGCCGTCGCCTTCCCCCACTGGGAGGGTGGGTAAATTAGCACGGGAAATCATTAACAATGCCCAAATTCTCGAGAAGGTAGCCAACGACACCACAGAAGCCCTTGCAGAAATAAGCGCAGAAATGGTAGCCCTCAGGACAGTGGCCATGCAAAACAGGATGGCACTGGACTACCTGCTTGCAAAGGAAGGAGGCACTTGCGCGGTGATCGGGCAAGAGTGTTGTACTTACATCCCTGATAGTTCGGAAAACATCACCAACTTGGTAAATCACATGAAGGAAGAGATTAAGAAATTACACCGGGAACCGACACAGTCATGGCTAGAATGGTTGGGGCTAACAGAATGGGGCCCCTGGATTATGCACGTAATGGTTGTGATAGTGATGATATGTGTCGCTGTATGTTGCTTGATAACCTTGTTAAAGACATGTTGTAAGATTGCCACAACCCAGCTAATGTCAGTCAGCGCCGTACGGGAAGAGGAGCCGTTGCTCGAAGACGAAGAAAAGGAAGGATACACCGATCTCCAGCCCAGGGAGGAAACGCATGACACCATCGCCGGGGTAGCCAGCCCTCAAGAGATGAGCCAGTGGCTGTAGCGTCGACCCCGTGAAGAGGCATGGAGCAGTGGTTTCCTGGGGGCAAGAAGGTCGTGCCCCCGGACCATCAGAAGGGAGTGTTGGAGAAGAAAATTATTAAAGAAATGTCGGAGAAGAAAAACTCATCCAGTTAATGAACTTTAAATTCGCTGACACAGGACTTTAACATGCTGCAATGGGTTGGCAGTCTGCCTTGTCAGACAACGTTACAACATACAGGGCTCAAGATAACACTGTCACATAGACGAGGCTGATCACATCAACTGTACCCTGACGTTAATTGAATTTATTTACCATGCTTAACAATTGTATACATAAAATTGATTGGATTCTAATAACTATCACGCGCTCATGTGAGCACGATGTGATCAATGATGGATGTATAAAATACTGTGCCCCGGAGTGACTTATCTGAGAGGTCGGTGACTGCACGCGGGTGCATCACTGCTCTCCCAGAGCGCTCTGAATAAAGTGTACTCCCGCATTTAACCGTGTAAATTGGTGTTTGAGTTTTATTGCTCAGTCGGGCTAAGTCGGGTAACGCGTCGACTCTCCTTCACGGTTGGTCCGCTTAAGGCTCCGATTAGCCCCTACAACAATGCTAAGGTCCCGGCAGACTGGAAAACTGCTAATGTAACACCCTTATTTAAAAAGGGCAGTCGACAGAAGGCTGGTAACTATAGACCGGTTAGCCTAACATCTGTGGTAGGTAAAATTTTGGAGTCCATTATTAAGGAAACAGTAACAGGACATTTGGATAATCATAATTTAATAGGACAAAGTCAGCATGGTTTTACGAAGGGGAAGTCATGTTTGACAAATTTGCTGGAGTTCTTTGAGGAAGTAACATATAGAGTGGATAAAGGGGAACCAGTGGACGTAGTGTATTTAGACTTCCAAAAGGCATTTGACAAGGTGCCACACAAAAGATTATTGCTTAAGGTAAAAAATCACGGGATTGGGGGTAATATTCTGGCATGGATAGAGGATTGGCTATCTAACAGAAAGCAAAGAGTTGGGATAAATGGTTCATTCTCAGACTGGTAATCAGTAACTAGTGGTGTTCCACAGGGGTCAGTGCTGGGTCCCCAACTCTTTACAATCTATATTAACGATTTGGAGGAAGGGACCAAGTGTAACATATCAAAATTTGCAGATGATACAAAGATGGGAGGGAAAGTAGTGAGTGAGGAGGACATAAAAAACCTGCAAGGGGACATAGACAGGCTAAGTAAGTGGGCAGAGATTTGGCAGATGGAATACAACACTGGAAAGTGTGAGGTGATGCACTTTGGCAGGAAAAATCCTAGAGCAATTTATTATCTTAATGGCAAGAAACTGGAGAGTACTGAAGTGCAAAGGGATCTGGGGGTCCTGGTGCACGAAACTCAAAAGGTTAGTATGCAGGTGCAGCAAGTGATTAAGAAGGCAAATGGAATGTTGGCTTTCATTGCTAGGGGGATAGAATATAAAAATAGGGAGGTATTGCTTCAGTTGCACAAGGTATTGGTGAGACCGCACCTGGAATACTGCATACAGTTTTGGTGTCCTTACTTAAGGAAAGACATCCTTGCTCTCGAGGCAGTGCAAAAAAGGTTCACTCGGTTAATCCCGGGGATGAGGGGGTGGTCATATGAGGAGAGGTTGGGTAGATTGGGACTCTACTCATTGGAGTTCAGAAGAATGAGAGGCGATCTTATTGAAACATATAAGATTGTGAAGGGGTTGGATCGGGTGGATGCGGGGAGGATGTTCCCGATGACGGGTGAGACTAGAACGAGGGGACATAGTCTTAGAATAAGGGGCTGCTCTTTCAAAACTGAGATGAGGAGGAACTACTTCACTCAGAGGGTGGTAGGTCCATGGAATATGCTGCCTCAAAAAGCTGTAGAAGCTACATCATTAAATAAATTTAAAACAGAAATAGACAGTTTCCTAGAAGTAAAGGGCATTAAGGGTTACGGGGAGCGGGCAGGAATTTGGACATGAGTCTAGGTTCGGATCCGGTCATGGCCCTGTGGGTAGTGGAGTGGGCCCAGGGACCGTGTAGCCTGATTCTGCTCCTATTTCATGTGTGCAATTCTGTTAGATGCAGGAGATGGTTCTGTGATAGATAGTAGATTGGCGGTTAGGATCAGATCAGCCATGATCTTATTGAATGGCGGAGCAGGCTCGAGGGGCCGATTGGCCTACTCCTGCTCCTATTTCTTATGTTCTTATGTTCTTATGAGATGGGATGATAGTTTGCAAGGACGGAGGGGTCAAGGGTTGTTTTTTTGAGGCGAGGGGTGATGACGGCAGATTTGAAGGGGAGGGGGACAATACCTGAGGAGAGAGAACCGTTAACAATATCAGCTAACATGGGAGCCAGAAAAGGAAGTTGGGTGGTCAGCAGTTTGGTGGGAATAGGGTCCCGGGAGCAGGAGGTGGGTCTCATGGACAACAGCCAGAAGGCCCTAAAGTTGCTGCAAGGCCTCGTTCCTACTCTGCTCTTGGGTGCAAGCCCACTCCAAGGGGTGTTCTTACACCAAGGGAACGTCAAGGCCATGGCAAGGACCAGAAGTTGTAAATATTGGTGGGTTCGCATCCCCTCAGACCTGCAGGTGGTGGCAGTTGAACGTCCTAGTATGTGGAAGGTGTTCCCTAACTCCAAGAAAGAGGAGAGTCGAAGCCCAGGTTTCAGATACCTTTCAAAGTGTGTGCCACACCATGAATTACTTTCAGTGTTTTGGCTGTTATTATGTCAGCAAAGGTGGCAGCCATGTTGTACACAGCAGGATCCCACAAACACCAATGCGTTGAAAGACCGGTTAATCTGTTCTTTGAGGGATGAATGGTGGCCAGGACACTGCGAGAACTCCCCTGTTCTTTTCTAAATAGTGCCGTGGGATCTCCCTGAACCACCTCAGTTTAACGTCTCATCTGAAAGACGGCACCTCTGACAGCGCAGCACTCCCTCAGTACTGCACTGGAGTGTCTGCTTGGGTTGTGGGCTCTTGCGAGGCTACAGTTCTCTGAGAACCAGCAGCCCTGTAGCACTACGTGCAGTTGGACATTCCTCCTGTTTGATGCTGGACAGTGAATGTTGGTGGGACATTCAGCCATGGGGGGATCTGACAAACAAACCCTGATCCGGTCCTCAGTCATCAACCACACAGGCAGACTGTCGGGCAGGGGTGTCACACGATCGGGATCAGGAGCAGGAACCCTGGCTGTTACCCCACCCTCCTTAGATTAGGCTCACTGAGACCACCATAGCACCCTATCACTGCCCGGGCCAAGAGCAGCGAACAGTCGAGACCAGGGATTGAAACTGGGAGTTTTCTGGTCTGTAAGGCTCAGTCCCACACTAAGCCAAGAGAGCAGAGGAATATCCACCATAATCAGGAGTAAAGATCTGAGGTAATTCTTCCTCAAATGCTTCTCAACACAACTGGAACGGAGCTTATATTGTTGTGAGCACTGTAAGGATACAGGCCCCTCAAAAGCACACACAGCCCACCCAGAATCGCAGCAACTCAACTCACACTAACGTTATCACAGGAGGGGAGAGAAAGTGTTAGCAGAGGGTGTGAGGGAAGCAAACACTAGTGAGATAGGAGGATGTGCCGGGGCTCCTGTGTGAGTTGTGTGCACTTGCACACTCTTCCTCTCAGCCTTTCACACTTCACCCCAAAAAAGCTATTGTTGCAGCTGCCGTTGAATGGAAAACAGGAGGAGTTCAAAACTACAGAGCAGTCAATGTATAGCGGTAGAGAGCCTTGTACAAGGCAGCAATTCCCAACTCCAGGGGAACTCGCTCAATGCACCCTGTAACCATACGATAGCAAAATACTGCGGATGCTGGAAATCCGAAATAACAACAGAAAACGCTGGAAAAACTCAGCAGGCGAGGCAGCATCCGTGGAGAGAGAAACAGAGTTAACCTTTCAGGTCGAAGAAATTTCGTCAGAACTGGAAAAAAGCAGGAAATGAAATAGATTTAAAGCAAGGATAAAGCTGGGAAAAAGGGGAGGGGATGAAAGAACAAAGGGGAAGGTCAGTGGTGGGATAGAAGGCAGGAGAGATTAAGAGACATAAAGAGATAATCAAGGCGAGAGGAGGTGTTGATGTGACAGGTAGAGGCTGGATGAAGTGTGAAATGCGCTGGCGGAATGAAGGACAGCTGCCAGCTTCAGGGAGGGAAGAAAAGGCCTGTAACCATGATGGCTGAGCTGGTCGGTGGACTGACCAGTGTGGAAGTGAGTCTGACGTCAGCTTTAATCCCTGCTCACTGCTGCATTCAGCTCACAATTTCATTTGGAAATAAATCTGTTTCTCATCATGTGTCCCAGTGGGTGTAATATCCACTGTTAGTGGCTGTGATAATTCTACAGGGCACAGTGTTGAATCCAGTACACAGATTAGTGACAAGGTACAGCTTCCAGATTGTATTGGATGGGGTCAGCTCACCTGAACGGCACTGAGAGAGAAAATGGTGAAAGAAAAACCTCTGCCATTGTAACACAGTTCCTGCACAATATCGGCTGCTGGGAGTGCCTGTGTGGGTGAGTGTGTGCGTGTGTGCGTGTGAGCGTATGAGTGTGTGAGTGTGAGTGTGTGAGTGTGTGAGTGTGAGTGTGTGAGTGTGAGTGTGTGAGTGTGTGTGAGTGTGTGAGTGTGTGTGAGTGTGTGTGAGTGTGTGTGAGTGTGTGAGTGTGTGAGTGTGTGCGTGTGAGTGTGAGTGTGTGTGAGTGTGTGTGTGTGCGTGTGAGTGTGTGAGTGTGTGCGTGTGAGTGTGTGAGTGTGTGTGAGTGTGTGTGAGTATGTGTGAGTGTGTGTGAGTGTGTGAGTGTGAGTGTGAGTGTGTGAGTGTGTGAGTGTGTGTGAGTATGTGTGAGTGTGTGTGAGTGTGTGAGTGTGTGCGTGTGAGTGTGAGTGTGAGTGTGTGTGAGTATGTGAGTGTGTGAGTGTGTGCGTGTGTGCGTGTGAGTGTGTGTGTGCGTGTGAGTGTGTGTGAGTGTGTGAGTGAGTGCGTGTGTGTGTGTGTGTGTGTGTGTGTGCGTGCGTGTGAGTGTGTGCGTGTGAGTGTGAGAGTGTGAGTGTGTGTGAGTGTGTGAGTGTGTGAGTGTGTGCGTGTGAGTGTGTGCGTGTGAGTGTGTGCGTGTGAGCGTGTGAGCATGTGAGTGTATGTGAGTGAGTGTGTGTGAGTGTGTGTGTGAGTGTGTGTGAGTGTGTGAGTGTGAGTGTGTGAGTGTGAGTGTGTGAGAGTGTGAGAGTGTGAGAGTGTGAGAGTATGTGAGTGTGTGTGAGTGTGTGAGTGTGTGCGTGTGAGTGTGTGTGTGTGCGTGTGAGTGTGAGTGTGTGAGTGTGAGTGTGTGAGTGTGAGTGTGTGTGAGTGTGTGTGAGTGTGAGTGTGTGAGTGTGTGCGTGTGAGTGTGAGTGTGTGAGTGTGAGTGTGAGTGTGTGAGTGTGAGTGTGTGTGAGTGTGTGTGTGTGCGTGTGTGCTTGTGCGTGTGTGCGTGAGTGTGTGTGAGTGTGTGCGTGTGTGCGTGTGAGTGTGTGTGAGTGTGCGTGTGAGTGTGTGTGTGTGTGTGTGGGTGTGTGTGCGGCTGTGTGTGTGTGTGTGTGTGTGCGGGTGTGTGTGTGTGTGTGTGTGTGAGTGTGTGTGTGTGAGCGTGTGAGTGTGTGTGAGTGTAAGTGTGAGTGAGTGTGTGTGAGTGTGTGAGTGTGTGAGTGTGAGCGTGTGAGTGTGTGAGTGCGTGCGTGTGAGTGTGAGTGTGTGAGTGTGAGTGTGAGTGAGTGAGTGTGTGAGTGCGTGCGTGTGAGTGTGAGTGTGTGAGTGTGAGTGTGAGTGTGTGTGAGTGTGTGTGAGTGTGAGTGTGTGAGTGTGTGCGTGTGAGTGTGTGCGTGTGAGTGTGAGTGTGTGAGTGTGAGTGAGTGAGTGTGAGTGTGTGTGAGTGTGTGTCAGTATGTGTGAGTGTGTGTGAGTGTGTGAGTGTGTGCGTGTGAGTGTGTGCGTGTGTGCGTGAGTGTGTGTGAGTGTGTGAGTGTGTGTGAATGTGAGTGTGTGAGTGTGAGTGTGTGTGAGTATGTGTGAGTGTGTGTGAGCATGTGTGAGCGTGTGTGAGTGTGTGAGTGTGTGAGTGTGTGCGTGTGTGAGTGTGTGCGTGTGTGCGTGTGAGTGTGTGTGAGTGTGTGTGAGTATGTGTGAGTGTGTGAGTGTGTGAGTGTGTGCGTGTGTGCGGGTGTGTGTGTGTGTGTGCGTGTGTGCGGGTGTGTGTGTGTGTGTGTGTGTGCGGGTGAGTGTGTGTGTGTGTGTGTGAGTGTGTGTGCGGGTGTGTGTGTGTGTGTGCGGGTGTGTGTGCGTGTGTGTGGGTGTGGTTGTCTGTGAGTGTCTGTGTGTGTGAGTGTGTGTGAGTGTGAGTGTGTGTGAGTGTGTGTGAGTATGTGTGAGTGTGTGTGAGTGTGTGCGTGTGTGAGTGTGTGTGTGTGTGCGGGTGTGTGTGTGTGTGTGTGTGTGTGTGAGTGTGTGTGCGGGTGTGTGTGTGTGTGTGTGGTGTGTGTGTGTTTGGGGTGTGTGTGTGTGGGGTGTGTGTGTGTGGGGTGTGTGTGTGGGGTGTGTGTGTGGGGTGTGTGTGGTGTGGGGTGTGTGTGTGGGGTGTGTGTGTGTGGGGTGTGTGTGTGGGGTGTGTGTGAGTGTGTGTGAGTATGTGTGAGTGTGTGTGAGTGTGTGTGTGTGTGTGTGTGTGTGTGGGTGTGTGTGCGGGTGTGTGTGTGTGTGTGTGTGTGAGGTGTGTGTGTGCGGGTGTGTGTGTGTGTGGGGGGTGTGTGTGAGGTGTGTGTGTGTGGGGTGTGTGTGTGGGGTGTGTGTGTGGGGTGTGTGTGGGTTGTGTGTGTGTGTGGGGTGTGTGTGTGGGGTGTGTGTGAGTGTGTGTGAGTATGTGTGAGTGTGTGTGAGTGTGTGTGTGTGTGTGTGTGTGTGGGTGTGTGTGCGGGTGTGCGTGTGTGTGTGTGTGTGAGTGTGTGTGCGGGTGTGTGTGTGTGTGGGGGGTGTGTGTGAGGTGTGTGTGTGTGGGGTGTGTGTGTGGGGTGTGTGTGAGGTGTGTGTGTGTGGGGTGTGTGTGTGGGGTGTGTCTGGGGTGTGTGTGTGTGGGGTGTGTGTGTGGGTTGTGTGTGTGTGGGGGGGGTGTGTGTGAGGTGTGTGTGTGTGAGGTGTGTGTGTGTGGGGGGGGTGTGTGAGGTGTGTGTGTGTGGGGTGTGTGTGTGGGGTGTGTGAGGTGTGTGTGTGTGGGGTGTGTGTGTGGGGTGTGTGTGGGGTGTGTGTGTGTGGGGTGTGTGTGTGGGTTGTGTGTGTGTGTGGGGGGTGTGTGTGAGGTGTGTGTGTGTGAGGTGTGTGTGTGTGGGGTGTGTGTGTGGGGTGTGTGTGTGTGGGGGGGGAGCGGGGGGTCTATGTGTTTGGGGTGTGTGTATGGGCTGTGTGTGTGTGGGGTATGTTAATGGTATGGCAGCAGATTGCAGGCAGCCGTTCACTATCTCAGCCGCTGCTCTCAGTCAACAGGTTTAGAAACATAGAAAAATAGGAGCAGGAGTAGGCCATTCAGCCCTTCGAGCCTGCTCCGCCATTCAATATGATCATGGCTGATCCTCTATCTCAGTACCATATTCCCGCTCTCTCCCCATACCCCTTGATGCCTTTTGTGCCTAGAAATCTATCTATCTCCTTCTTAAATATATTCAGTGACTTGGCCTCCACAGACTTCCGTGGTAGAGAATTCCACAGGTTCACCACCCTCTGAGTGAAGAAATTTCTCCTCATCTCAGTCCTAAATGTCCTACCCCGTATCCTGAGACTGTGACCCCTCGTTCTCGACCCCCCAGCCAGGGGAAACATCCTCCCTGCATCCAGTCTGTCTAGCCCTGTCAGAATTTTATACGTTTCAATGAGATCCCCTCTCATTCTTCTAAACTCCAGTGAATACAGGCCTAGTCGACCCAATCTCTCCTCATACGACAGTCCTGCCATCCCAGGAATCAGTCTGGTGAACCTTCGCTACACTCCCTCTATGGCAAGTATATCCTTTCTTAGGTAAGGAGACAAAAACTGCACACAGTACTCCAGGTGTGGTCTCACCAAGGCCCTGTATAACTGTAGTAAGACATCCTTGCTCCTGTACTCAAATCCGCTTGCAATGAAGGCCAACATACCATTTGCCTTCCTAACTGCTTGCTGCACCTGCATGTTTGCTTTCAGTGACTGGTGTACAAGGACACCCAGGTCCCTTTGTACATCAACATTTCCCAATCTATCACCATTTAAATAATATTCTGTCTTTCTGTTTTTCCTACCGAAGTGGATAACTTCACATTTATCCACGTTATATTGCATCTGCCATGTATTTGCCCATTCACTCAACTTGTCTAAATCACCTTGAAGCCTCTTTGCATCCTCCTCACAACTCTCAATCCCACCTAGTTTTATGTCGTCAGCAAACTTGGAAATATTAGATTTGGTTCCCTCATCCAAATCATTGATATATATTGTGAATAGCTGGGGCCCAAGCACTGATCCCTGCGGTACCCCACTAGTCACCGCCTGCCACCCCGCAAAAGACCCATTTATTCCTACTCTCTGTTTCCTGTCTGTTAACCAATTTTCAATCCATGCCAGTATATTACCCCCAATCCCATGTGCTTTAATTTTGCAAACTAACCTCTTATGTGGGACTTTAACAAAGGCCTTCTGAAAATCCAAATACACCACATCCACTGGTTCTCCCTTATCTATTATACCAGTTACATCCTCAAAAAACTCCAGTAGGTTTGTCAAACACGATTTCCCTTTCATAAATCCATGTTGACTTTGTCTAATCCCGTTGATATTTTCTAAGTGTCCTGTTATCACATCCTTTATAATAGACTCTAGCATTTTCCCTACTACTGATGTTAGGCTAACCGGTCTGTAGTTCCCTGTTTTCTCTCTCCCTCCTTTTTTAAATAGTGGGGTTACATTTGCCACCCTCCAATCTGCAGGAACTGTTCCATAATCTATAGAATTTTGGAAGATGACAACCAATGCATCCACTATTTCCATGTCTAACTCTTTTAGTACTCTGGGATGCAGATTATCAGGCCCTGGGGATTTATCAGCTTTCAGTCCATTAATTTCTCCAGCACTATTTTTTTACTAATACTAATTTCCTTTAATTCCTCCTTCTCACTAGACCCTTGGTTCCCTAGCATTTCTGGGAAGTTATTTGTGTCCTCTTCCGTGAAGACAGAACCAAGTATTTGTTTAATTGCTCTGCCATTTCCTTGTTCCCCATTATAAATTCTCCTGTTTCTGACTGTAAGGGACCTACATTTGTCTTCACTAATCTTTTTCTTTTTACATACTTGTAGAAGCTTTTACAGTCTGCTTTTATGTTCCTTGTAAGTTTACTCTCATACTCTATTTTTCCCCTCTTAATCAATCTCTTGGTCCTTTTTTGCTGCATTCTAAACTGCTCCCAATCCTCAGGCTTGCTACTTTTTCTGGCAACTTTATATGACTCCTCTTTGGATCTAATACTATCTTTAGTAGAGACACACTCACTGGAAGGAGACACCGCAGGACACATTCACTAGAAGGAGACACACTATAAGGAGGTCAAGGCCTAGGAGCGAGGTCGGGACCCAGGAGTGAGGACGAGGCCCAGGGGTGAGGACGAGGCCCAGGAGCGAGAACGAGCACAGCAGCAAGGTCGAGATCCAGGAGTGGCGCAGTGTGGACCAGCAGCGGAGTCGGGAGGACCACACTGCAGCCTATGAAACCCAGGCAGAAAGGACCTGCAGGAAGGAGGGAGGAGGACAATAGGAGTATGTTTGTGTGTGTGTGTGCTAGTCCGATGTAACAGAGCCTGGTCTCCAATCGTCTTGGATCCCCTTGCCATTGGACCAAGACCTTGCTCTGTCAAGCCCGTGTGGTAGCTGGTGTGCAACGGCCACCCCACGTTAAAAGAATTCACGCACAGGCATCTTCCACCCTTTAAAATGAAGTTCGGGACCTGGAATGTCAGGACCCTCATGGACAACCCCAACAGCGACAGACCAGAACGCCGTACTGCTATCGTTGCCCGGGAGCTCAGACGTTTCGACATTGACATCGCCGCCCTAAGCGAGACCCGGCGGGCAGGGGAAGGCCAGCTCAAGGAGCAAGGCGGTGGCTACACCTTCTTCTGGAAAGGCAAACCTGAAGAAGAACGCCGTCTCCATGGGGTAGGCTTCGCCATAAAAAATGCGCTAGTTGAACGTTTCAGAGACTCCCCTTGTGGGATAAACGAGCGCCTCATGACTCTTTGGCTCACCCTAGCCCGGAACCAGTGCGCTACGGTCATCAGTGCGTACGCCCCAACACGGGAAGCCACAGACGAGACCAAAGAGGAATTCTACTCCAGCCTCGAACAATCCCTGTCCCGAGTCCCAACGGGCGACAAGCTGATCCTCCTTGGCTACTTTAACACCAGAGTTGGAAAGGACACAGACCTCTGGGGAGGTGTGATCGGCAGAGAGGGGGTAGGGAAAGCCAACTCCAACGGTACCCTCCTCCTGACGAAATGCTTAGAACATGGCCTTGTCATAACCAACCTTGTACTTGTCAGAGAGACAAGTACAAGGCTTCATGGCAACACCCTCGCTCCAAGCACTGGCATCTGATGGACTACGTCATCGTCTGAGCGAGGGACCGCAGAGTGCCCACAGCACCTGGTCTGCACTCAAGGCCTCCATAATCAGCACCTGTGAAGGTCACTCGACCAGGAAACACCAAGACTGGTTCGACGAGAACGACCAGGAGATCCAGGAGCTAATAAGCCGCAAGCGCAAGGCATTCCTGATCTGGAAACAGCAACAGAACTCGAGAGCAAGAAAGCAGCTCTGCAGACACCTGAAGGCCGAGGTCCAACAAAAAACTCGCGACCTAAAGAACAGATGGTGGGTGGAGAAAGCACAGGAGATCCAGCAGCTAGCCGACAACCACGACGTGCGTGGATTTTTTAGCGCAGTCAAGACCATCTATGGCCCAAGCACCCAAGGCCCTACCCCACTGCGGGCCAAGAACGGAGAGGTACTCATCAAGGACAGAGAGCCAGTCAGTGCCCGCTGGAAGGAGCACTTTGAAGATCTCCTTAACCGAGACTCTGTCTTCAATGCGAGTGTCCTCAACTCCATCCCGCAGCATGCTACCCGCCACCACCTCAGCACAACCCCAGCCCGGCATGAGGTTGAAAAGGCCATCCGACAACTGAAGAATAACAAGGCCTCAGGGGCAGATGAAATCCCCGCCGAGGCGCTAAAACATGGCGGAGAAGCACTATTGGCGCGAATACATGAACTCATTTCTCTTATTTGGAAGGAGGAGAGCATGCCAGGGGATCTCAGAGACGCCGTAATCGTGACCATCTTCAAGAAAGGTGACAAGTCCGATTGCGGTAATTACAGAGGAGTCTCCCTGCTGTCTGCCACAGGGCAAGTCATCGTAAGAATCCTCCTCAATCGCCTTCTCCCAGTGGCTGAAGAGTTCCTCCCAGAGTCGCAATGCAAATTCCGCCCACTAAGGGGCACAATGGACATGATCTTCACCGCACGTCAACTACAAGAGAAATGCAGGGAACAGCACCAAACGCTGTACATGGCCTTCTTTGACCTCACAAAGGCCTTCGACACCGTCAACCGTGAGGGATTATGGAGTGTCCTCCTCAAATTCGGCTGCCCTCAAAAGTTTGTCACCATCCTCCGCCTGCTTCATGACGACATGCAAGCCGTGATCCTGAACAACGGTTCCACCACAGACCCAATTCACGTACGGAGCGAGGTCAAGCAAGGTTGTGTCATCGCACCAACGCTCTTCTCAATCTTCCTGGCTGCAATGCTCCATCTCACCCTCAGTAAGCTCCCCGCTGGAGTAGAGATAATCTACAGAACAAACGGGAAACTGTTCAACCTCTGTCGCCTCCAGTCCAGATCCAAGGTCGTCCCATCCTCTGCCATCGAATTACAGTATGCAGACGACGCTTGTGTCTGCGCACACTCTGAGGTCAAACTCCAAACCATCGTCAACACCTTCACCAAAGCGTACGAGAGCATGGGCCTTACACTAAACATCCGTAAGACAAAGGTCCTCTACCAACCTGCCCCCGCCACACAGTACTGCTCCCCAATTATCAAAATCCATGAAAAGGCCTTGGACAACGTGGACCACTTTCCACACCTCGGGAGCCTACTGTCAACAAGGGCAGACGTCGACGACGAAGTCCAACACCGCCTTCAGTGTGCCAGTGCAGCCTTCGGTCGCCTGAGGAAGAGAGTGTTTGAAGACCAGGACCTCAAACCCGGTACTAAGCTCATGGTCTACAGAGCAGCAGTGATACCCGCCCTGCTGTACGCCTCAGAGACATGGACCATGTACAGCAGGCACCTCAAAGCACTGGAGAGGTACCACCAACGCTGCCTCCACAAGATCCTGCAAATCCATTGGCAGGATAAGCGTACCAACGTCAGTGTTCTCGCTCAGGACAACATCCCCAGCATCGAAGTTTTGACCACGCTCGATCAGCTCCGATGGACGGGCCACATCGTCCGCACACCCGATACGAGACTCCCAAAACAAGCGCTCCACTCGGAGCTCCGACACGGCAAGAGAGCCCCAGGTGGGCAGAGGAAACACTTCAAGGACACCCTCAAAGCCTCCTTGAAAAAGTGCAACATCCCCACCGACACCTGGGAATCCCTGGCCCAAGACCGCACAAAGTGGAGGAGAAGCACCCGGGAAGGCGCCGAACACCTCGAGTCTCTTCGCCAGGAGAAAGCGGAAGCCAAGCGCAAACAGTGGAAGGAGCGCAGGTCAACCCAAGCACCCCACCCACCCGCCCCTTCAATCACCGTCTGCCCCACCTGTGACAGAGACTGTAGGTCCCGCATTGGACTCATCAGTCACCTGAGAACTCATTTTTAGTGTGGAAGCAAGTCATCCTCGGTTCCGAGGGACTGCCTAAGAGAATACCATCTTTAATTTCTTTTGTTAGCCATGGTTCGGCCGCTTTTCCTTTTGTGTTTTTGCGCCAGAAAGGAATGTATAACTGTTACAATTAATGCATTCGTTCCTTAAATGTTAGCCATTGCCTATCCACCGTCATGCCTTTTAATGAAGCTCCCCAATTTATCATAGCCAACTCACTCCTCATACCTTCGTAGTTTCCTTTGTTTAGATTTAGGACCCTAGTTTCGGATTGGACTTCTTCACTTTCCATCTTAATGAAGAATTCTACCATGTTATGGTCACTCTTCCCTAAAGGACCCCGCACAACAAGATTATTAATTAACCCCTTCTCATTGCACAATACCCAATCTAGGATAGCCTGTTCCCTAGTTGGCTCCTCAACGTACTGGTCTAAAAGACCATTTGATTTTGAAGTGTTATTTTTGCATTAGTTCCCCTGTTCTTTATGGAGCTGACACCTGCACAGTGTGCGTTAACCTGTAGTAATGTGATGAGTTCACAGCAACAAAATGGTTGCTCATTTAATGCCTGTTAATGGGCTGGCTCTTAATGCACTTCTGTTTTTGGGTTTGTTATGAACTTGTTAATCGCCAGTTAACGGCACAGGTGTAAACATAGAAACATAGAAGATAGGAGCAGGAGTAGGCCATTCGGCCCCTCGAGCCTGTTCCACCATTTAATGAGATCATGGCTGATCATCCAAATTCAGTACCCTGTCCCTGCTTTCTCCCCATATCCCTTGATACCTTTAGCCTTAAGAAATATATCTAACTCCTTCTTGAATATATTTAATGAATTGGCCTCAACTGCCTTCTGTGGTAGAGAATTCCACAGGTTCACCACTCTCTGGGTGAAGAAATTCCTCCTCATCTCAGTCCTAAATGGCTTACCCCTTATCCTTAGACTGTGACCCCTCGTTCACACTTGCCTTCCCGCACAGAAGATGTTCATGACACCCAATGTAAAGGTGGCCTTAATGCAGCTGGTACTGAGCAGGAAACTTTGTACAGAGCGACTGAACTGCTGTAGCATGGGGTCATCAGCAAGGTTTTATTTTGCCGGACATATTGGAGGAGAATGTGAGAAGGAAGAAGGTGTAAGGCAACAGGACCAGGTACTGGTGGCAGATTTAACACAACCTAACCCAGGACCAACGGGCGAGGAACCACCGAAGTATGGTGGCTCCATTAGGGACCACAGCTAGCAGGGCATCTCCAACCCAAGGGGCACACACTTAAACCTTCCAGACAGCAGGAGACTTAATGCCACCAAAAGTATACATCATTCTTAGGCAGTCCCTTGGAACCGAGGATGACTTACTTCCACATTAAAAATGAGTTCTCAGGTGGCTGATGAATCCAATGTGGGACCTACAGTCTCTGTCACAGGTGGGGCAGATGGTGGTTGAAGGGGCGGGTGGGTGGGGTGCTTGGGTTGACGTGCGCTCCTTGCGCTTGGCTTCCGCTTGCTCCCGGCGAAGAGACTCAAGTTGTTCGGCGCCTTCCCGGGTGCTTCTCCTCCACTTTGTGCTCTGGTCTTGGGCCAGGGATTCCCAGGTGTCGGTGGGGATGTTGCACTTTTTCAAGGAGGCTTTGAGGGTGTCCTTGAAGCGTTTCCTCTGCCCACCTGGGGCTCTCTTGCCGTGTCGGAGCTCCGAGTAGAGCGTTTGTTTTGGGAGTCTTGTATCGGGTGTGCGGACGATGTGGCCCGTCCATCGGAGCTGATCGAGCGTGGTCAAAGCTTCGATGCTGGGGATGTTGGCCTGAGCAAGAACACTGACATTGGTGCGCCTATCCTGCCAATGGATTTGCAGGATCCTGCAGAAGCAGCGTTGGTGGTACCCCTCCAGTGCTTTGAGGTGCCTGCTGTACATGGTCCATGTCTCTGATCATTAACATGCATCATTAACATGATGTAGACAAACTAATCCCACTGCCCTGCTCTCTCCCCATAGCCCTGTATCAATCCCAAACTAATCCCACGGCCCTGCTCTCTCCCCTTAGCCCTGTATCAATCCCAAACTAATCCCACTGCCCCGCTCTCAACCCATAGCCCTGTATCATTCCCCAAACTAATCCCACTTCCCCGCTCTCTCCCCATAGCCCTGTATCAATCCCAAACTAATCCCACTGCCCCGCTCACTCCCCATAGCCCTGTATCAATCCCAAACTAATCCCACTGACCCGCTCTCCCCATAGCCCTGTATCAATCCCAAACTAATCCCTCTGCCCTGCTCTCTCCCCATAGTCCTGTATCAATCCCAAACTAATCCCACTGCCCCGCTCTCTCCCCATAGCCCTGTATCAATCCCAAACTAATCCCACTGCCCCGCTCTCTCCCCATAGCCCTGTATCGATCCCTAACTAATCACACTGCCCCGCTCTCTCCCCATAGCCCTGTATCAATCCCAAACTAATCCCACTGCCCCACTCTCTCCCCATAGCCCTGTATCGATCCCTAACTAATCCCACTGCCCCGCTCGCTCCCTATAGCCCTGTATCAATCCCCAAACTAATCCCACTGCCCCGCTCTCTCCCCATAGCCCTGTATCAATCCCCAAACTAATCCCACTGCCCCGCTCTCTCCTCATAGCCCTGTATCAATCCCCAAACTAATCCCACTGCCCCGCTCTCTCCCCATAGCCCTGTATCAATCCCAAACTAATCCCACTGCCCCACTCTCTCCCCATAGCCCTGTATCAATCAACAAACTAATCACACTGCCCCGCTCTCTCCTCATAGCCCTGTATCAATCCCCAAACTAATCCCACTGCCCCACTCTCTCCCCATAGCCCTGTATCAGTCCCAAACTAATCCCACTGCCCCACTCTCCCCATAGCCCTGTATCAGTCCCAAACTAATCCCACTGCCCCACTCTCCCCATAGCCCTGTATCAGTCCCAAACTAATCCCACTGCCCCGCTCTCCCCATAGCCCTGTATCAATCCCAAACTAATTTTTAAAAATTATTTCTTTATTCATGGGATGTGGGCCTCGCTGGCAAGGCCAGCATTTATTGCCCATCTCTATTTGCCCTTGAGAAGGTGGTGGTGAGCCGCCTTCTTGAACCACTGCAGTCCATGTGGTGAAGGTGCTCCCACAGTGCTGATAGGGAGGGAGTTCCAGGATTTTGACCCAGCGACGATGAAGGATCGGCGATATATTTCCAAGTCGGGATGGTGTGTGACTTGGAGGGGAACTTGGAGGTGGTGGTGTTCCCATGCGCCTGCTGCCCTTGTCCTTCTAGGTAGAAGAGGTCGGGGGTTTGGGAGGTGCTGCCGAAGAAGCCTTGGTGAGTTGCTGCATTGCATCTTATAGATGGTACACACTGCAGCCACGGTGCGCCGGTGATGGAGGGAGTGAATGTTTAAGGTGGTGGATGGGGTGCCAATCAAACGGGCTGCTTTGTCCTGGATTGTGTCGAGCTTCTTGAGTGTTGTTGGAGCTGCACTCATCCAGGCAAGTGGAGAGTATTCCATCACACTCCTGACTTGTACCTTGTAGATGGTGGAAAGGCTTTGGGGAATCAGGAGGTGAGACACTCGCTGCAGAATACCCAGCCTCTGACCTGCTCTTGTTGCCACAGTATTTATATGGCTGGTCCAGTTAAGTTTCTGGTCAATGGTGACCCCCAGGATGTTGATAGTGGGGGATTCGGCGATGGTAATGCCATTGAATGTCAAGAGGCAGTGGTTAGACTCTCGCTTGTTGGAGATAGTCACTGCCTGGCACTTGTGTGGTGCAAATGTTACCTGCCACTTATCAGCACAAGCCTGAAGTTCATCCAGGTCTTGCTGAATGCGGGCATGGACTGCTTCATTATCTGAGGGGTTGTGAATGGTGCTGGACACTGTGCAGTCATCAGCGAACATCCCCACTCACTCCCAATAGCCCTGCATCAATCCAAACTAATCCCACTCTCCCCAAACCGCGGTGAGTAGCTGCATTGCCGGATGCCATATCGGCCTATCCAGCCCCAGATGGATAAGACTATCGGGGGTAGAATATCCACGTTTGTTTCCCGATCTCTCATTAAAACTTTGGCAGAAGATCTTCGAAAACTTCAGAGAAACAGCAGAAACGGCCATTTACATCGTTTCCCTGAGGTTCCGACAATCGACCGCTGAAATTATGGCGGGAGATCGGGAGAACATCCTAGAAGGACAAGGGCAGCAGGCACATGGGAACACCACCACCTCCAAGTTCCCTTCGAGTTACACACCATCTTGACTTGGAAGTATATCGCCAATCCGTCATCGTCGCTGGGTCAAAATCCTGGAACCCCCTCCCTAGCAGCACTGTTGGGAGCACCTTCACCACACGGACTGCAGCGGTTCAAGAAGGCGGCTCACCGCCACCTTCTCAAGGGCAATTAGGGATGGGCAATAAATGCTGGCCTTGCCAGCGACGCCCACATCCCAGGAATGAATTAAAAGTAAGTGTGGGGACCCGGGACTCCTCCAGTGAGTAGCTGAACCATATCGACCAGGATGGTCACAGAGTCCATGGTCAGTTAACTGGGGCAGTGCCTCTGAGGTAAGGAGGGAACAAATCAGCCAGGGTTACTGTTCCTGGTCGCTATCCAGTCACCCCTGCTGGAAACCGCCAAGATTAGTTTGGCCAAAGGGTGAAAACAGGCGCTAAATGGGTGCTGTGGTAATAATACAAGCCTGTTTGAAAGTCTGGATTTAGCTCACAACTTTGGTCCTAGTTGCTGATTACCATAATGTGAACTTGCCTGGAGGCAGTAAACCAGAAACCTGCAGGTTCAGCACTCAGGTTCTGATTAGACCCAATTTTCGTGGCTCAGTATCTGTGGGCTCCTCGCACCCACTCCCACTGAAGGTGTGGAGTGCTCTGGCTGGCACACAGCACATTGCAGGATGGCTCAGGGACCGAGGGAGAGGGCGCACAGGCTCTCGGACATGGCACTGGAGGTCCTGGTGGAGGAGATCCAGAGGAGGAGGGATGTCCTCTACCCGCAGGGGGGGGAAGGAGTCCACCTCGCCCTCCTGGCCCTCTCTCCTGCAGCAGCTCTGCCTGGCCTCATGTCCTCCTCCCATTCCTCGTCCAGACCAAGGGGGACCCCGAGCAAGATGCCCATGACCAAGCACTCCCTTTCTCCAGGTGACTCCTGTAAGGTGTCCAATCAGGTGGAGTAGCACAGCACTCATTCTTTTTAGGTGGAGTCCTCAGAGAATTTCCAGAATAAATGTTGCTCGAGTGCTGGTGAAGTCTTGACAAAGTGTCCCAGAAAGTCTCCCGATGTGCTTCAGAGGTCCTCTTCACAGCTCCAGCAGCAATGACCATGAAATGGTGAGTATCCCTTTAAATGGTGAGTAACACTTTAAGTAACGCTTGAAATCGACATCAAAGCCGTGTTTACTCCCAAACAGCTGGTCGCTGTTAGGAGAGGGCGTTAGTTGAAGCGCTAGACACCAAAATGCCGTGCAGCCACTTTAATGAGCGCTAGCAGGCATTTTAATTGTCAATCAGCGGTTTAACGAGCCTCCGGGCGGCCGTTCCTAGCGCTGGCTTCAACTCCTTTACCAAGATGGCGTCTTGCGCTAAACACATTGCAGCTTCAGACCCCATCTTGGCCACCTCGTTACCTCTTTAACGCCTGAAGTATTCAGCAAAAATCGCCCCCTGCATGTTGTGTGAGTGGATTGGGATTGGCTGTGATGTGATTCCAATCGCCTGCCAACCCTCAACATCGAGGTCACAGCAGGCATGCGGGCGCGACACGGATCATGACCAGTGCCTGTGGAACCCAGCCCCCAGCCCAATGAGGCTCTGACAGGAAGGGGCAGATTTTAAGGAGAAAACTAATGAGAAAACTGCAGCAGGCCAGTCAGCATCTGAAAGAGACAAATTATTCAGGGGGGACTCCGTCTGTCTCAGACTCTGCCTTAGTTGCTGCATGTTTCCTGCTTTCGTTCCGATTTCCACCTTTCTCTTCCAGGTATTAGATTGGAGATGAGAGCTGCATTATTCTCATGTTGCGCCGCCGACCTTTCACTTCTGTGACCTGCATTGACGCCCATCACAATCAGATGGCTTGAAGCCCTGTCTCCTTGGTGCTGGGGTACAGGGGGAGTGCTGCTCAATCTCAGAATGCCAATCGTGCCAACCATGCCACCAATCCTTACACATTGGCCCAGCGCCCTGTCCAGTGCTATCTCTTGGGATGCTGGAGAAGTCTGGTCCCGGACACCCCGGGAGGTGTGGAGTTCTCCTTTAAGTTGAGCGCTGCTGTCAGCACTGGCAGTACCCCAAGCCTGTCAGCTTTAAAGTGCCTTAAGTGTGTGTGTGTCTGTCTCCTGTCTGTAATGCTTTCAAAGTGAGATACGTTTAAACGGTCTCCAGTGGGTGGGATTTCACTCATGCTGCAGGAAGTTATTCCCCGATGTCGGTTAGAGGTCAGAGCTGTGTAGAAACGATTGCGTCTGCACACCATCAGATACCAGCGTGAACAAACTCACAGCCAGTCTTCTCGGCCACGTTTACAGACACCCTGTCGAGGAAGCGTTCTGGTGTGAGGTTCAATGAAATAAAAGTCAACCATGGTCACACTGTTTGTATCACATTCTCAGTCTGTGTGAGACAGGGTGTGAGAAAGAGAGAGAGAGGAACTGAGAGGGAGGTTGAGAGGGAGACTGAGAAGATAGTGAGAGAGAGAGAGGAAGAGAGAGACAGAAAAACTGAGACTGGGTGAGAGACGGACAGAGACACAATGAGGAAGATAGACAGTGAGAGACAGAATGACAGTGAGGGAGTGAGTGAGATAGAGAGACAGAGAGGGAGAGACAGAGACAGGAAGAAGAGGAGAGACTGAGAGAGGGTGAGCGAGAGCAAGGGAGAGAGACAGTAAGAGAGAGTGAGGGAGAGGGAGGGAGTTAAAGAGACAGAGAGAGAGACAGCGAGGGAGGGACAGTAAGAGAGAGACAGAGTCAGAGAGAGAGTTAGCGAGTGTGGGAGAAACAGAGAGGGAGAGAGATAGGCACAGGCAGACAGAAAGAGAGAGACAGATGGTGATGGAGAGAGAGTGTTAGGGAGAGAGACAGACAGACAGTGAGGGAGTGAGGAAGACAGAGAGAGACACACCAAGATAAAAACATTATGGCAGCTGTCAGGAAAGTGGGCACAGACCTGTATGATTGGCTGCTGGTGATCACACACCAGTTGCACATTACTGGAGTGGAAGCCCTTGTGATTCATGAAGGCAGTGGGGTCGTGTGAAGGAGCGACAGGGCAACACGTCCATTGGGGCCCTGGATTTGGGGGATTCCAGCAATCTGTGCCAACCCCAGACCCTATCCTGCCATTTCCGATATCCCTGGGGAACATGATGAAAGTGTAGAGCATCAGTCACCTGCTTAATACAAGCATGGACTGCAGATTGACTGATGTTACTGGTATTCCCTGTGACAGCCTCAAAAGAGTCAGAGGCAGAGACATTGAGGGCTGCAGTGAACTTGACTGTAACAGGCCGTGGGTCGCAGGTCTTGTGGCAGGAGGTGACACAACTCTGTCACAGCCTCCCGAGAGAAGTGCAGCCTCTTTATGCACTGCTCAGAGAACTGCAGGTATGTTGCCCTGGTCCTGTACACACCGGTGGGAGGGTAAGGATTCCTCCGAGCTTGGCTCCATCGACCAACTCTCCCTCTAGCTGCAACTCTGCTTCTTCATCCTCCTCCACCCCTTTCTCCTCCTCTTCCTCCTCTCTCCTCCTCCTCCTCCTTCTCTTCCTCCTCCTCCTCCTCCTACTTCTCTTCCTCATCCTCTCTCCTCCTTCTCTTCCTCCTCCTCCTCCCCTTTCTCCTCCTCCTCCTCCCCTTTCTCCTCCTCCTCCTCCTCCCCCTCCCCTTTCTCCTCCTCTTCCTCCTCTTCTCTCCTCCTCCTCCTCTTCCTCCTCCTCCTCCCCTTTCTCCTCCTCCTCCTCCTCTTCCTTCTCTTCCTCCTCCTCTCTCCTCCCTCTCCTCCTCCTTCTCTTCCTCCTCCTCCCCTTTCTCCTCCTCCTCCTCCTCCTCCTGCTCCTCATAAGAACATAAGAAATAGGAGCAGGAGTAGGTCATTTGGCCCCTCGAGCCTGCTCCGTCATTCAATAAGATCATGGCTGATCTGATCTTGGCCTCAACTCCACTTCCCTGCCCGCTACCCCATAACTCTTGACTCCCCTATAGTTCAAAAATCTGTATCTCCACCTTAAATATATTCAATGACTCCGCCTCCACAGCTCTCTGGGGTAGAGAATTCCAAAGATTCACGACCCTCTGAGAGAAGAAATTCCTCCTCATCGCCGTTTTAAATGGGCGACCCCTTATTCTGAAACTGTGCCCCCTAGTTCTAGATTCCCCCATGAGGGGAAACATCCTCTCTGCATCTACCCTGTCAAGCCCCCTCAGCATCTTATATGTTTCAAGAAGATCCCCTCTCATTCTTCTAAACTCCAATGAGTATAGGCCCAACCTGCTCAACCTTTCCTCATAAGACAACCCCTTCATCTCCGGAATCAACCTCGTGAACCTTCTCTGAATTGCCTCCAATGCAAGTATATCCTTCCTTAAATAAGGAGACCAAAACTGTAGGCAGTACTCCAGGTTTGGTCTCACCAACGCCCTGTACAGTTGTAGCAGGACTTCCCTAATTTTATACTCCATTCCCTTTGCAATAAAAGCCAACATTCCATTTGCCTTCCTAATTACTTGCTGTACCTGCATACTAACTTTTTGTGATTCATGTACGAGGACCCCCAAATCCCTCTGTACCGCAGCATTCTGTAGTCTTTCTCCATTTAAATAATATTTTTCTTTTCTATTCCTCCTACCAAAGTGGATAACCTCACATTTTCCCACATTATACTCCATCTGCCAAATTTTTGCCCACTCACTTAACATATCGATATCCCTTTGCAGACTCTTTGTGTTCTCTTCACAACTTGCTTTCCCACCTATCTTTGTATCATCAGCAAATTTAACTACATTACACTCGGTCCCTTCATCCAAGTCATTAATATAGATTGTAAATAGTTGAGGCCCCAGCACTGATCCCTGTGGCACCCCACTAGTTACAGTTTGCCAACCTGAAAATGACCCATTTATTGCCAATCCTCTATCCATGCTAATATATTACCCTGACTTCCTGCCTTCCTGACTGACCTGATTGTTTCTCTGCCGAGGTGTGATGGAGGGCAGTCAGAAAGATTTACTGTAGTCGTCTGACATTGTACGCTACACAGGCTTTGTTCTCTGTCTATATATGCTTTGCCAATTCGTATTCCTTCACTTTACCTGACGAAGGGGCAGCGCTCTGAAAGTTCGTGATTTCAAATAAAACTGTTGGACTATAACCTGGTGTTGTGCGACTTCTCATTTTTGTCCACCCCAGTCCAACACCGGCATCTCCGCAATATATTACCCCTAACCCCCCACCCCCATGCGCTCTTATCTTGTGCAGTAACCTTTTATGTGGCACCTTATTGAATGCCTTCTGGAAATCCAAATACACCACATCTACTGGTTCCCCTTTATCCACCCTGCTCGTTACATCCTCAAAGAACTCCAGCAAATTTGACAAACACGATTTCCCTTTCATAAAACAATGCTGACTCTGCTTGACTGTTATGATTTTCTAAATGTCCTGCTACTACTTCCTTAATAATGGACTGCAGCATTTTCCCAATGAAAGATGTTAGGCTAACTGGTCTACAGCTTCCTGCTTTCTGTCTCCCTCCTTTCTTAAATAGGGGCGTTACATTTGCAATTTTCCAATCCGCTGGGACCTCTCCAGAATCCAGGGAATTTTGGTAGATTATAACCAATGCATCCACTAACTCTGCAGCCACTTCTTTTAAGATCCTAGGATACAGGCCATCAGGTCCAGGGGACTTGTCCACCTTTAGTCCTATTAGTTTTCCTAGTACTTTTTCTCTAGTGATAGTGATTGTTTTAAGTTCCCCCCTCCCTATAGCCCCTTGATTATCTATTATTGGGATGCTTGTAGTGTCTTCTATCGTGAAGACCGATACAAAATATTTGTTCAAAGTCTCTGCCATTTCCCCGTTTCCCATTATTGATTCCCCTGTGGCGGATCGCCACCTAAACGGGCATTAACCACTTTTCCGTCCGTGGATATTATATCGAGCACCTTGCCTTTAAGGCAGGAGAAAAGAAGTGGGCGGGGCCTCAGGATTTTTCCAGGGAATTCTGGGAGCAGTCTTGTTCAGCCATTTTGGACCATGCAGTTGTATTAAAAAGCCTTTGTTTCCCACACATGGATTCAGTCTTAATTCGTGTTTCGCGGCAGCCTCAACATTGGTGACCCCGATGCTCAGAACATACTCCGAGCACTGCAATGGCGGACACGAACGCAGTTTCCGTGAAACTGCCGGAGTTTTGGGAAAACCAGCCCGAAGCCTGGTTTCTCCAAGCTGAATCCCCCTTCCGGCTGTGAAACATCACCACAGATGGGACGCAGTACGACTACCTCGTCACATCACTCGGTAGCGCCACAGTTTTGAAGGTTTGGACAGCGCTGCAGAACCCACCAGAGGAAGGCAAGTATGCACATTTAAAGGCAGCGCTCCTTAAAAAATTTACGGCCTCGGCATATCAGCGAAACTGCCACCTCCTCGACCTTCCAGGCCTCGGTGATGCCTTACCGTCAGACATCCTCTCCCACATGCTCTCCCTCACCGACGAGAGCCCACCCGGATACCTCTTCCGCACGCTGTTCATCCGCCAGCTCCCTCTCAGCATCCGCCCAGCGATCGTGGCGTCCGGCCTCAAGAACCTGGAAGCCCTGGCCGATGAGGCCGACAAGCTGCTGTCCGCTCACTCCAGCCGCGACGTCACTCCAGACCTGGCAGCCAATGCCTGGGCGCGCCCCTCACCGGCCACCACGCGGCCACAAGAACCAGCCACCAGGCCCACGGGGCCTTCGCGCCCCACTAACCCGGGCCACTGTTATTACCACGCACGGTTCGGCGCCAGGGCACAACGGTGCACACCTCCCTGCTCTTTCAAGTCCGCCCCCGTACCAGCCCCCGCGATGGCTGTGGGCCACGCGGGCTCCCTGCTGTACGTCACGGATGACAAAACCGGCCGCCGGTTCCTGTGCGACACTGGAGCTCAGCACAGCATCATCCCGGCCTCCTCCCTCGACATCCAAAAGGGCGAACGAGGACCGGCGCTGGCTGCTGCTAACGGCTCGGAAATCCAGACGTACGGCACCCGGACAGTCACCCTCGACCTCGCTGGTCGCTGCTACCGATGGGAGTTCATCACTGCCAAGGTGCTCTGCCCTCTCATCGGCGCAGATTTCCTGTGTGCCCACGGCTTACTGGTAGACATCCCTCGTCACCGCCTCGTGGACATGAACACCATGTCCCTCATCCTGGGCGCCATGGCCCCCCGTCAACCCGCCGACACAGTGCCACGCCCGGGCCACGGATGACTACTCGGCACTCCTGGCCGAATTCCCGGCCCTTACCAATCCGACCTTCTCCGCGGAGGCCGCCAAACACGGGGTGGAACACTTCATCCCCACCACAGGCCCCCCAGTGTACGCCCACGCCCGCAGGCTGGACCCGGCCAACTTGGAGATCGCGCGGACTGAGTTTGTCACCATGGAACAGCTCGGCATCATCCGCCACTCCAACAGTCCCTGGGCCTCCCCACTCCACATCGCCCCCAAACCAGGCGGGGGTTGGCGCCCCTGCGGGGATTACCGCCACCTCAACGACACCACCACCCCTGATCGGTACCCCATGCCGCACATTCAGGACTTCTCGGCTAGACTGGCCGGCCGCTCAGTCTTTTCCAAGGTCGACCTGGTGCGCGGCTACCACCAAGTCCCCGTCCACCCCGCGGACGTCCCCAAGACGGCCGTAATCACCCCCTTCGGCCTGTTCGAGTTCCTGCGGATGCCCTTCGGCCTCAAAAACGCGGCCCAGGCATTCCAACGGCTCATGGACTCGGTCCTTCGGGACCTGAAGTTCCTGTTCGTCTACCTGGACGACATCCTGGTAGCCAGTGCCTCCAAGCAAGAACACCTCGAACACCTTTGCATCCTGTTCGGGCGCCTCAGCGACCACGGGCTCATCCTCAGCCCAGCCAAATGCCAGTTCGGCCTGGACAAGATCGACTTCCTCGGCCACCACATCACCCATGCTGGGGCCATTCCCCTGCCCACCAAGGTGCAGGCCGTCCAACAATTTCCCCGCCCCACCACCATCAAAGGCCTCCAGGAGTTCCTCGGGATGGTGAATTTCTATAACCGCTTCATCCCCAAAGCGGCGTCCCTCATGAGGCCCCTGTATGAAGCCCTCCGGGGCAGGAGCGGCAAGATGGAGGTCGAATGGACGGCAGACGCGTCCGCCGCCTTCGACTCCACCAAGACCGCGCTCGCCAACGCCACCCTGCTCGCGCACCCACGGCCCAATGCCAGGGTAGCGCTCACCACGGACGCCTCCGACCACGCGGTCGGCACCGTGTACGAGCAGTGGGTCGACGGCGCCTGGCAACCACTTGCCTTCTTCAGCCGGCAACTACGCCCCCCAGAGGTCAAGTACAGCACCTTCGACCGCGAGCTCCTCGCGCTGTTCCTGGCGGTCCGCCATTTTCGGTTTTTGCTCGAGGGCCACCCCTTCACTGCGTTTGTCGACCACAAGCCCCTGACATTCGCAATGGCAAAGACAACCGACCCCTGGTCCGCCAGGCAGCAGCGCCAGCTCGCGGCAGTGTCCGAGTTCACCACGGACATCCAACACGTCTCCGGCCGAGACAATGTGGTAGCCGACTGCCTCTCCCGCCCTGCCATCCACGCCGCACACCTAGCAGTCGACTACGCTCAACTCGCAGCAGACCAGATCATCGACCCTGATCTGCTGTCCGCACCTACCAACCTACCAGGGCTACGCCTGGCAGACGTCGCCTGGGGCCCGACCGCAGTCACGGTCAAGTGCAACATATCCCTATGTCAACCTCGGCCCGTCGTCCCAGCGTCCTGGCGCCACCGGGTATTCGACATTCTCCACAACCTCTCCCACCCCGGCGCCCGCGCATCCATCAAATTGGTAGCCAACCACTTTGTCTGGCGCGGCCTTCGCAAGGATGTGCTTACTTGGACCAACTCCTGCCTAGCCTGCCAACGGGCCAAGGTACAGCAACACACAAAAGCACCCCTCGAGGAGTTTACCGTCCCCTCGCGGAGATTCGACCACATCCACGTGGACATCGTCGGGCCCCTGCCGCCATCGCAAGGCCACACGCACTTGCTGACCATCGTTGACCGCACCACACGCTGGCCTGAGGCAATTCCACTGACCTCTACCACCACCGCCGACATCGCCAGAGCCTTCGTCAGCACCTGGGTCGCACGGTTCGGCGTCCCCTCCGACATGACGTCGGACAGAGGTCCGCAATTTACCTCTGAACTCTGGACCGCCGTCGCACGCAATCTCGGGGTGACCATTCACCGCACCACAGCATACCACCCCCAAGCCAACGGACTGTGTGAGCGGTTCCACAGATCCTTGAAGGCATCTCTTCGAGCCAGCCTCCAGGACGGCGCCTGGACCGACCGACTTCCGTGGGTCCTCCTCGGCCTGCGCACCGCGGTTAAAGAAGACCTCCACGCATCGGCAGCAGAGCTCGTGTACGGTCAGCCGCTGCACGTACCCGGCGAGTTCCTGCCCACCGCCACGACACCCTTGTCAGCCGACTAGCAACGCCACGACTTCGCCTCACCGGCGCTGCAGTTCGCCCCGGTGCCCATTGCCCAACACGGCGAATCCACCTCACACGTCCCACTAAGCCTGCACCAGGCACGGTTCGTTTTCGTCCGGCACGACGCCCACCGCGGACCTCTTCAACCCCCGTACGACGGGCCCTACAAGGTGCTACAGGCTGGGGACAAATTTTTCACCCTGCAAGTGGGCGACAGGACCAAAAAAGTGTCGGTTGACCGACTCAAGCCAGCACACTCGGAGCCCGGTGAGCAGGTCCCTGTAGCTCGTCCACCGCCACGCGGCCGACCTGCCCTCAAGCCGGTTCACCCGGCTGCTCCACATCCACCGGCGTCCTACAAGAGCCGCTCCGGCCGGCCCATCAGACCGCCGCACCGTCTCGTCCACACCTCCTAAGCGGTTTCTGGGGGGAGCTTTGTGGCGGATCGCCACCTAAACGGGCATTATCCACTTTTCCGTCCGTGGACAATATATCGAGCACCTTGCCTTTAAGGCACCTTGCCTTTAAGGCAGGAGAAAAGAAGTTGGCGGGGCCTCAGGATTTTTCATGGGAATTCTGGGAGCAGTCTGTTCAGCCATTTTGGACCATGCAGTTGTATTAAAAAGCCTTTGTTTCCCACACATGGATTCAGTCTTAATTCGTGTTTCGCGGCAGCCTCAACACCCCAGTCTCATCCTCTAAGGGACCAACGTTTACTTTAGCTACTCTCTTCCTTTTTATATACCCGTAGAAGCTCTTACTGTCTGTTTTTATATTTCTTGCTAGTTTACTCTCATAATCTATCTTCTCTCTCTTTATTATTTCTTTTGTCATCCTTTGCTGGTTTTTAAAAATTTCCCAATCTTCCGGCCTACCACTAATCTTCGCAACATTGTATGCCTTTTCTTTCAATTTGATACCATCCTTAACTTCCTTAGTTAGCCACGGATGGTTCATTCTTCTCGTAGAGCCTTTCTTTCTCACTGGAATATAGCTTTGCTGAGATTTATGAAATATCTCCTTAAATGTCTGCCACTGCTTATCTACCATCTTACCCTTTAATCTATTTTTCCAGTCAACTTTAGCCAACTCTGTCTTCATACCTTTGTAATTGCCTTTATTTAAGTTCAGGACACTAGTTTGAGACCCACCTTTCTCACCCTCAAACTGAATGTGAAATTCTATCATGTTATGATCACTCTTCCCTAGAGGATCCTTTACTATGAGATCATTAATTAATCCTGTCTCATTACACATTACCAGATCTAAAATAGCCTGCTCCCTGGTTGGTTCCACAACGTATTGTTCTAAGAAAGCATCCCGAATACATTCTATGAATTCGTCCTCAAGGCTACCTTTGCCAATTTGATTTGTCCAGTCTATATGAAGATTAAAATCGCCCATGATTATTGCAGTACCTTTCTTACAAGCCCCCATTATGTAAGGGTTTTGACCCGTGTGGCTCTGTGCTCAGCCTGGGTGCTAGTGCGAGGTTAGGCCTTGTTGCCTGTTCTGGTCTCCAGCCAGTCTGGGAGCACTAGACACCTGTGAGTGGTTCGACCCACTCGCCCTTACGGTTCTGACACTGGACTTAGATGCGAGAGCAATAATGGAGAGAAAACTCAGGTAGACCCGGTTGAATGGTACGAAATGGAAAATCTTTATTGCATATTATTCAAGATTACGAAATACATGTCATAAGCACAGATTAATGACAGTACAATCTTACACGCAGTTATGTAACTAATTTCAGGGAAACGAGGAACGAACGACACATCGTAAATGGGGGCACACATTACAGTTATCCTTTAAACTTAAACCCTCCCCTATCAATACCTGCTCTAAACTAGATTTGTAGGATCGAGACTCATGCTCACCACTCGTGATAACTCGGAGAATTCCGAAAACTCTGCTCGGATGTTTTTACCGCAGCACCTGATCACCCACGTGTTGATCAGGGGTCTCTGTACCCCACTTGTTTACTCGTTTCTGCTCCGGCTAGCAGGCTGGACCGTCTGCTGTCATGAAGATCTGTGTTGTTCTCAGAGTTCCGACACTACTCAAAAAAGAGTCTTCCTGTGCCCTCGCCCTGATGCGATAAAACTCGAAGAATAGTCTTCCGATGCCAGTTCTGTAAAGCTCAAAAGATAGTCTTCCTGGGCAAGGAAATTGTCTATTCGACCTACAGGCGCGGTCGGGGCTTACTGACCGTGGCGATACGTATGGTCGTCTTCTTCTCTTCTCATCTCATCTCATCTCGTCTCGGGCCTTTGGTCCCAACACCGTTTACCGACTTCTCGGGATGGTGTGCCCGTTTCAAGGCTTCACAGCCCAGTTCCACACAGATCTTCGCGGCAAGCCACGAGGCTGATCCTGGCGGATCAGAAAAGTTCAACAGTCTTTCAGCAAGTCAAACAGCAAGAGCTGCAAGAGGCAGAGGCACGAGGCAAGCGGCAAGGAGTCAAAAGGATAAGAGAAAGATGGACGGTTGTAGCTTACAGTTATAGTGCTGAAACTCTTCTTTTCCCGCCCAACCTTAATGTCTTTTCTTTTGTTAGGGTTTTGGCGCCCAAACTTCTTGTATAGGGTGATCTCCGTTTAATGGGTTTCGGTGATACTCGTAACTGTCTGAGTACCTGTTAATACTTTTCCCAATGTGTAACCGGTCGGTATTCTCCCTGGAGGGGTTTTGGGGCTTCCAAATGTTTTCTGTAACTACCCGCAAACGGCTCTCTCATCGTAGAGTCGTGGGGATTTTGCATATTAATGTCTTTGGATGGGTTCTTGATCGCTTGGTACAATAGCCCTTATTCGCACCTGGGAGACCGATTTCAGTATTTATGTGTATACTGCAAACCCATAATGTCTCGTGTATTATCTCAAATGTGCTGAGTCTTGATCGATCTCGCACAAATGTTTATTGGAACGCCATCTTGTCTGCTTATTGAAAGGTCTAGAATGTTCTGCCACGAGGCGTGGCGGCCATTTTACAGGCTGCTTGTGTCCACTTTGAAAACCTGACAGCATTCTGCTGAAATAAAGCTGTTTGAACGAAACTATGTGTTTTCTCCTTATTTATAAAATCGCGATTATATTGCAAATTCTACAATTATTTCTTGATTCATACTCTGTCCTACAGTGTAGCTACTGTTAGGGCGCCTATAGACTACTCCCACCAGTGACTTCTTTCCCTTACTATTTCTTATCTCCACCCAAACTGATTATACATCTTGATCTTCTGAGCCAATATTCCTCCTCCTCCTCCTCCTCTTCCTCTTCTTCCACTTCCTCCTCCTCCTCTTCTTCTTCCTCCCCCCGCTCCTCCTCTTCCTCCTCCTCTTCCTCCTCCTCCTCTTCCTCGTTCTCTTCCTCCTCTTCCTGCTCCTCTTCCTCATTCTTCTTTTCCTACTCCTCCTCTTCCTACTCCTCCTCCTCTTTCTCCTCCTCCTCCTCCCAGAGTGGGATTCCTAGATGGATCACCATGGTGAAACAACTTCAATGCCAGAAGCCCGGGTACACCTCAGAACCAGTCGCACTTCCACATCCTTTCAGGTCAAAAACACACGAGAAAAATGTCTCCAAAATCTCAACATAGCTTTCCCTGAGCGTAGCGGAGGGTCTCTTCAAATATTATTTGCAATGGCCAGCCTCAGGACCTGGTTGTTGGGTGGGAGCAGGAAATGGCTGTCAGCTCATTAATGGCGTCAGTGTGGTAATGACATCACTCGACTGTGATTTGAATTTATTGACGAGGCTCCCGCCTGTTTCAGGGCAGCGGTAAGTGAGCGGAAGGAACAGACAGGTTATTTTCCACCCACTACTACCTGCTTTTTGAGAACAAATGGGGCAGAGACTTAATTGCCTCCACAGAGAAAGGGAGACAGAGGAACAATGAGAGAGATGGAGAGAGAGAGAGAGAGAGAGACAGAGAGAGAGAGAGAGACACACAGGGAGCGAGAGAGACAGAGAGAGAGAGAGAGAGACCGAGAGCGAGAGACAGAGAGACCGAGACAGAGAGACCGAGAGAGAGAGAGAGACACAGAGAGACAGACAGAGAGAGAGACAGACACAGACAGAAAGACAGACACAGACAGAGAGACAGACACAGACAGAGAGACAGACAGAGAGACAGAGAGAGACAGACAGACAAAGAGAGAGAGAGACAGAGACAGCGGGACATATAATAGTGAGAGACAGACACACAGAGAGATTAATTGAATTCAATTAGACAGAATTGGGTTCAACTCCAACTGGCAGGAGTCTAACCACAGAGCGGACTATATACCAAGGCCTAGATTCCAGCTAAGAGGAGATGTCCAGACTGGGATCACTGGTGATCAGGAACAATTCAATCAGCGTGGGACACAGTGAAGGTGAAGTGGTGACTGCACATGGCATTGAATCATTCCTGATCATTGCTTGTCACATTAGTCAAACGCAGCCACTTAATCAGTAATCGCTGTCACTGGCAAACAATCCGATTGAATGGACCTTTGGGGGACGTTAAATGAACACTCACTGCCCGTGCAGAATCAAACAGTGTCATTTAAAGCAGTGTTAGAGACAGTGTCAGCTCAACCTTGCTCCACATAATGTGCTGAAGGGACTGTGGGAGAACGACCATATTAGAGACAATGTTAGACCCTGTTACACACACACATACGCACAAGTATCGGGAGAGAGAGAACCCTCTTATCTGACGGCCCTGTGTTTTTTCTGGCTGAGCCTTATTAACGAAACGTGGGCAAATACCCAACATGGAAAGCAGCGGTTGGTTGATGGGAAATCAGGTGCAGCTACAGGAGTTCAAGGCCTCCAGGTTAAAGGGGCAGGCCACGCTGATTTACAGATTTGGAAAGTGACAGTCTCTTTTGAAAAACAACAGCCTGGATTCTCTGCTGCCAACCTGCACTGTCGCTGCATTAATTGTACATTCGGTATCGGAACATGGGCCCAGCCTGCAGGAACTCTGCCCACTTTACATGCCGACACTGCTGGAGAAAGGCTCACCTCAATCTGTATTGGATAGGAGCGTGTCGATAGATGTTGTCTATATGGACTTCCAGAAGGCATTTGATGAGGTTCCACACAAGAGATTAACAATCTTGTGAGATGGGTCGGTGATTGGTTGGGAGGTAGGAGACGGAGAGTGGGGATAATGGGCATGTTCTCTGGAGGGATGTAACTAGTGATGTCCCCCAGGGATCTGTACTGGGACCTCAGCTTTTCACCATATTTATCAATGACTTCGATGAAGGAATAGAGAGCCGTATATCTGAGTTTGATGATTACACTAAGTTAGTTAGCACAGTAAATAGTGTAGATGGGAGCAGAAAGTTGCAAAGGGACATTGATAGATTGAGTAACTTTGCAAAACTGTGGCCGATGGAGTTCAATGTGTGGAAGTGTGCGGTCATCCACTTTGGACCTAAGAAAGAGAGATCAGAGTATTCTCTAAATGGTGAGAAGCAGGAACTGTGGATGAGCAGAGAGATTTAGGGGTCCGTGTACAGAAATCACTGAAAGCTGGTGGACAGGTTCAAAAATAATCAAACAGGCTAATGGAATGTTGTCCTTTATCTCCGGGCTGGATTACAAAGGGGAGGAGCTTCTGTTCCAGCTGTACAGAGCTCTGGTCAGACCCCATCTGGACACTGCGTTCAGTTCTGGGCCCCGCACCTCAGGAAGGATATATTGGCCTTGGAGGGGGAGCAGCGCAGATTCACCAGAATGATACCCGGGGGCTAAAAGGGTTCAATTATGAGGACAGGTTGCACAGACTGGGCTTGTATTCCCTCGAGTTTAGAAGATTAAGGGGTGATCTAATCGAGGTGGGGGGGGAGGGATACGCTGAGTGGAAATTTAAAAAGTCAAAGAAAAATGAGAAGGCAAAAGTGCAGGGTAGCGATAGGGTAATGATAGCCAGAGTGTGACAGGAAGGGACAGAGCATATACACATAAGAGTGCATCAGAAAGAGGGGTCAGAGTAGGGGAAAATGGTAAAAAGACAAAATTAAAAGCTCTGTATCTGAACACACGCAGCATTCGTAATAAGATAGATGAGTTGACAGCACAAATAGAAATAAATGGGTATGATCTGATAGCCATTACAGAGACGTGGTTGCAAGGTTACCAAGGCTGGGAATTGAATATTCAGGGGTATTTGCCATTTCGTAAGGATAGGCAGAAAGGAAAAGGAGGTGGTGTAGCTCTGTTAATAAGGGATGAGATCAGTGCAGTAATGAGAAATGATATTGGCTTAGAAGATCAAGACATAGAATCAGTTTGGGTGGAGGTAAGATATAATAAGGGTAAGAAGTCACTGGTGGGAGTGGTCTACAGGCCCCCTAACAGTAGCCACACTGTAGGACAGAGTATAAATCAAGAAATAATAGAGGTTTGTAAGAAAGATACGACTATAATCATGGGAGATTTTAATCTTCATATTGATTGGGCAAAACAAATTAGCAAAGGTAGACTTGAGGAAGAGTTCTTAGAGTGTATAAGGGATGGTTTCTTGAAACAATACGTTGTGGAACCAACCAGGGAGAAGATTATTTTAGATCTGGTAATGTGTAACGAGGCTGGATTAATTAATGATCTCGAAGTGAAGGATCCTCTTGGGAAGAGTGATCATAGCATGGTAGAATTTCAAATTCAGTTTGAGGGTGAGAAAGCTAGGTCTCAAACTAGTGTCCTGAACTTAAATAAAGGTAATTACAAAGGTATGAAGGCAGACTTGGTTAAAGTGGACTGGGAAAATAGATTAAAGGGTAAGATGGTAGATAAGCAGTGGCAGGCATTTAAGGAGATATTTCATAACTCTCAGCAAAGATATATTCCAGTGAGAAGGAAAGACTCTACGAGAAGGGAGTGCCATCCGTGGCTAACTAAGGAAGTAAAGGATGGTATCAAATTGAAAACAAAGGCATACAATGTTGCGAGGAATCATGGAAGGCCAGAGGATTGGGAACATTTTAAAAACCAGCAAAGGATGACTAAAAAAATGATAAAGAGAGAGAAGATAGCTTATGAGAGTAAGCTAGCAAGAAATATAAATAAATAAAAATAAGAAATATAAAAACAGACAGTCGCCCCATCTCCAACCTCCCTTTCCTCTCCAAAATCCTTGAGCATGTTGTCACCTCCCAAATCCGTGCCCATCTTTCCCACAATTCCATGTTTGAATCCCTCCAATCAGGTTTCCGCCCCCGCCACAGTACCGAAACGGCTCTCATCAAAGTCACAAATGACATCCTTTGTGACTGTGACAAAGGTAAACTATCCCTCCTCGTCCTTCTCGACCTGTCTGCAGCCTTTGACACGGTTGACCACTCCATCCTTCTCCAACGCCTCTCCACCATCATCCAGCTGGGTGGAACTGCACTCGCCTGGTTCCATTCTTATCTATTCGTAGCCAGAGAATCACCTACAACGGCTTCTCTTCCCACTCCCGCATTGCTACCTCTGGTGTCCCCCAAGGATCTATCCTTGGCCCCCTCCTATTTCTCATCTACATGCTGCCCCTTGACGACATCATCCAAAAACACAGCATCAGTTTCCACATGTACGCTGACGACACCCAGCTCTACCTCACTACCTCTTCTCTCAACCCCTCCACGGTCTCTAAATTGCCAGACTGCTTGTCCGACATACAGTTCTGGATGAGCAAAAATTTTCTCCAATTAAATATTGGGAAGACCGAAGCCATTGTTTTCGGTCCCCACCACAAACTCCGTTCCCTAGCCACTGACTCCATCCCTCTCCCTAACATCTGTCTGAGGCTGAACCACACTGTTCGGAACCTTGGTGTCATGTTTGACCCTGAAATGAGCTTCCGACCACATATCCGCAGCATAACAAAGACCGCCTATTTCCACCTCCGTAACATTGCCCATCTCCGCCCTTGCCTCAGCTCATCTGCTGCTGAAACCCTCATCCATGCCTTTGTTACCTCCAGACTTGACTATTCCAACGCACTCCTGGCTGGCCTCCCACATTCCACCCTACGTAAACTTGAGGTCATCCAAAATTCGGCTGCCCGTGTCCTAACTCACACCAAGTCCCGTTCACCCATCACCCCTGTGCTCGCTGACCTACATTGGCTCTCGGTTAAGCAACGCCTCGATTTAAAAATTCTCATCCTTGTTTTCAAATCCCTCCATGGCCTCGCCCCTCCCTATCTCTGTAATCTCCTTCAGCCCCACAACCCCCCGAGATATCTGCGCTCCTCTAATTCTGCCCTCTTGAGCATCCCTGATTATAATCGCTCAACCATTGGTGGCCGTGCCTTCTGTTGTCTAGGCCCTAAACTCTGGAATTCCCTCCCTAAACCTCTCCGCCTCGCTACCTCTCTCTCCTCCTTTAAGATGCTCCTTAAAACCTACCTCTTTGACCAAGCTTTTGGTCACCTGCTCTAAATTCTCCTTATGTGGCTCGGTGTCAAATTTTTTTGTCTGATAATCGCTCCTGTGAAGCGCCTTGGGATGTTTTACTACGCAAAGGCGCTATATAAATACAAGTTGTTGTTGTTGTTGAGTTAAAAAAAACGAAAAGGTTGCTCTTATGAGTGACACAGAGGCAGCGCTATAAATATCAATTATAATAAACAATGTAGGGACACCTAAAATAGGAAAACAACCATTTTAAACCTGTTACATGGCATTTCTGTCACATACCGTATGTGCTTGTATATAAAATATCCACTTGGATGATAATTGCCCACAAGATTCCTGCCCAGAAATCCGTGACCTACATACAAGATGAGTCAAGTTGTGATATAATGGTGAATCTATCTAAAATCTTCGTAAGACCGCAGTTAGAATAGAGGAGAATACTGCCAAATATGCCCCCTCCCTCCCCCCGGTTAGGAGCCCGGTGCTAATATGGGCCCCCCAGTAAATCCGCCCTAACGTATACAACCACTGGATCAACATATTCCAGCATTTCCAAAGACGGCATGGCAGAGATGCCAGAGCCATTACAATATAAACACTGATACACAGCACTGCGGTTCACACACAAGATCTGTGGCGGAGGAGGGGGGCGGTTGTGCAGGTGCTGTCCCACAGCCCTGAAATAGTCTTGGTGCTCAGGGTACCATTCTCCTCTGGTGGGCGTGCCTTTAGCCACAGGACACACCTGCTCTGAAATTCCCTCCCTAAACCCTCCACCTTTCACTTCCATCTCCTCATTAAAGACCCTTCTGAGAAACCACCTCTGCGACCAAGTTCCCTTCCTATTATTTCCTTCTTTGGTTTGCCATCCATTTCTTAATTATATTTCTGTGAAGTGCTGTGGGATGTTTTCTACGTTAAAGGTGCTATATGAATGCAACTTCTTGTTGATGAAGTGAGCAAGAGCCCGATTACTACTCATAGAAAGTGGATTTGCAGCATCACTGGGATCTTTACTAATTGATGATTTTTGATAATCACAGAATCATAGAAATTTATGGCACAGAAGGAGGCCATTCGGCCCATCGTATCCATGCCGGCCGACAAAGAGCTCTCCACCCTAATCCCACGTCCCAGCTCATGGTCCGTATCCCTGTAGTTTACGGCACTTCAAGTGCATATCCAAGTACTTTTTAAATGTGATGAGGGTCTCTGCCTCTACCACCTTTCAGGCAGTGAGTTCCAGACCCCCACCACCCTCTGGGTGAAAAAAGTTCTCCTCAACTCCCCTCTAATCCTTCTACCAATTACTTTAAATCTGTGCCCCCTGGCTATTGACCTCTCTGCTAAGGGAAATAGGTCCTTCCTATCCACTCTATCTAGGCCCCTCATAATTTTATACACCTCAATTAAATCTCCCCTCAGCCTCCTCTGTTCCAAAGAAAACAACCCCAGCCTATCCAATCTTTCCTCATAGCTAAAATTCCCCAGCCCAGGCAACATCCTCGTAAATCTCCTCTACACCCGCTCTAGTGCAATCACATCCTTCCTGTAATGTGGTGACCAGAACTGTACGCAGTATTCTAGCTGTGGCCTAACTAGTGTTTGATACAGTTCAAGCATAACCTCCCTGCTTTTATATTCTATGCCTCGGCTAATAAAGGCAAGTATCCCGTATGCCTTCTTAACCACCTTATCTACCTGTCCTGCTACCTTCAGGGATCTGTGGACATGCACTCCAAGGTCCCTCTGATCTTCTGCACTTCTCAACATCCTACCATTTATAGTGTATTCCCTTGCCTTGTTAGCACTCCCCAAATGCATTACCTCACACTTAGAGTCATAACGGCACAGAAGGAGGCCATTTGGCCCATCGAGTCCGTGCCGGCTCTCTGTAGAGCAATCCAGTCAGTCCCATTCCCCCGCTCTATCCCCGTAGCCCTGCAAGTTTATTTCCCTCAAGTGCCTATCCAGTCTCCCCTTAAAAACATTTAGGGCTGGATTTTGTCTTGGGGTCGGGTTGGGGTCGTGTAATCCGCATTTCGTGTTCCTCCCCCGACTCCAGATTAATGTGGATGCCTGATGCAATTTTCACTTAATTGGGCAATTGAGTTGCAGCATGTGGGAACCCATGAACTAATTAGTGGCTTCAGTCTGAAACCCGCCTCTGATGATGTCATCATTGCTGACTGCCTGCTCTCAGAGATTGTCTGGCTACTGGTGAGAGAGGACATGTCTGCATTGCTTCTGATGTGAATGGACCTGGATAAGAGATAGAGATAGAAATTTTTTGCATCCAAGTCCTCTTACACCAAATGCCACGACATTGAATGTAGCAGCATCAGAGGCGACTTTCACACCTAATACTACTACTACCTTCATCACATCTCCGTTGTAATAGTGGACTTGCAGTCGATCGTCAGCTATCCACTTGTGCTCCCGCCAGGTTTCACTGGAGTGTTTCCCATCAGGCGTACTTCATGTCGGAAAAGGGTTAAACTAGCTAAAACATTTCAAAATGGCATTACAGAGCCAATTTAGGGCTTGTTAAGGGCTTTAATGGCCTCTCCCGCCTCTTGGAGGCGGGAGAGAGTCGGGAACCCCACGACTGATTTTGTCAAAATTGCGTGGAGGCGGGATGGAGTCGGGATGGGGTCGGGACCCCCGACCCCGCAAATTTAACCCCCCACACGCCTCCATACCCGACTCCATGGGTCATTCAAAATCCAGCCCTGAGTGTCTCCACTTCCACCACTTCCGCCGGCAGCGAGTTCCAGGTCATCACCACTCGCTGTGTAAAAAAGTTATTCCTCACATCCCCCCGGTATCTCTTGCCCAAAACCTTAAATCTGTGTCCCCTAGTCCTTGTACCATCAACTAGTGGGAACAGCCTTTCCCCGTCTAGCCTATCAAAACCCGTCATAATCTTGTACACCTCTATCAAATCACCCCTCAACCTCCTTTGCTCGAATGAAAACAAATCCAGCTCCTCCAACCTGTCCTTGTAGCTAAGATCCCCCATCCCCAGAACCATTCTGGTAAATCTCCTCTGCACCCTCTCAAGTGCTTTCACATCCTTCCTAAAGTGTGGTGACCAGAACTGGACGCAATACTCCAGTTGTGACCTAACCAGCGCTTTATAAAGGTTCAGCATAACTTCTCTACTTTTGTACTCAATACCTCTATTTATGAAGCCCAAGATCCCATATGCTTTGCTAACCACTCTCTCAATATGTCCTGCCACCTTCAGGGACCTATGCACATTAACTCCCAGCTCCCTCTGTCCCTGCACACTCTTTAAAACTGTGCCATTAAGTGTATATTGCCTCTCCCTGTTCCTTCTGCCAAAATGCATCACCTCGCACTTCTCTGTATTAAATTCCATCTGCCACTTGTCTGCACATTCTGCTAGCCTTTCTATGTCCTGGGTATATCACAGTGTTACATTGAGGGGTGTGGGATAAATCAGAATGTCACAGTGAGGGGTGTGGGGTATATCAGAGTGTTACAGTGGGGTATATCAGAGTGTTACAGTGAGGGGTGTGGGGTATATCAATGTAACACTCTGATATACCCCACACCCCTCAATGTAACACTCTGATATACCGCACACCCCTCACTGTAACACTCTGATTTATCCCACACCCCTCACTGTAACACTCTGATATACCCCACTGTAACACTCTGATATACCCCACACACCTCACTGAAACACTCTGATATACCCCACACCACTTACTGTAACACTCTGAGGGGTGTGGGGTTTAAACTAATTTGTCAGGGGGATGGGAAAAAGGGCTGTAGTCCAGGAGCCAGTGGTGAGTGTAGGGAGGTACTGAGGAGGGTATCAAGGTCGCAGGAATGTACCGGCAGACAGGAAGGTGGCTTGAAGAGTGTCTACTTCAATGCAAGGAGCATCCGGAATAAGGTAGGAGAACTTGGAGCGTGGATTGGTACTTGGGACTACGATGTGGTGGCCATTACGGAGACATGGTTAGAACAGGGACAGGAATGGTTGTTGGAAGTTCCGGGGTATAGATGTTTCAGTAAGAGTAGGGAAGGTGGTAAGAAAGGTGGAGGAGTAGCATTGTTAATCAAGGATAGTTTAACAGCGGCAGAAAGGCAGTTCGAGGGGGATCTGCCGTCTGAGGTAATATGGGCTGAAGTTAGAAATAGGAAAGGAGCGGTCACGTTGTTAGGAGTTTTCTACAGGCCCCCAAATAGTAATAGAGATGTGGAGGAAGAAATTGCAAAGCAGATTATGACTAGGTGTGGAGGTCACAGAGTAGTTGTCATGGGTGACTTCAACTTTCCAAATATTGATTGGAACCTTTATAGGTCAAACAGTTTGGATGGGATAGTTTTTGCACAGTGTGTGCAGGAGGGTTTCCTGACACAATATGTGGATAGGCCGACAAGAGGTGGGGCCACATTGGATTTGGTACTGGGTAATGAACCGGGCCAAGTGTTTGATTTGTATGTGGGAGAGCACTTTGGAGATAGTGACCACAATTCGGTGACTTTCACTATTGCAATGGAGAGGGATAGGGCCATACGGCAGGGCAGGGTTTATAATTGGGGGAGGGGTAATTATGATGCGATTAGGCAAGAATTAGGGAGCATAAGATGGGAACAGAAACTATCAGGGAAAGGCACAAACGAAAAGTGGAGCTTTTTCATGGAGCAATTACTGCGTGTCCTTGATAGGTATGTCCCTGTCAGGCAGGGAGGAAATGGCCGAGTGAGAGAACCATGGTTCACAAAAGAGGTTGAATGTCTAGTCAAGAGGAAAAAGGAAGCGTATGTAAGGATGAGAAAACAAGGTTCAGTTGGGTCGATTGAGGGGTACAAGGTAGCAAGGAATGAGCTAAAAAAAAGAGCTTAGGAGAGCTAGGAGGGGGCATGAGAAGTCCTTGGCGGGTCGGATCAAGGAAAACCCCAAGGCTTTTTACTCTTATGTGAGAAATAAAAGAATGACCAGGGTGAGGGTAGGGCCGGTCAAGGACAGTAGTGGGAACTTGTGCATGCAGTCAGAAGAGATAGGAGAGGTGATGAATGAATACTTTTCGTCAGTGTTCACCGAGGAGAGGGGCCATGTTTTTGAGGATGAGAGTGTGATAAAGGTGGATAGGCTGGAGGAGGTAGATGTTCTGAGGGAAGATGTTTTAGTAATTTTGAAGAACCTGAGGGTCGATAAGTCCCCTGGGCCAGATGGGATATATCCTAGGATTCTTTGGGAGGCAAGGGAGGAGATTGCAGAGCCTTTGGCTTTGATCTTTGGGTCCTCACTGTCCACGGGGATGGTGCCAGAGGACTGAAGAGTGGCAAATGTTGTTCCTCTCTTCAAGAAAGGAAATAGGAATGACCCTGGTAATTATAGGCCGGTTAGTCTTACTTCGGTGGTTGGTAAGATAATGGAAAAGGTCCTGAGGGATAGGATTTATGACCATTTGGAAAGATGCAACTTAATCCGGGATAGTCAACACGGATTCGTGAAGGGTAATTCTTGCCTAACAAATTTGATTGAATTCTTTGAGGAGGTAACTAAGTGTGTAGATGAAGGTAGAGCAGTTGATGTCGTATACATGGATTTTAGTAAGGCGTTTGATAAGGTTCCCCATGGTCGGCTCATGAAGAAAGTAAGGAGTTGTGGGATAGAGGGAAATTTGGCCGATTGGATAAGTAACTGGCTATCTCATAGAAGTCATGATGCGGAGATGCCGGTGTTGGACTGGGGTGGACAAAATTGAGAGGTCGCACAACACCAGGTTATAGTCCAACAGTTTTATTTGAAATCACAAGCTTTCGGAGCTATCGATTGCCCCTTCCTCAGGACACAACCAACAGGGTACCCTACGTCGTCCAGTACTTCCCCGGAGCGGAGAAACTACGCCATGTTCTTCGCAGCCTTCAACATGTCATCGATGACGACAAACACCTCGCTAAGGCCATCCCCACGCCTCCACTACTTGCCTTCAAACAGCCGCCTAACCTCAGAAGTACCATCGTTCGCAGCAAATTACCCAGCTTTCAGGATAACAGCGACCACGACACCACACAACCCTGCCAAGGCAAACTCTGCAAGACATGCCAGATCATCAACACAGATACCACCATCACACGTGAGGACACTAACCACCAGGTACATGGTACATACTCATGTGACTCGGCCAACGTTGTCTACCTCATACGTTGCAGGAAAGAATGCACCGCGGCATGGTACATCGGCGAGACCATGCAGACACTGAGACAACGTATGAATGAGCACCGCGCAACAATCGCCAGGCAGGATTGTTACCTCCCAGTCGGGGAACACTTCAGCAGTCAAGGACATTCAGCTTCGGATCTGCGGGTAAGCGTTCTCCAAGGCAACCTTAGAAACACACGACAACGCAAAATCATCGAGCAGAAACTGATAGCCAAGTTCCGCACTCATGAAGACGGTCTCAACCGGGATCTTGGGTTTATGTCACAATACATGACGTGATCCGGACTCGAGTCGTCGTTGGCTTGTTCACAGATGTGATTCCCAGTAAAAAAGTAAAAATTTTCCCAGTAAAAAAGTAAAAATTTTAAAGCTTTTCGTTTTACATACAGACGGCAGCTTTTGACACGTTAGAACCCCTGCGACTACACCTCATTGTCTCAGTTGTATCTTGCTATGTCTTTGATGTGGTACCTTCCTGGCTGACTTGATTAACTTTATCACACCTCGGCAGATAGTCAGGATGATTTAATTTAGTGGTCTGCAATTGTAAGGTACACATGCTTTGTTCTCTATCTATATATGCTTTGGCGATTCTGTATCTAATTTACTTCACCTGAGGAAGGGGCAATCGATAGCTCCGAAAGCTTGTGATTTCAAATAAAACTGTTGGACTATAACCTGGTGTTGTGCGACCTCTCAATTTTATCTCATAGAAGGCAGAGGGTGGTGGTGGATGGAAAATTTTCGGACTGGAGACCAGTTACCAGCGGTGTGCCACAGGGGTCGGTGCTGGGTCCTCTGCTGTTTGTGATTTTTATCAATGACTTGGAGGAGGGGACTGAAGGGTGGATCAGTAAATTTGCTGATGACACCAAGATTGGTGGAGTAGTGGATGAGGTGGAGGGCTGTTGTAGGCTGCAAAGAGACATTGATAGGATGCAGAGCTGGGCCGAAAAATGGCAGATGGAATTTAACCCCGATAAGTGCGAGGTGATTCATTTTGGTAGGGCAAATTTGAATAAGGATTACAGGGTCAACGGCAGGGTTCTGAGGAACGTGGAGGAACAGAGGGATCTGGGGGTTCATATCCACAGATCTCTGAAGGTTGCCACTCAAGTGGATAGAGCAGTAAAGAAGGCCTATAGAGTGTTAGCGTTTATTAACAAGGGGTTTGAGTTTAAGAACCGTGAGGTTATGCTGCAACTGTACAGGACCTTGGTGAGACCACATTTGGAATATTGTGTGCAGTTCTGGTCACCTCACTATAGGAAGGATCTGGAAGCATTGGAAAGAGTGCAAAGGAGATTTACCAGGATGCTGCCTGGTTTGGGGGGGGAGGTCTGATGAGGAAAGATTGAGGGAGCTAGGGCTTTTCTCTTTAGAGCGGAGGAGGATGAGAGGCGACTTAATAGAGATTTATAAGATGATGAGGGGGATAGATAGAGTAGATGTTCAGAGACTATTTCCTCGGGTGGATGTAGCTGTTACAAGGGGGCATAACTATAAGGTGCATGGGGGGAGATATAGAAGGGATGTCCGAGGTAGATTCTTTACTCAGAGAGTGGTTGGGGTGTGGAATGGACTGCCTGCTGTGATAGTGGAGTCGGACACTTTAGGAACTTTCAAGCGGTTATTGGATAAGCACATGGAGCACACCAGAATGATAGGGAGTGGGATAGCTTGATCTTGGTTTCGGACAATGCTCGGCACAACATCGAGGGCCGAAGGGCCTGTACTGTGCTGCACTGTTCTATGTTTCTATGTTCTATGTCTGTGGGGTATATCAAATTGTTATAGTGAGCGGTTTGAGGTATATCAGAGTGTTACAGAGAGGGGTGTGGGGTATATCAGAGTGTTACAGAGAGGGGTGTTGGGTATATCAGTGTTACAGTGAGGGGTGTGGGGTATATCAGTGTGTTACAGTGAGGGGTGTGGGGTATATCAGTGTGTTACAGTGAGGGGTGTGGGGTATATCAGAGTGTTACAGTGAGGGGTGTGGGGTATATCAGAGTGTTACAGTGAGGGGAGTGGGATAAATCAGAGAGTGTCACAGTGAGGGGTGTGGGGTATATCAGTGTTACAGTGAGGGGTGTGGGGTATATCACAGTGTTACAATGAGGGGTGTGGGGTATATCAGTGTTACAGTGAGGGATGTGGGGTATATCAGTGTTACACTGTCTCGGTGTGTGGACCCTGGATACAGTGTCTCAGTGTCTGGACCCTGGATACAGTGTCTGGGTGTGTGGACGCAGTCTACAGTGTCTCGGAGTGTTTACCCTGGATACAGTGTCTCGGTGTGTGAACCCTGGATACAGTGTCTCGGTGTGTGGACCCTGGATACGGTGTTTCGGTGTGCGGTCCCTGGATAAAGTGTCTCGGTGTGTGGATCCTGGATACAGTGTCTCGGTGTCTGGACCCTGGATACAGTGTCTCGGTGTGTGGATCCTGGATACAGTGTCTCGGTGTGTGGACCCTGGATACAGTTTCTCGGTGTGTGGACCATGGATACATTGTCTCGGAGTGTTTACCCTGGATACAGTGTCTCGGTGTGTGGACCCTGGATACAGAGTCTCGGTGTGTGGACCCTGGATACAGAGTCTGGGTGTGTGGACCCTGGATACAGTGTCTCGGTGTGTGGATCCTGGATACAGTGTCTGGGTGTGTGGACCCTGGATACAGTGTCTCGGTGTGTGGACCCTGGATACAGTGTCTGGGTGTGGGCCATGGATACAGTGTCTGGGTGTGGGCCATGGATACAGTGTCTCAGTGTGTGGACCCTGGATATAGTGTCTGGGTGTGGGCCATGGATACAGTGTCACGGTGTGTGGACCCTGGATACAGTGTCTCGGTGTGTGGACCCTGGATACAGTGTTTGGGTGTGTGGACCCTGGATACAGTGTCTGGGTGTGTGGACCCTGGATACAGTATCTGGGTGTGTGGACCCTGGATACAGTGTCTCGGTGTGTGGACCCTGCATACAGTGTCTCGGTGTGTGGACCCTGGATACAGTGTCTCGGTGTGTGGACCCTGGATACAGTGTCTCGGTGTGTGGACTCTGGATACAGTGTCTCGGTGTGTGGACCCTTGATACAGTGTCTCGGTGTGTGGACCCTGGATACAGTGTCTGGTGTGTGGACCCTGGATACAGTGTCTCGGTGTGTGGACCTTGGATACAGTGTCTGGGTGTGTGGACCCTGGATACAGTGTCTGGGTGTGTGGACCCTGGATACAGTGTCTCGGTGTGTGGAACCTGGATACAGTGTCTCGGTGTGTGGACCCTGGATACAGTGTCTCGGTGTCTGGATCCTGGATACAGAGACTCGGTGTGTGAACCCTGGATACAGTGTCTCGGTGTGTGGACCCTGGATACGGTGTCTCGGTGTCTGGATCCTGGATACAGAGACTCGGTGTGTGGACCCTGGATACAGTGTCTGGGTGTGTGGACCCTGGATACAGTGTCTCAGTGTGTGAACCCTGGATACAGTGTCTCACTGTGTGGACCCTGGATTCTGTGTCTCGGTGTGTGGACACTGGATACAGTGTCTCGGTGTGTGAACCCTGGATACAATGTCTCAGTGTGTGAATCCTGGATACAGTGTCTCAGTGTGTGGACCCTGGATACAGTGTCTCGGATTGTAGACCCTGGATACAGTGTCTCGATGTGTGTACCCTGGATACAGTTTCTCGGTGTGTGGACCATGGATACATTGTCTCGGAGTGTTTACCCTGGAGACAGAGTCTCGGTGTGTGGACCCTGGATACAGTGTCTGGGTGTGTGGACCCTGGATACAGTGTCTCGGTGTGTGGACCCTGGATACAGTGTCTGGGTGTGTGGACCCTGGATACAGTGTCTGGGTGTGGGCCATGGATACATTGTCGCGGTGTGTGGACCCTGGATACAGTGTCTCGGTGTGTGGACCCTGGATACAGTGTCTGGGTGTGGGCCATGGATACATTGTCGCGGTGTGTGGACCCTGGATACAGTGTCTCGGTGTGTGGACCCTGGATACGGTGTCTCGGTGTGTGGACCATGGATACAGTGTCTCGGTGTGTGGACTCTGGATACAGTGTCTCGGTGTGTGGACCATGGATACAGTGTCTCGGTGTGTGGACCCTGGATACAGTGTCTCGGGTGTGGATTCTGGATACAGTGTCTCGGTGTGTGGACCCTGGATACAGTGTCTCGGTGTGTGGACCCTGAATACAGTGACTTGGTGTGTGGACCCTGGATACAGTGTCTCGGTGTGTGGACCCTGGATACAGTGTCTCGGTGTGTGGACCCTGGATACAGTGTCTCGGTGTGTGGACCCTGGATACAGTGTCTCGGTGTGTGGACCCTGGATACTGTGTCTCGGTGTGTGGACCCTGGATACAGTGTCTCGGTGTGTGAATCCTGGATAGAGTGTCTCGGTGTGTGGACCCTGGATACAGTGTCTCGGTGTGTGGACCCTGGATACAGTGTCTCGGTGTGTGGACCCTGGATACAGTGTCTCGGTGTGTGGACCCTGGATAGAGTGTCTCGGTGTGTGGACCCTGGATACAGTGTCTCGGTGTGTGGACCCTGGATACAGTGTCTCGGTGTGTGGACCCTGGATACAGTGTCTCGGTGTCTGCAGGCTGGATACTGTGTCTCGGTGTGCGGTCCCTGGATACAGTGTCTCGGTGTGTGGACCCTGGATACAGTGTCTCGGTGTGTGGACACTGGATACAGTGTCTCGGTGTGTGGACCCTGGATACAGTGTCTCGGTGTGCGGTCCCTGGATACAGTGTCTCAGTGTGTGGACCCTGGATACAGTGTCTCAGTGTCTGGACCCTGGATACAGTGTCTCGGTGTGTGGAGCCTGGATACAGTGTCTCGGTGTGTGGACCCTGGATACAGTGTCTCGGTGTGTGGACCCTGGATATAGTGTCTCGTTGTGTGGACCCTGGCTACAGTGTCTCGGTGTGTGGGCCCTGGATACAGTGTCTCGGTGTGTGGACCCTGGATACTGTGTCTCGGTGTGTGGACCCTGGATACAGTGTCTCGGTGTGTGGACCCTGAATACAGTGTCTCGGTGTGTGCACCCTGGATACAGTGTCTTGGTGTGTGGACCCTGGATACAGTGTCTCGGTGTGTGGACCCTGGCTACAGTGTCTCGTTGTGTGGACCCAGGACACAGTGTCTCATTGTGTGGACCCTGGCTACAGTGTCTCGGTGTGTGGACCCTGGATACTGTGTCTCGGTGTGTGGACCCGGGATACAGTGTCTCGGTGTGTGGACCCTGGATACAGTGTCTCGGTGTGTGGACCCTGGATGCAGTGTCTCGGTGTGTGGACCCTGGATACAGTGTCTCGGTGTGTGGACCCTGGATACAGTGTCTCGGTGTGTGGACCCTGGATACAGTGTCTCGGTGTGTGGACCCTGGATACAGTGTCTCGGTGTGTGGACCCTGGATACAGTGTCTCGGTGTGTGGACCCTGGATACGGTGTTTCGGTGTGCGGTCACTGGATAAAGTGTCTCGGTGTGTGGATCCTGGATACAGTGTCTCGGTGTCTGGACCCTGGATACAGTGTCTCGGTGTGTGGATCCTGGATACAGTGTCTCGGTGTGTGGATCCTGGATACAGTGTCTCGGTGTGTGGACCCTGGATACAGTTTCTCGGTGTGTGGACCATGGATACATTGTCTCGGAGTGTTTACCCTGGATACAGTGTCTCGGTGTGTGGACCCTGGATACAGAGTCTCGGTGTGTGGACCCTGGATACAGAGTCTGGGTGTGTGGACCCTGGATACAGTGTCTCGGTGTGTGGATCCTGGATACAGTGTCTGGGTGTGTGGACCCTGGATACAGTGTCTCGGTGTGTGGACCCTGGATACAGTGTCTGGGTGTGGGCCATGGATACAGTGTCTGGGTGTGGGCCATGGATACAGTGTCTCAGTGTGTGGACCCTGGATATAGTGTCTGGGTGTGGGCCATGGATACAGTGTCACGGTGTGTGGACCCTGGATACAGTGTCTCGGTGTGTGGACCCTGGATACAGTGTTTGGGTGTGTGGACCCTGGATACAGTGTCTGGGTGTGTGGACCCTGGATACAGTATCTGGGTGTGTGGACCCTGGATACAGTGTCTCGGTGTGTGGACCCTGCATACAGTGTCTCGGTGTGTGGACCCTGGATACAGTGTCTCGGTGTGTGGACCCTGGATACAGTGTCTCGGTGTGTGGACTCTGGATACAGTGTCTCGGTGTGTGGACACTTGATACAGTGTCTCGGTGTGTGGACCCTGGATACAGTGTCTGGTGTGTGGACCCTGGATACAGTGTCTCGGTGTGTGGACCTTGGATACAGTGTCTGGGTGTGTGGACCCTGGATACAGTGTCTGGGTGTGTGGACCCTGGATACAGTGTCTCGGTGTGTGGAACCTGGATACAGTGTCTCGGTGTGTGGACCCTGGATACAGTGTCACGGTGTCTGGATCCTGGATACAGAGACTAGGTGTGTGAACCCTGGATACAGTGTCTCGGTGTGTGGACCCTGGATACGGTGTCTCGGTGTCTGGATCCTGGATACAGAGACTCGGTGTGTGGACCCTGGATACAGTGTCTGGGTGTGTGGACCCTGGATACAGTGTCTCAGTGTGTGAACCCTGGATACAGTGTCTCACTGTGTGGACCCTGGATTCTGTGTCTCGGTGTGTGGACACTGGATACAGTGTCTCGGTGTGTGAACCCTGGATACAGTGTCTCAGTGTGTGAATCCTGGATACAGTGTCTCGGTGTGTGGACCCTGGATACAGTGTATCGGATTGTAGACCCTGGATACAGTGTCTCGGTGTGTGGACCCTGGATACAGTGTCTGGGTGTGTGGACCCTGGATACAGTGTCTCGGTGTGTGGACCCTGGATACAGTGTCTGGGTGTGTGGACCCTGGATACAGTGTCTGGGTGTGGGCCATGGATACATTGTCGCGGTGTGTGGACCCTGGATACAGTGTCTCGGTGTGTGGACCCTGGATACAGTGTCTGGGTGTGGGCCATGGATACATTGTCGCGGTGTGTGGACCCTGGATACAGTGTCTCGGTGTGTGGACCCTGGATACGGTGTCTCGGTGTGTGGACCATGGATACAGTGTCTCGGTGTGTGGACCCTGGATACAGTGTCTCGGTGTGTGGACCATGGATACAGTGTCTCGGTGTGTGGACCCTGGATACAGTGTCTCGGGTGTGGATTCTGGATACAGTGTCTCGGTGTGTGGACCCTGGATACAGTGTCTCGGTGTGTGGACCCTGGATACAGTGACTTGGTGTGTGGACCCTGGATACAGTGTCTCGGTGTGTGGACCCTGGATACAGTGTCTCGGTGTGTGGACCCTGGATACAGTGTCTCGGTGTGTGGACCCTGGATACAGTGTCTCGGTGTGTGGACCCTGGATACTGTGTCTCGGTGTGTGGACCCTGGATACAGTGTCTCGGTGTGTGAATCCTGGATAGAGTGTCTCGGTGTGTGGACCCTGGATACAGTGTCTCGGTGTGTGGACCCTGGATACAGTGTCTCGGTGTGTGGACCCTGGATACAGTGTCTCGGTGTGTGGACCCTGGATAGAGTGTCTCGGTGTGTGGACCCTGGATACAGTGTCTCGGTGTGTGGACCCTGGATACAGTGTCTCGGTGTGTGGACCCTGGATACAGTGTCTCGGTGTCTGCAGCCTGGATAATGTGTCTCGGTGTGCGGTCCCTGGATACAGTGTCTCGGTGTGTGGACCCTGGATACAGTGTCTCGGTGTGTGGACCCTGGATACAGTGTCTCGGTGTGCGGTCCCTGGATACAGTGTCTCAGTGTGTGGACCCTGGATACAGTGTCTCAGTGTCTGGACCCTGGATACAGTGTCTCGGTGTGTGGAGCCTGGATACAGTGTCTCGGTGTGTGGACCCTGGATACAGTGTCTCGGTGTGTGGACCCTGGATATAGTGTCTCGTTGTGTGGACCCTGGCTACAGTGTCTCGGTGTGTGGGCCCTGGATACAGTGTCTCGGTGTGTGGACCCTGGATACTGTGTCTCGGTGTGTGGACCCTGGATACAGTGTCTCGGTGTGTGGACCCTGAATACAGTGTCTCGGTGTGTGCACCCTGGATACAGTGTCTTGGTGTGTGGACCCTGGATACAGTGTCTCGGTGTGTGGACCCTGGCTACAGTGTCTCGTTGTGTGGACCCAGGACACAGTGTCTCATTGTGTGGACCCTGGCTACAGTGTCTCGGTGTGTGGACCCTGGATACTGTGTCTCGGTGTGTGGACCCGGGATACAGTGTCTCGGTGTGTGGACCCTGGATACAGTGTCTCGGTGTGTGGACCCTGGATGCAGTGTCTCGGTGTGTGGACCCTGGATACAGTGTCTCGGTGTGTGGACCCTGGATACAGTGTCTCGGTGTGTGGACCCTGGATACTGTGTCTCGGTGTGTGGACCCTGGATACAGTGTCTCGGTGTGTGAATCCTAGATACAGTGTCCCGGTGTGTGGACCCTGGATAGAGTGTCTCGGTGTGTGGACCCTGGATACAGTGTCTCGGTGTGTGGACCCTGGATAGAGTGTCTCGGTGTGTGGACCCTGGATACAGTGTCTCGGTGTGTGAATCCTGGATACAGTGTCCCGGTGTGTGGACCCTGGATACAGTGTCTCGGTGTGTGGACCCTGGATAGAGTTTCTCGGTGTGTGGACCCTGGATACAGTGTCTCGGTGTGTGGACACTGGATACAGTGTCTCGGTGTGTGGACCCTGGATACAGTGTCTCGGGTGTGGATTCTGGATACAGTGTCTCGGTGTGTGGACCCTGGATACAGTGTCTCGGTGTGTGGACCCTGGATACAGTGTCTCGGATGTGTGGACCCTGGATACAGTGTCTCGGTGTGTGTGGACCCTGGATACTGTGTCTCGGTGTGTGGACCCTGGATACAGTGTCTCGGTGTGTGAATCCTGGATAGAGTGTCTCGGTGTGTGGACCCTGGATACAGTGTCTCGGTGTGTGGACCCTGGATACAGTGTCTCGGTGTGTGGGCCCTGGATACAGTGTCTCGGTGTGTGGACCCTGGATACTGTGTCTCGGTGTGTGGACCCTGGATACAGTGTCTCGGTGTGTGGACCCTGAATACAGTGTCTCGGTGTGTGCACCCTGGATACAGTGTCTTGGTGTGTGGACCCTGGATACAGTGTCTCGGTGTGTGGACCCTGGCTACAGTGTCTCGTTGTGTGGACCCAGGACACAGTGTCTCATTGTGTGGACCCTGGATACAGTGTCTCGGTGTGTGGACCCTGGATACAGTGTCTCGGTGTGTGGAGCCTGGATACAGTGTCTCGGTGTGTGAAGCCTGGATACAGTGTCTCGGTGTGTGTACCCTGGATTCAGTGTCTCGGTGTGTGAGCCCTGGATAATGTGTCTCGGTGTGTGGACACTGGATACAGTGTCTCGGTGTGTGTGGACCCTGGATACAGTGTCTCGGTGTGCGGTCCCTGGATACAGTGTCTCGGTGTGTGGACCCTGGATACAGTGTCTCGGTATGTGGACACTGGATACAGTGTCTCGGTGTGTGGACCCTGGATACAGTGTCTCGGTGTGCGGTCCCTGGATACAGTGTCTCAGTGTGTGGACCCTGGATACAGTGTCTCAGTGTCTGGACCCTGGATACAATGTCTCGGTGTGTGGAGCCTGGATACAGTGTCTCGGTGTGTGGAGCCTGGATACAGTGTCTCGGTGTGTGGACCCTGGATATAGTGTCTCGGTGTGTGGACCCTGGATACTGTGTCTCGGTGTGTGGACCCTGGATACAGTGTCTCGGTGTGTGGACCCTGAATACAGTGTCTCGGTGTGTGCACCCTGGATACAGTGTCTTGGTGTGTGGACCCTGGATACAGTGTCTCGGTGTGTGGACCCTGGCTACAGTGTCTCGTTGTGTGGACCCTGGACACAGTGTCTCGTTGTGTGGACCCTGGCTACAGTGTCTCGGTGTGTGGACCCTGGATACAGTGTCTCGGTGTGTGGACACTGGATACAGTGTCTCGGTGTGTGGACCCTGGATACAGTGTCTCGGGTGTGGATTCTGGATACAGTGTCTCGGTGTGTGGACCCTGGATACAGTGTCTCGGTGTGTGGAGCCTGGATACAGTGTCTCGGTGTGCGGTCCCTGGATACAGTGTCTCGGTGTGTGGACCCTGGATACAGTGTCTCGGTGTGTGGACACTGGATACAGTGTCTCGGTGTGTGGACCCTGGATACAGTGTCTCAGTGTGTGGACCCTGGATACAGTGTCTCGGTGTGTGGAGCCTGGATACAGTGTCTCGGTGTGTGGACCCTGGATACAGTGTCTCGGTGTGTGGACCCTGGATATAGTGTCTCGTTGTGTGGACCCTGGATACAGTGTCTCGGTGTGTGGGCCCTGGATACAGTGTCTCGGTGTGTGGACCCTGGATACTGTGTCTCGGTGTGTGGACCCTGGATACAGTGTCTCGGTGTGTGGACCCTGGATACAGTGTCTCGGTGTGTGGACCCTGGATACAGTGTCTTGGTGTGTGGACCCTGGATACAGTGTCTCGGTGTGTGGACCCTGGATACAGTGTCTCGGTGTGTGGACCCTGGATACTGTGTCTCGGTGTGTGGACCCTGGATACAGTGTCTCGGTGTGTGGACCCTGGATACAGTGTCTCGGTGTGTGGACCCGGGATACAGTGTCTCGGTGTGTGGACCCTGGATACAGTGTCTCGGTGTGTGGACCCTGGATACAGTGTCTCGGTGTGTGGACCCTGGATACAGTGTCTCGGTGTGTGGACCCTGGATACAGTGTCTCGGTGTGTGGACCCTGGATACAGTGTCTCGGTGTGTGGACCCTGGATACAGTGTCTCGGTGTGTGATCCCTGGATACAGTGTCTCGGTGTGGGACCCTGGATACAGTGTCTCGGTGTGTGGACCCTGGATACAGTGTCTCGGTGTGTGGACCCTGGATACGAGTGTCTCGGTGTGTGGACCCTGGATACAGTGTCTCGGTGTGTGGACCTGGATACAGTGTCTCGGTGTGTGGACCCTGGATACAGTGTCTCGGTGTGTGGACCCTGGATACAGTGTCTCGGTGTGTGGACCCTGGATACAGTGTCTCGGTGTGTGGGACCCTGGATACAGTGTCTCGGTGTGTGGACCCTGGATACAGTGTCTCGGTGTGTGGACCTGGATACAGTGTCTCGGTGTGTGGACCCTGGATACAGTGTCTCGGTGTGTGACCCTGGATACAGTGTCTCGGTGTGTGGACCCTGGATACAGTGTCTCGGTGTGTGGACCCTGGCTACAGTGTCTCGGTGTGTGGACCCTGGATACAGTGTCTCGTTGTGTGGACCCTGGATACAGTGTCTCGGTGTGTGGACCCTGGATACAGTGTCTCGGTGTGTGGACCCTGGATACAGTGTCTCGGTGTGTGGACCCTGGATACAGTGTCTCGGTGTGTGGATCCTGGATACAGTGTCTCGGTGTGTGGACCCTGGATACAGTGTCTCGGTGTGTGGACCCTGGATACAGTGTCTCGGTGTGTGGACCCTGGATACAGTGTCTCGGTGTGTGGACCCTGGATACAGTGTCTCGGTGTGTGGACCCTGGATACAGTGTCTCGGTGTGTGGACCCTGGATACTGTGTCTCGGTGTGTGGACCCTGGATACAGTGTCTCGGTGTGTGAATCCTGGATACAGTGTCTCGGTGTGTGGACCCTGGATACAGTGTCTCGGTGTGTGGACCCTGGATACAGTGTCTCGGTGTGTGGACCCTGGATACAGTGTCTCGGTGTGTGGACCCTGGATACAGTGTCTCGGTGTGTGGACCCTGGATACAGTGTCTCGGTGTGTGGACCCTGGATACAGTGTCTCGGTGTGTGGACCCTGGATACAGTGTCTCGGTGTGTGGACCCTGGATACAGTGTCTCGGTGTGCGGTCCCTGGATACAGTGTCTCGGTGTGTGGACCCTGGATACAGTGTCTCGGTGTGTGGACCCTGGATACAGTGTCTCGGTGTGTGGACCCTGGATACAGTGTCTCGGTGTGTGGACCCTGGATACAGTGTCTCGGTGTGTGGCCCTGGATACAGTGTCTCCGTGTCTGGACCCTGGATACAGTGTCTCGGTGTGTGGAGCCTGGAATCAGTGTCTCGGTGTGTGGACCCTGGCTACAGTGTTCTCGGTGTGTGGGCCCCTGGATACAGTGTCTCGGTGTGTGGACCCTGGATACTGTGTCTCGGTGTGTGGACCCTGGATACAGTGTCTCGGTGTGTGGACCCTGATACAGTGTCTCGGTGTGTGCACCCTGGATACAGTGTCTTGGTGTGTGGACCTGGATACAGTGTCTCGGTGTGTGGACCCTGGCTACAGTGTCTCGTTGTGTGGACCCAGGACACAGTGTCTCTTGTGTGGACCCTGGCTACAGTGTCTCGGTGTGTGGACCTGGATACTGTGTCTCGTTGTGTGGACCCTGGATACAGTGTCTCGGTGTGTGGACCCTGGATACAGTGTCTCGGTGTGTGGACCCTGGATACAGTGTCTCGGTGTGTGGACCCTGGATACAGTGTCTCGGTGTGTGGACCCTGGATACAGTGTCTCGGTGTGTGGACCCTGGATACAGTGTCTCGGTGTGTGGACCCTGGATACAGTGTCTCGGTGTGTGGACCCTGGATACAGTGTCTCGGTGTGTGGACCCTGGATACAGTGTCTCGGTGTGTGAATCCTGGATACAGTGTCCCGGTGTGTGGACCCTGGATACAGTGTCTCGGTGTGTGGACCCTGGATAGAGTTTCTCGGTGTGTGGACCCTGGATACAGTGTCTCGGTGTGTGGACCCTGGATACAGTGTCTCGGTGTGTGGACCCTGGATACAGTGTCTCGGTGTCTGGAGCCTGGATACAGTGTCTCGGTGTGCGGTCCCTGGATACAGTGTCTCGGTGTGTGGACCCTGGATACAGTGTCTCGGTGTGTGGACCCTGGATACAGTGTCTCGGTGTGTGGACCCTGGATACAGTGTCTCGGTGTGTGGACCCAGGATACAGTGTCTCAGTGTCTGGACCCTGGATACAGTGTCTCGGTGTGTGGAGCCTGGATACAGTGTCTCGGTGTGTGGACCCTGGATACAGTGTCTCGGTGTGTGGAGCCTGGATACAGTGTCTCGGTGTGTGAAGCCTGGATACAGTGTCTCGGTGTGTGTACCCTGGATTCAGTGTCTCGGTGTGTGAGCCCTGGATAATGTGTCTCGGTGTGTGGACACTGGATACAGTGTCTCGGTGTGTGTGGACCCTGGATACAGTGTCTCGGTGTCTGGAGCCTGGATACAGTGTCTCGGTGTGCGGTCCCTGGATACAGTGTCTCGGTGTGTGGACCCTGGATACAGTGTCTCGGTGTGTGGACACTGGATACAGTGTCTCGGTGTGTGGACCCTGGATACAGTGTCTCGGTGTGCGGTCCCTGGATACAGTGTCTCAGTGTGTGGACCCTGGATACAGTGTCTCAGTGTCTGGACCCTGGATACAGTGTCTCGGTGTGTGGAGCCTGGATACAGTGTCTCGGTGTGTGGACCCTGGATACAGTGTCTCGGTGTGTGGACCCTGGATATAGTGTCTCGTTGTGTGGACCCTGGATACAGTGTCTCGGTGTGTGGGACCCTGGATACAGTGTCTCGGTGTGTGGACCCTGGATACTGTGTCTCGGTGTGTGGACCCTGGATACAGTGTCTCGGTGTGTGGACCCTGAATACAGTGTCTCGGTGTGTGCACCCTGGATACAGTGTCTTGGTGTGTGGACCCTGGATACAGTGTCTCGGTGTGTGGACCCTGGCTACAGTGTCTCGTTGTGTGGACCCTGGACACAGTGTCTCCGTTGTGTGGACCCTGGCTACAGTGTCTCGGTGTGTGGACCCTGGATACTGTGTCTCGGTGTGGGACCCGGGATACAGTGTCTCGGTGTGTGGACCCTGGATACAGTGTCTCGGTGTGTGGACCTGGATGCAGTGTCTCGGTGTGTGGACCCTGGATACAGTGTCTCGGTGTGTGGACCCTGGATACAGTGTCTCGGTGTGTGGACCCTGGATACAGTGTCTCGGTGTGTGGACCCTGATACAGTGTCTCGGTGTGTGGACCCTGGATACAGTGTCTCGGTGTGTGGACCCTGGATACAGTGTCTCGGTGTGTGAGACCCTGGATACAGTGTCTCGGTGTGTGGACCCTGGATACAGTGTCCTCGGTTGTGTGGACCCTGGATACAGTGTCTCGGTGTGTGGACCCTGGATACAGTGTCTCGGTGTGTGGACCCTGGATACAGTGTCTCGGTGTGTGGACCTGGATACAGTGTCTCGGTGTGTGGACCTGGATACAGTGTCTCGGTGTGTGGACCCTGGATACAGTGTCTCGGTGTGTGGACCCTGGATACAGTGTCTCGGTGTGGACCCTGGATACAGTGTCTCAGTGTGTGGACCCTGGATACAGTGTCTCGGTGTGTGGAGCCTGGATACAGTGTCTCGGTGTGTGGACCCTGGATACAGTGTCTCGGTGTGTGGACCCTGGATACTAGTGTCTCGTTGTGTGGACCCTGGATACAGTGTCTCGGTGTGTGGACCCTGGATACAGTGTCTCGGTGTGTGGTCCTGGATACAGTGTCTCGGTGTGTGGACCCTGGATACAGTGTCTCGGTGTGTGGACACTGGATACAGTGTCTCGGTGTGTGGACCCTGGATACAGTGTCTCGGTGTGTGGACCCTGGATACAGTGTCTCGGTGTGTGGACCCTGGATACAGTGTCTCGGTGTGTGGACCCTGGATACAGTGTCTCGGTGTGTGGAGCCTGGATACAGTGTCTCGGTGTGTGGACCCTGGATACAGTGTCTCGGTGTGTGGACCCTGGATACAGTGTCTCGGTGTGTGGACCCTGGATACAGTGTCTCGGTGTGTGGACCCTGGATACAGTGTCTCGGTGTGTGGACCCTGGATACAGTGTCTCGGTGTGTGGACCTGGATACATGTGTCTCGGTGTGTGGACCCTGGATACAGTGTCTCGGTGTGTGGACCCTGGATACAGTGTCTCGGTGTGTGGACCCTGGATACAGTGTCTCGGTGTGTGGACCCTGGATACAGTGTCTCGGTGTGTGGACCCTGGATACAGTGTCTCGGTGTGTGGACCCTGGATACAGTGTCTCGGTGTGTGGACCTGGATACAGTGTCTCGGTGTGTGGACCCTGGATACAGTGTCTCGGTGTGTGGACCCTGGATACAGTGTCTCGTTGTGTGGACCCTGGATACAGTGTCTCGTGTGTGGACCCTGGATACAGTGTCTCGGTGTGTGGACCCTGGATACAGTGTCTCGGTGTGTGGACCCTGGATACAGTGTCTCGGTGTGTGGACCCTGGATACAGTGTCTCGGTGTGTGGACCCTGGATACAGTGTCTCGGTGTGTGGACCCTGGATACAGTGTCTCGGTGTGTGGACCCTGGATACAGTGTCTCGGTGTGTGGACCCTGGATACAGTGTCTCGGTGTGTGGACCCTGGATACAGTGTCTCGGTGTGTGGACCCTGGATACAGTGTCTCGGTGTGTGGACCTGGATACAGTGTCTCGGTGTGTGGACCCTGGATACAGTGTCTCGGTGTGTGGACCCTGGATACAGTGTCTCGGTGTGTGGACCCTGGATACAGTGTCTCGGTGTGTGGACCCTGGATACAGTGTCTCGGTGTGTGGACCCTGGATACAGTGTCTCGGTGTGTGGACCCTGGATACAGTGTCTCGGTGTGTGGACCCTGGATACAGTGTCTCGGTGTGTGGACCCTGGATACAGTGTCTCGGTGTGTGGACCCTGGATACAGTGTCTCGGTGTGTGGACCCTGGATACAGTGTCTCGGTGTGTGGACCCTGGATACAGTGTCTCGGTGTGTGACCCTGGATACAGTGTCTCGGTGTGTGGACCCTGGATACAGTGTCTCGGTGTGTGGACCCTGGATACAGTGTCTCGGTGTGTGGACCCTGGATACAGTGTCTCGGTGTGTGGACACTGGATACAGTGTCTCGGTGTGTGGACCCTGGATACAGTGTCTCGGTGTTGTGGGACCCTGGATACAGTGTCTCGAGTGTGCTTGTCCCTGGATACAGTGTCTCCGTGTGTGGACCCTGGATACAGTGTCTCAGTGTCTGGACCCTGGATACAGTGTCTCGGTGTGTGGAGCCTGGATACAGTGTCTCGGTGTGTGGACCCAGGATACAGTGTCTCGGTGGTGGACCCTGGATATAGTGTCTCGTTGTGTGGACCCTGGCTACAGTGGTCTCGGTGTGTGGGCCCCTGGATACAGTGTCTCGGTGTGTGGAGCCCTGGATACTGTGTCTCGGTGTGTGGCCCGGATACCAGTGTCTCGGTGTGTGGACCCTGAATACAGTGTCTCGGAGTGGTGATGCACCCTGGATACAGTGTCTTGGTGTGTGGACCCTGGATACAGTGTCTCGGTGTGTGGACCCTGGCTACAGTGTCTCGTTGTGTGGACCCTGGGCACAGTGTCTCGTTGTGTGGACCCTGGCTACAGTGTCTCGGTGTGTGGACCCTGGATACAGTGTCTCGGTGTGTGGACCCTGGATACAGTGTCTCGGTGTGTGGACCTGGATACAGTGTCTCGGTGTGTGAAGCCTGGATACAGTGTCTCGGTGTGTGTACCCTGGATACAGTGTCTCGGTGTGTGAGCCCTGGATACAGTGTCTCGGTGTGTGGACCTGGATACAGTGTCTCGGTGTGTGTGGACCCTGGATACAGTGTCTCGGTGTGTGGTCCTGGATACAGTGTCTCGGTGTGTGGACCCTGGATACAGTGTCTCGGTGTGTGGACCCTGGATACAGTGTCTCGGTGTGTGGACCCTGGATACAGTGTCTCGGTGTGTGGTCCCTGGATACAGTGTCTCGGTGTGTGGACCCTGGATACAGTGTCTCGGTGTGTGGACCCTGGATACAGTGTCTCGGTGTGTGGACCCTGGATACAGTGTCTCGGTGTGTGGAGCCTGGATACAGTGTCTCGGTGTGTGGACCCTGGATACAGTGTCTCGGTGTGTGGACCCTGGATACAGTGTCTCGGTGTGTGGACCCTGGATACAGTGTCTCGGTGTGTGGACCCTGGATACAGTGTCTCGGTGTGTGGACCCTGGATACAGTGTCTGGTGTGTGGACCCTGGATACAGTGTCTCGGTGTGTGGACCCTGGATACAGTGTCTCGGTGTGTGGACCCTGGATACAGTGTCTCGTTGTGTGGACCCTGGATACAGTGTCTCGGTGTGTGGACCCTGGATACAGTGTCTCGGTGTGTGGACACTGGATACAGTGTCTCGGTGTGTGGACCCTGGATACAGTGTCTCGGGTGTGGACCCTGGATACAGTGTCTCGGTGTGTGGACCCTGGATACAGTGTCTCGGTGTGTGGACCTGGATACAGTGTCTCGGTGTGTGGTCCCTGGATACAGTGTCTCGGTGTGTGGACCCTGGATACAGTGTCTCGGTGTGTGGACCTGGATACAGTGTCTCGGTGTGTGGACCCTGGATACAGTGTCTCGGTGTGTGGACCCTGGATACAGTGTCTCGGTGTGTGGACCCTGGATACAGTGTCTCGGTGTGTGGACCCTGGATACAGTGTCTCGGTGTGTGGACCCTGGATACAGTGTCTCGGTGTGTGGACCTGGATACAGTGTCTCGGTGTGTGCCCTGGATACAGTGTCTCGGTGTGTGGACCTGGATACAGTGTCTCGGTGTGTGGACCCTGGATACAGTGTCTCGGTGTGTGGACCCTGGATACAGTGTCTCGGTGTGTGGACCCTGGATACAGTGTCTCGGTGTGTGGACCCTGGATACAGTGTCTCGGTGTGTGGACCCTGGATACAGTGTCTCGGTGTGTGGACCCTGGATACAGTGTCTCGGTGTGTGGACCTGGATACAGTGTCTCGGTGTGTGGACCCTGGATACAGTGTCTCGGTGTGTGGACCCTGGATACAGTGTCTCGGTGTGTGGACCCTGGATACAGTGTCTCGGTGTGTGGACCCTGGATACAGTGTCTCGGTGTGTGGACCTGGATACAGTGTCTCGGTGTGTGGACCCTGGATACAGTGTCTCGGTGTGTGGACCCTGGATACAGTGTCTCGGTGTGTGGACCCTGGATACAGTGTCTCGGTGTGTGAATCCTGGATACAGTGTCTCGGTGTGTGACCCTGGATACAGTGTCTCGGTGTGTGGACCTGGATACAGTGTCTCGGTGTGTGGACCTGGATACAGTGTCTCGGTGTGTGGACCCTGGATACAGTGTCTCGGTGTGTGACCCTGGATACAGTGTCTCGGTGTGTGGACCCTGGATACAGTGTCTCGGTGTGTGGACCCTGGATACAGTGTCTCGTTGTGTGGACCCTGGCTACAGTGTCTCGGTGTGTGGGCCCTGGATACAGTGTCTCGGTGTGTGGACCCTGGATACAGTGTCTCGGTGTGTGGACCCTGGATACAGTGTCTCGGTGTGTGGACCCTGGATACAGTGTCTCGGTGTGTGGACCCTGGATACAGTGTCTCGGTGTGTGGACCTGGATACAGTGTCTCGGTGTGTGGACCCTGGATACAGTGTCTCGGTGTGTGGACCTGGATACAGTGTCTCGGTGTGTGGCCCTGGATACAGTGTCTCGGTGTGTGGACCCTGGATACAGTGTCTCGGTGTGTGGACCCTGGATACAGTGTCTCGGTGTGTGGACCCTGGATACAGTGTCTCGGTGTGTGGACCCTGGATACAGTGTCTCGGTGTGTGGACCCTGGATACAGTGTCTCGGTGTGTGGACCCTGGATACAGTGTCTCGGTGTGTGGACCCTGGATACAGTGTCTCGGTGTGTGGACCCTGGATACAGTGTCTCGGTGTGTGGACCCTGGATACAGTGTCTCGGTGTGTGGACCCTGGATACAGTGTCTCGGTGTGTGGACCCTGGATACAGTGTCTCGGTGTGTGGACCCTGGATACAGTGTCTCGGTGTGTGGACCTGGATACAGTGTCTCGGTGTGTGGACCCTGGATACAGTGTCTCGGTGTGTGTGGACCCTGGATACAGTGTCTCGGTGTGTGGTCCCTGGATACAGTGTCTCGGTGTGTGGACCCTGGATACAGTGTCTCGGTGTGTGGACACTGGATACAGTGTCTCGGTGTGTGGACCCTGGATACAGTGTCTCGGTGTGTGGCCTGGATACAGTGTCTCGGTGTGTGGACCCTGGATACAGTGTCTCGGTGTGTGGACCCTGGATACAGTGTCTCGGTGTGTGGAGACCCTGGATACAGTGTCTCGGTGTGTGGACCTGGATACAGTGTCTCGGTGTGTGGACCCTGGATACAGTGTCTCGGTGTGTGGACCCTGGATACAGTGTCTCGGTGTGTGGACCCTGGATACAGTGTCTCGGTGTGTGGACCCTGGATACAGTGTCTCGGTGTGTGGACCTGGATACAGTGTCTCGGTGTGTGGACCCTGGATACAGTGTCTCGGTGTGTGGACCCTGGATACAGTGTCTCGTTGTGTGGACCCTGGATACAGTGTCTCGTTGTGTGGACCCTGGATACAGTGTCTCGGTGTGTGGACCCTGGATACAGTGTCTCCGTGTGCTGGACCCTGGATACAGTGTCACGGTGTGTGAGCCTGGATACAGTGTCTCGGTGTGGGACCCCTGGATCAGTGTCTCGGTGTGTGGACCCTGGATACAGTGTCTCGGTGTGAGGAACCTGGATACAGTGTCTCGGTGTGTGGACCCCTGGATACAGTGTCTCGGTGTGTGGTGCCCTGGATAAGTGTCTCGGTGTGTGGACCCTGGATACAGTGTCTCGGTGTGTGGACCCTGGATACAGTGTCTCGGTGTGCTGGAGCCTGGATACGTGTCTCGGTGTCGTGGACCTGGATACAGTGTCTCGGTGTTGTGGACCCTGGATATAGTGTCTCGGTGTGTGGACCCTGGATACAGTGTCTCGGTGTGTGGACTCCTGGATACAGTGTCCGGTGTGCTGGACCCTGGATACAGTGTCTCGAGTGTGTGGACCCTGGATACAGTGTTCTCCGGTGTGCTGGACCCTGGATACAGTGTCTCGGTGTGTGGACACCTGGATACAGTGTCTCGGTGTGTGGACCCTGGATACAGTGTCTCGGTGTGTGGACCTGGATACAGTGTCTCGGTTGTGTGGACCCTGGATACAGTGTCTCGGTGTCTGTGAGACCCTGGATACAGTGTCTCGGTGTGTGGACCCTGGATACAGTGTCTCGTGTGTGTGGACCCTGGATACAGTGTCTCGGTGTGGTGGACCCTGGATACAGTGTCTCGGTGTGTGGACCTGGATACAGTGTCTCGGTGTGTGGACACAGGATACAGTGTCTCGGTGTGTGGACCCTGGATACAGTGTCTCGGTGTATGGGCCTGGATACAGTGTCTCGGTGTGTGGACCCTGGATACAGTGTCTCGGTGTGTGGCCCCTGGATACGTGTCTCGGTGTGTGGACCTGGATACAGTGTCTCGTGTGTGGACCCTGGATACAGTGTCTCGGTGTGTGAGACCTGGATACAGTGTCTCGGTGTGTGGACCCCTGGATACAGTGTCTCGGTGTGTGGACCCTGGATACAGTGTCTCGGTGTGTGGAATCCTGGATACAGTGTCTCGGTGTGTGGACCCTGGATACAGTGTCTCGGTGTGTGGACACTGGATACAGTGTCTCGGTGTGTGGACCCTGGATACAGTGTCTCGGTGTGTGGACCTGGATACAGTGTCTCGGTGTGTGGACCCTGGATACAGTGTCTCGGTGTGTGGACCCTGGATACAGTGTCTCGGTGTGTGGACCCTGGATACAGTGTCTCGGTGTGTGGACCCTGGATACAGTGTCTCGGTGTGTGGACCCTGGATACAGTGTCTCGGTGTGTGGACCCTGGATACAGTGTCTCGTTGTGTGTGGAACCTGGACACAGTGTCTCGGTGTGTGGACCCTGGATACAGTGTCTCGGTGTGTGGACCCTGGATACAGTGTCTCGGTGTGTGGACCCTGGATACAGTGTCTCGGTGTGTGGACCTGGATACAGTGTCTCGGGTGTGGATTCTGGATACAGTGTCTCGGTGTGTGGACCCTGGATACAGTGTCTCGGTGTGTGGACCCTGGATACAGTGTCTCGGTGTGTGGACCCTGGATACAGTGTCTCGGTGTGTGGACACTGGATACAGTGTCTCGGTGTGTGGACCCTGGATACAGTGTCTCGGTGTGTGGACCCTGGATACAGTGTCTCGGTGTGTGGACCCTGGATACAGTGTCTCGGTGTGTGGATCCTGGATACAGTGTCTCGGTGTGTGGACCCTGGATACAGTGTCTCGGTGTGTGGACCCTGGATACAGTGTCTCGGTGTGTGGACCCTGGATACAGTGTCTCGGTGTGTGGACCCTGGATACAGTGTCTCGGTGTGTGGACCTGGATACAGTGTCTCGGTGTGTGTGGGACCCTGGATACAGTGTCTCGGTGTGTGGACCCTGGATACAGTGTCTCGGTGTCTGGAGCCTGGATACAGTGTCTCGGTGTGTGGTCCCTGGATACAGTGTCTCGGTGTGTGGACCCTGGATACAGTGTCTCGGTGTGTGGACACTGGATACAGTGTCTCGGTGTGTGGACCCTGGATACAGTGTCTCGGTGTGCGGTCCCTGGATACAGTGTCTCAGTGTGTGGACCTGGATACAGTGTCTCAGTGTGTGGACCCTGGATACAGTGTCTCGGTGTGTGGAGCCTGGATACAGTGTCTCGGTGTGTGGACCCTGGATACAGTGTCTCGGTGTGTGGGCCCTGGATACAGTGTCTCGGTGTGTGGACCCTGGATACAGTGTCTCGGTGTGTGGACCCTGGATACAGTGTCTCGGTGTGTGGACCCTGGATACAGTGTCTCGGTGTGTGACCCTGGATACAGTGTCTCGGTGTGTGGACCCTGGATACAGTGTCTCGGTGTGTGGACCCTGGATACAGTGTCTCGTTGTGTGGACCCTGGATACAGTGTCTCGGTGTGTGGACCCTGGATACAGTGTCTCGGTGTGTGGACCTGGATACAGTGTCTCGGTGTGTGGACCTGGATACAGTGTCTCGGTGTGTGGACCCTGGATACAGTGTCTCGGTGTGTGGACCCTGGATACAGTGTCTCGGTGTGTGGACCCTGGATACAGTGTCTCGGTGTGTGGATCCTGGATACAGTGTCCGGTGTGTGGACCCTGGATACAGTGTCTTGGTGTGTGTGGACCCTGGATACAGTGTCTCGGTGTGTGGACCTGGATACAGTGTCTCGGTGTGTGGACCCTGGATACAGTGTCTCGGTGTGTGGATCCTGGATACAGTGTCTCGGTGTGTGGACCCTGGATACAGTGTCTCGGTGTGTGGACCCTGGATTAGTGTCTCGGTGTGTGGACCCTGGATACAGTGTCTCGGTGTGTGGACACTGGATACAGTGTCTCGGTGTGTGGACCCTGGATACAGTGTCTCGGTGTGTGGACCCTGGATACAGTGTCTCGGTGTGCGGACCCTGGATACAGTGTCTCGGTGTGTGGACCCTGGATACAGTGTCTCGGTGTGTGGACACTGGATACAGTGTCTCGGTGTATGGACCCTGGATACAGTGTCTCGGTGTGTGGACCCAGGATACAGTGTCTCAGTGTCTGGACCCTGGATACAGTGTCTCGGTGTGTGGAGCCTGGATACAGTGTCTCGGTGTGTGGACCCTGGATACAGTGTCTCGGTGTGTGGAGCCTGGATACAGTGTCTCGGTGTGTGAAGCCTGGATACAGTGTCTCGGTGTGTGTACCCTGGATTCAGTGTCTCGGTGTGTGAGCCCTGGATAATGTGTCTCGGTGTGTGGACACTGGATACAGTGTCTCGGTGTGTGTGGACCCTGGATACAGTGTCTCGGTGTCTGGAGCCTGGATACAGTGTCTCGGTGTGCGGTCCCTGGATACAGTGTCTCGGTGTGTGGACCCTGGATTACAGTGTCTCGGTGTGTGGACACTGGATACAGTGTCTCGGTTGTGGACCCTGGATACAGTGTCTCGGTGTGCGGTCCCTGGATACAGTGTCCTCAGTGTGTGGACCCTGGATACAGTGTCTCAGTGTCTGGGACCCTGGATACAGTTGTCTCGGTGTGTGGAGCCTGGATACAGTGTCTCGGTGTGTGGAGCCTGGATACAGTGTCTCGGTGTGTGGACCCTGGATATAGTGTCTCGTTGTGTGGACCCTGGCTACAGTGTCTCGGTGTGTGGGCCCTGGATACAGTGTCTCGGTGTGTGGACCCTGGATACTGTGTCTCGGTGTGTGGACCCTGGATACAGTGTCTCGGTGTGTGGACCCTGATACAGTGTACTCGGTGTGTGCCCCTGGTTACAGTGTCTCGGTGTGTGGACCTCTGGATACAGTGTCTCGGTGTGTGGACCCTGGCTACAGTGTCTCGGTGTGTGGACCCTGGGCACAGTGTCTCGTTGTGTGGACCCTGGCTACAGTGTCTCGGTGTGTGGACCCTGGACTACTGTGTCTCGGTGTGTGGACCTGGGATACAGGTGTCTCGGTGTGTGGACCCTGGATGCAGTGTCTCGGTGTGTGGACCTGGATACAGTGTCTCGGTGTGTGGACCCTGGATACAGTGTCTCGGTGTGTGGACCCTGGATACAGTGTCTCGGTGTGTGGACCTGGATACAGTGTCTCGGTGTGTGGACCCTGGATACAGTGTCTCGGTGTGTGGACCCTGGATACAGTGTCTCGGTGTGTGGACCTGGATACAGTGTCTCGGTGTGTGTGACCCTGGATACAGTGTCTCGGTGTGTGGACCTGGATACAGTGTCTCGGTGTGTGGACCTGGATACAGTGTCTCGGTGTGTGGACCTGGATACAGTGTCTCGGTGTGGTGGACCTGGATACAGTGTCTCGGTGTGTGGACCCTGGATACAGTGTCTCGGTGTGTGGACCTGGATACAGTGTCTCGGTGTGTGGACCCTGGATACAGTGTCTCGGTGTGTGGTCCCTGGATACAGTGTCTCGGTGTGTGGACCCTGGATACAGTGTCTCGGTGTGTGGACCCTGGATACAGTGTCTCGGTGTGTGGAGCCTGGATACAGTGTCTCGGTGTGTGGACCCTGGATACAGTGTCTCGGTGTGTGGACCCTGGATACAGTGTCTCGTTGTGTGGACCCTGGATACAGTGTCTCGGTGTGTGGACCCTGGATACAGTGTCTCGGTGTGTGGACCCTGGATACAGTGTCTCGGTGTGTGGACCCTGGATACAGTGTCTCGGTGTGTGGACCCTGGATACAGTGTCTCGGTGTGTGGACCCTGGATACAGTGTCTCGGTGTGGGTCCTGGATACAGTGTCTCGGTGTGTGGACCCTGGATACAGTGTCTCGGTGTGTGGACCCTGGATACAGTGTCTCGGTGTGTGGACCCTGGATACAGTGTCTCGGTGTGTGGACCCTGGATACAGTGTCTCGGTGTGTGGACCCTGGATACAGTGTCTCGGTGTGTGGACCCTGGATACAGTGTCTCGGTGTGTGGACCCTGGATACAGTGTCTCGGTGTGTGGACCCTGGATACAGTGTCTGGTGTGTGGACCTGGATACAGTGTCTCGGTGTGTGAACCCTGGATACAGTGTCCTGGTGTGTGGACCCTGGATACAGTGTCTCGGTGTGTGGACCCTGGATACAGTGTCTCGGTGTGTGGACCCTGGATACAGTGTCTCGGTGTGTGACCCTGGATACAGTGTCTCGGTTGTGTGACCCTGGATACAGTGTCTCGTTGTGTGGACCCTGGATCAGTGTACTCGGTGTGTGGACCCCTGGATACAGTGGTCTCGGTTGTGGACCTCTGGATACAGTGTCTCGGTGTGTGGACCCTGGATACAGTGTCTCGGTGTGTGGACCCTGGATACAGTGACTCGGTGTGTGGACCCTGGATACAGTGTCTCGGTGTGTGGACCCTGGATACAGTGTCTCGGGTGTGGACCCTGGATACAGTGTCTCGGTTGTGTGGACCTGGATACAGTGTCTCGAGGTGTGGACCCTGGATACAGTGACTCGGTTGTGTGTGAGCCTGGATACAGTGTCTCGGTGTGTGGACCTGGATACAGTGTCTCGGTGTGTGGAGCCTGGATACAGTGTCTCGGTGTGTGGTCCCTGGATACAGTGTCTCGGTGTGTGGACCCTGGATACAGTGTCTCGGTGTGTGGACACTGGATACAGTGTCTCGGTGTGTGGACCTGGATACAGTGTCTCGGTGTGCGGGTCCTGGATACAGTGTCTCGGTGTGTGGACCCTGGATACAGTGTCTCGGTGTGTGGACCCTGGATACAGTGTCTCGGTGTGTGGACCCTGGATACAGTGTCTCGGTGTGTGGACCCTGGATACAGTGTCTCGGTGTGTGGACCTGGATACAGTGTCTCGTTGTGTGGACCCTGGATACAGTGTCTCGGTGTGTGTGGCCTGGATACAGTGTCTCGGTGTGTGGACCCTGGATACAGTGTCTCGGGTGTGTGGACCCTGGATACAGTGTCTCGGTGTGTGGACCTGGATACAGTGTCTCGGTGTGTGCACCCTGGATACAGTGTCTCGGTGTGTGGACCCTGGATACAGTGTCTCGGTGTGTGGACCCTGGATACAGTGTCTCGGTGTGTGGACTGGATACAGTGTCTCGGTGTGTGGACCCTGGATACAGTGTCTCGGTGTGTGGACCCTGGATACAGTGTCTCGGTGTGTGGACCTGGATACAGTGTCTCGGTGTGTGTGGACCCTGGATACAGTGTCTCGGTGTGTGGACCTGGATACAGTGTCTCGGTGTGTGGACCCTGGATACAGTGTCTCGGTGTGTGGACCCTGGATACAGTGTCTCGGTGTGTGGACCCTGGATACAGTGTCTCGGTGTGTGGACCCTGGATACAGTGTCTCGGTGTGTGACCCTGGATACAGTGTCTCGGTGTGTGGACCCTGGATACAGTGTCTCGGTGTGTGGACCCTGGATACAGTGTCTCGGTGTGTGGACCCTGGATACAGTGTCTCGGTGTGTGGACCCTGGATACAGTGTCTCGGTGTGTGGATCCTGGATACAGTGTCTCGGTGTGTGGACCCTGGATACAGTGTCTCGGTGTGTGGACCCTGGATACAGTTTCTCGGTGTGTGGACCTGGATACAGTGTCTCGGTGTGTGGACCCTGGATACAGTGTCTCGGTGTGTGGACCCTGGATACAGTGTCTCGGTGTGTGGACAATGGATACAGTGTCTCGGTGTGTGGACCCTGGATACAGTGTCTCGGTGTGTGGAGCCTGGATACAGTGTCTCGGTGTGTGGTCCTGGATACAGTGTCTCGGTGTGTGGACCTGGATACAGTGTCTCGGTGTGTGGACACTGGATACAGTGTCTCGGTGTGTGGACCCTGGATACAGTGTCTCGGTGTGTGGACCCTGGATACAGTGTCTCGGTGTGTGGACCCTGGATACAGTGTCTCGGTGTGTGGAGCCTGGATACAGTGTCTCGGTGTGTGGACCCTGGATACAGTGTCTCGGTGTGTGGACCCTGGATACAGTGTCTCGGTGTGTGACCCTGGATACAGTGTCTCGGTGTGTGGACCCTGGATACAGTGTCTCGGGTGTGTGACCCTGGATACAGTGTCTCGGTGTGTGGACCTGGATACAGTGTCTCGGTGTGTGTGGACCCTGGATACAGTGTCTCGGTGTGTGGACCTGGATACAGTGTCTCGGTGTGTGGTCCCTGGATACAGTGTCTCGTGTGTGTGGACCTGGATACAGTGTCTCGGTGTGTGGACACTGGATACAGTGTCTCGGTGTGTGGACCCTGGATACAGTGTCTCGGTGTGTGGACCTGGATACAGTGTCTCGGTGTGTGGACCCTGGATACAGTGTCTCGGTGTGTGGACCTGGATACAGTGTCTCGGTGTGTGGACCTGGATACAGTGTCTCGTGTGTGGGTCTGGATACAGTGTCTCGGTGTGTGGACCCTGGATACAGTGTCTCGGTGTGTGGACCCTGGATACAGTGTCTCGGTGTGTGGACCTGGATACAGTGTCTCGGTGTGTGGACCCTGGATACAGTGTCTCGGTGTGTGGACCCTGGATACAGTGTCTCGTTGTGTGGACCCTGGATACAGTGTCTCGGTGTGTGGGCCCTGGATACAGTGTCTCGGTGTGTGGACCTGGATACAGTGTCTCGGTGTGTGGACCCTGGATACAGTGTCTCGGTGTGTGGACCCTGATACAGTGTCTCGGTGTGTGGACCCTGGATACAGTGTCTCGGTGTGTGGACCTGGATACAGTGTCTCGGTGTGTGGACCCTGGATACAGTGTCTCGGTGTGTGGACCCTGGATACAGTGTCTCGTTGTGTGGACCCTGGATACAGTGTCTCGGTGTGTGGACCCTGGATACTGTGTCTCGGTGTGTGGACCCTGGATACAGTGTCTCGGTGTGTGGACCCTGGATACAGTGTCTCGGTGTGTGTGGACCCTGGATGCAGTGTCTCGGTGTGTGGACCCTGGATACAGTGTCTCGGTGTGTGGACCCTGGATACAGTGTCTCGGTGTGTGGCCTGGATACAGTGTCTCGGTGTGTGGACCCTGGATACAGTGTCTCGGTGTGTGGACCCTGGATACAGTGTCTCGGTGTGTGGACCCTGGATACAGTGTGTCTCGGTGTGTGGACCTGGATACAGTGTCTCGGTGTGTGGACCCTGGATACAGTGTCTCGGTGTGTGGACCCTGGATACAGTGTCTCGGTGTGTGGACCCTGGATACAGTGTCTCGGTGTGTGGACCCTGGATACAGTGTCTCGGTGTGTGGACCCTGGATACAGTGTCTCGGTGTGTGGACACTGGATACAGTGTCTCGGTGTGTGGACCCTGGATACAGTGTCTCGGTGTGTGGTCCTGGATACAGTGTCTCGGTGTGTGGACCCTGGATACAGTGTCTCAGTGTGTGGACCCTGGATACAGTGTCTCGGTGTGTGGAGCCTGGATACAGTGTCTCGGTGTGTGGACCTGGATACAGTGTCTCGGTGTGTGGACCCTGGATACAGTGTCTCGTTGTGTGGACCCTGGATACAGTGTCTCGGTGTGTGGACCTGGATACAGTGTCTCGGTGTGTGGCCCTGGATACAGTGTCTCGGTGTGTGGACCCTGGATACAGTGTCTCGGTGTGTGGACCCTGGATACAGTGTCTCGGTTGTGTGGACCCTGGAGATACAGTGTCTCGGTGTGTGGGTCCTGGATACAGTGTCTCGGTGTGTGGACCCTGGATACAGTGTCTCGGTGTCTGGACCCTGGATACAGTGTCTCGGTGTGTGGACCCTGGATACAGTGTCTCGGTGTGTGTGGACCCTGGATACAGTGTCTTGGTGTGTGGACCTGGATACAGTGTCTCGGTGTGTGGACCCTGGATACAGTGTCTCGTTGTGTGGACCCTGGATACAGTGTCTCGTGTGTGGACCTGGATACAGTGTCTCGGTGTGTGGACCTGGATACAGTGTCTCGGTGTGTGGACACTGGATACAGTGTCTCGGTGTGTGGACCCTGGATACAGTGTCTCGGGTGTGGCCCTGGATACAGTGTCTCGGTGTGTGGACCCTGGATACAGTGTCTCGGTGTGTGGACCCTGGATACAGTGTCTCGGTGTGTGGACCCTGGATACAGTGTCTCGGTGTGTGTGGACCCTGGATACAGTGTCTCGGTGTGTGGACCTGGATACAGTGTCTCGGTGTGTGGACCTGGATACTGTGTCTCGGTGTGTGTGGACCCTGGATACAGTGTCTCGGTGTGTGGACCTGGATACAGTGTCTCGGTGTGTGGACCCTGGATACAGTGTCTCGGTGTGTGGCCTGGATACAGTGTCTCGGTGTGTGGACTGCTTACAGTGTCTCGGTGTGTGGACCTGGATACAGTGTCTCGGTGTGTGTGGACCTGGATACAGTGTCTCGGTGTGTGGACCTGGATACAGTGTCTCGGTGTGTGGACCCTGGATACAGTGTCTCGGTGTGTGGACCTGGATACAGTGTCTCGGTGTGCGGTCCCTGGATACAGTGTCTCGGTGTGTGGACCCTGGATACAGTGTCTCGGTGTGTGGACCCTGGATACAGTGTCTCGGTGTGTGGACCCTGGATACAGTGTCTCGGTGTGTGGTCCCTGGATACAGTGTCTCGGTGTGTGGACCCTGGATACAGTGTCTCGGTGTTGACCCTGGACCTGGATACAGTGTCTCGGTGTGTGGACCCTGGATACAGTGTCTCGGTGTGTGGACCCTGGATACAGTGTCTCGGTGTGTGGACCCTGGATACAGTGTCTCGGTGTGTGGACCCTGGATACAGTGTCTCGGTGTGTGGGCCCTGGATACAGTGTCTCGGTGTGTGGACCCTGGATACTGTGTCTCGGTGTGTGGACCCTGGATACAGTGTCTCGGTGTGTGGACCTGGATACAGTGTCTCGGTGTGTGGACCTGGATACAGTGTCTCGGTGTGTGGACCCTGGATACAGTGTCTCGGTGTGTGGACCCTGGATACAGTGTCTCGTTGTGTGGACCCTGGATACAGTGTCTCGGTGTGTGGACCTGGATACAGTGTCTCGGTGTGTGGACCTGGATACAGTGTCTCGGTGTGTGGACCCTGGATACAGTGTCTCGGTGTGTGGACCCTGGATACAGTGTCTCGGTGTGTGGACCCTGGATACAGTGTCTCGGTGTGTGGACCCTGGATACAGTGTCTCGGTGTGTGGACCTGGATACAGTGTCTCGTGTGTGTGGACCCTGGATACAGTGTCTCGGTGTGTGGACCCTGGATACAGTGTCTCGGTGTGTGGATCCTGGATACAGTGTCCGGTGTGTGGACCCTGGATACAGTGTCTCGGTGTGTGGACCTGGATACAGTGTCTCGGTGTGTGTGGACCCTGGATACAGTGTCTCGGTGTGTGGACCCTGGATACAGTGTCTCGGTGTGTGGATCCTGGATACAGTGTCCCGGTGTGTGGACCCTGGATACAGTGTCTCGGTGTGTGGACCTGGATACAGTGTCTCGGTGTGTGGACCCTGGATACAGTGTCTCGGTGTGTGGACACTGGATACAGTGTCTCGGTGTGTGGACCCTGGATACAGTGTCTCGGTGTGTGGACCTGGATACAGTGTCTCGGTGTGTGGACCCTGGATACAGTGTCTCGGTGTGTGGACCTGGATACAGTGTCTCGGTGTGTGGACCCTGGATACAGTGTCTCGGTGTGTGGACCCTGGATACAGTGTCTCGGTGTGTGGACCCTGGATACAGTGTCTCGGTGTGTGGACCTGGATACAGTGTCTCGGTGTGTGGACCCTGGATACAGTGTCTCGGTGTGTGGACCCTGGATACAGTGTCTCGGTGTGTGGAGCCTGGATACAGTGTCTCGGTGTGTGGACCCTGGATACAGTGTCTCGGTGTGTGGACCCTGGATACAGTGTCTCGGTGTGTGACCCTGGATACAGTGTCTCGGTGTGTGTACCCTGGATACAGTGTCTCGGTGTGTGACCCTGGATAACAGTGTCTCGGTGTGTGGACACTGGATACAGTGTCTCGGTGTGTGTGGACCTGGATACAGTGTCTCGGTGTCTGGAGCCTGGATACAGTGTCTCGGTGTGTGGTCCCTGGATACAGTGTCTCGGTGTGTGGACCTGGATACAGTGTCTCGGTGTGTGGACACTGGATACAGTGTCTCGGTGTGTGGACCCTGGATACAGTGTCTCGGTGTGCGGTCCCTGGATACAGTGTCTCGGTGTGTGGACCCTGGATACAGTGTCTCAGTGTGTGGACCTGGATACAGTGTCTCGGTGTGTGGACCTGGATACAGTGTCTCGGTGTGTGGAGCCTGGATACAGTGTCTCGGTGTGTGGACCCTGGATACAGTGTCTCGGTGTGTGGGACCCTGGATACAGTGTCTCGGTGTGTGGGCCCTGGATACAGTGTCTCGGTGTGTGGACCTGGATACAGTGTCTCGGTGTGTGGACCCTGGATACAGTGTCTCGGTGTGTGGACCTGGATACAGTGTCTCGGTGTGTGGACCTGGATACAGTGTCTCGGTGTGTGGACCCTGGATACAGTGTCTCGGTGTGTGGCCTGGATACAGTGTCTCGGTGTGTGGACCCTGGATACAGTGTCTCGTGTGTGGACCCTGGATACAGTGTCTCGGTGTGTGGACCCTGGATACAGTGTCTCGGTGTGTGGACCCTGGATACAGTGTCTCGGTGTGTGGACCCTGGATACAGTGTCTCGGTGTGTGGACCCTGGATACAGTGTCTCGGTGTGTGGACCCTGGATACAGTGTCTCGGTGTGTGGACCCTGGATACAGTGTCTCGGTGTGTGGACCCTGGATACAGTGTCTCGGTGTGTGGACCCTGGATACAGTGTCTCGGTGTGTGGACCCTGGATACAGTGTCTCGGTGTGTGGACCCTGGATACAGTGTCTCGGTGTGTGGACCCTGGATACAGTGTCTCGGTGTGTGGACCCTGGATACAGTGTCTCGGTGTGTGGACCCTGGATACAGTGTCTCGGTGTGTGTGGACCTGGATACAGTGTCTCGGTGTGTGGACCCTGGATACAGTGTCTCGGTGTGTGGACCCTGGATACAGTGTCTCGGTGTGTGGACCCTGGATACAGTGTCTCGGTGTGTGGACCCTGGATACAGTGTCTCGGTGTGTGGACCCTGGATACAGTGTCTCGGTGTGTGGACCCTGGATACAGTGTCTCGGTGTGTGGACCTGGATACAGTGTCTCGGTGTGTGGACCCTGGATACAGTGTCTCGGTGTGTGGACCTGGATACAGTGTCTCGGTGTGTGGACCCTGGATACAGTGTCTCGGTGTGTGGACCCTGGATACAGTGTCTCGGTGTGTGTGGCCTGGATACAGTGTCTCGGTGTGTGGACCCTGGATACAGTGTCTCGGTGTGTGGACCCTGGATACAGTGTCTCGGTGTGTGGACCCTGGATACAGTGTCTCGGTGTGTGGACCCTGGATACAGTGTCTCGGTGTGTGGCCTGGATACAGTGTCTCGGTGTGTGTGGACCCTGGATACAGTGTCTCGGTGTGTGGACCTGGATACAGTGTCTCGGTGTGTGGACCCTGGATACAGTGTCTCGGTGTGTGGACCCTGGATACAGTGTCTCGGTGTGTGGACCTGGATACAGTGTCTCGGTGTGTGGACCTGGATACAGTGTCTCGGTGTGTGGACCCTGGATACAGTGTCTCGGTGTGTGGACCCTGGATACAGTGTCTCGGTGTGTGGACCCTGGATACAGTGTCTCGGTGTGTGGACCCTGGATACAGTGTCTCGGTGTGTGGACCCTGGATACAGTGTCTGGTGTGTGGACCCTGGATACAGTGTCTCGGTGTGTGGACCCTGGATACAGTGTCTCGGTGTGTGGACCCTGGATACAGTGTCTCGTTGTGTGGACCCTGGATACAGTGTCTCGGTGTGTGGACCTGGATACAGTGTCTCGGTGTGTGGACCCTGGATACAGTGTCTCGGTGTGTGGACCTGGATACAGTGTCTCGGTGTGTGGACCTGGATACAGTGTCTCGGGTGTGTGTGGACCCTGGATACAGTGTCTCGGTGTGTGGACCCTGGATACAGTGTCTCGGTGTGTGGACCCTGGATACAGTGTCTCGGTGTGTGGACCCTGGATACAGTGTCTCGGTGTGTGGACCCTGGATACAGTGTCTCGGTGTGTGGACACTGGATACAGTGTCTCGGTGTGTGTGGACCCTGGATACAGTGTCTCGGTGTGTGGATCCTGGATACAGTGTCTCGGTGTGTGGACCTGGATACAGTGTCTCGGTGTGTGGACGTGGACCTGGATACAGTGTCTCGGTGTGTGGACCCTGGATACAGTGTCTCGGTGTGTGGACCTGGATACAGTGTCTCGTGTGTGTGGACCCTGGATACAGTGTCTCGGTGTGTGGACCCTGGATACAGTGTCTCGGTGTGTGGACCCTGGATACAGTGTCTCGGTGTGTGGACTGGATACAGTGTCTCGGTGTGTGGTCCTGGATACAGTGTCTCGTGTGTGTGGACTGGATACAGTGTCTCGGTGTGTGTGGACACTGGATACAGTGTCTCGGTGTGTGGACCCTGGATACAGTGTCTCGGTGTGTGGACACTGGATACAGTGTCTCGGTGTGTGGACCTGGATACAGTGTCTCGGTGTGTGGACCTGGATACAGTGTCTCGGTGTGTGGACCCTGGATACAGTGTCTCGGTGTGTGGACCTGGATACAGTGTCTCGGTGTGTGGACCCTGGATACAGTGTCTCGTTGTGTGGACCCTGGATACAGTGTCTCGGTGTGTGGGCCCTGGATACAGTGTCTCGGTGTGTGGACCCTGGATACTGTGTCTCGGTGTGTGGACCCTGGATACAGTGTCTCGGTGTGTGGACCCTGGATACAGTGTCTCGGTGTGTGGACCTGGATACAGTGTCTCGGTGTGTGGACTGGATACAGTGTCTCGGTGTGTGGACCCTGGATACAGTGTCTCGTTGTGTGGACCCTGGATACAGTGTCTCGGTGTGTGGACCTGGATACAGTGTCTCGGTGTGTGGACCCTGGATACAGTGTCTCGGTGTGTGGACCTGGATACAGTGTCTCGGTGTGTGGACCTGGATACAGTGTCTCGGTGTGTGGACCTGGATACAGTGTCTCGGTGTGTGGACCTGGATACAGTGTCTCGGTGTGTGGACCCTGGATACAGTGTCTCGGTGGTGTGTGGACCCTGGATACAGTGTCTCGGTGTGTGGACCCTGGATACAGTGTCTCGGTGTGTGGACCCTGGATACAGTGTCTCGGTGTGTGGACCCTGGATACAGTGTCTCGGTGTGTGGACCCTGGATACAGTGTCTCGGTGTGTGGACCCTGGATACAGTGTCTCGGTGTGTGGACCCTGGATACAGTGTCTCGGTGTGTGGACCTGGATACAGTGTCTCGGTGTGTGGACCCTGGATACAGTGTCTCGGTGTGTGGACCTGGATACAGTGTCTCGGTGTGTGGACCCTGGATACAGTGTCTCGGTGTGTGAGCCTGGATAAGTGTCTCGGTGTGTGGACCCTGGATACAGTGTCTCGGTGTGTGTGGACCTGGATACAGTGTCTCGGTGTGTGGAGCCTGGATACAGTGTCTCGGTGTGTGGACCCTGGATACAGTGTCTCGGTGTGTGGACCCTGGATACAGTGTCTCGGTGTGTGGACACTGGATACAGTGTCTCGGTGTGTGGACCCTGGATACAGTGTCTCGGTGTGCGGTCCTGGATACAGTGTCTCAGTGTGTGGACCCTGGATACAGTGTCTCGGTGTTGTGGACCCTGGATACAGTGTCTCGGTGTGTGGAGCCTGGATACAGTGTCTCGGTGTGTGGACCTGGATACAGTGTCTCGGTGTGTGGACCCTGGATACAGTGTCTCGTGTGTGGACCTGGCTACAGTGTCTCGGTGTGTGGACCCTGGATACAGTGTCTCGGTGTGTGTGGACCTGGATACAGTGTCTCGGTGTGTGGACCCTGGATACAGTTGTCTCGGGTGTGGAACCTGGATACAGTGTCTCGGTGTGTGGACCCTGGATACAGTGTCTCGGTGTGTGGACCCTGGATACAGTGTCTCGGTGTGTGGACCTGGATACAGTGTCTCGGTGTGTGGACCCTGGATACAGTGTCTCGGTGTGTGGACCTGGATACAGTGTCTCGGTGTGTGGACCCTGGATACAGTGTCTCGGTGTGTGGACCTGGATACAGTGTCTCGGTGTGTGGACCCTGGATACAGTGTCTCGGTGTGTGGACCCTGGATACAGTGTCTCGGTGTGTGGACCCTGGATACAGTGTCTCGGTGTGTGGACCCTGGATACAGTGTCTCGGTGTGTGGACCCTGGATACAGTGTCTCGGTGTGTGGACCTGGATACAGTGTCTCGGTGTGTGGACCTGGTACAGTGTCTCGGTGTGTGGACCTGGATACAGTGTCTCGGTGTGTGGACCCTGGATACAGTGTCTCGGTGTGTGGACCCTGGATACAGTGTCTCGGTGTGTGGACCTGGATACAGTGTCTC
>JASTWF010002529.1:0-23658 GCA_030390025.1 Squalus acanthias | reverse complement strand
GAGGGTGTGTGTGTGGGTGTGTGTGTGGGTGTGTGTGAGGGTGTGTGTGAGGGTGTGTGTGAGGGTGCTCACCGTGTTGCAGCTCCCGGCACTGTCTGTGTTATCTCGCACCCTGAGTCCCCGCAAGGGCACGGCAGCGACGCTAGCCACGGCGCTCTCGGTGCCGGTACAGACCAGAACCCTCGCACGGCGCATTCTTTATCGTGCCGCTGGGCTCAAGGCCTCGCTGTGTAATTTATGGGAGGCTGTGGCTGCAGCTGGCGTCTGTGCTCCGGCCTCTAATGATGGCTGGGAGCAGCAGGAGGGCGGCAGGTTAGGGGGAGGCCGACGTGACTCCAACACTCCTGCTTTTCCCATTAAACCAACAGCCAGGGATCTCACAGACAAAAGGCAGGCGTGCGTCACCTGACACTCGGGCGCGGGAGAGAGTTGTGGGGGCCGGGAGCGAGAGGCGCTCGCAAACATGTCCGACCAACTCCGTTCCCGCGACAACCGGGCCCGCCCCACCTCGCAGCCAGGAAGTTTTTCCAGCTGTGCTGCCGTTCCGGAACTTTCCCGAAATAGATAGTCCTCCCCGGTACCGGTGAGGTTTTATGGAAGATGTTCTTTCTCAAAGGGTTTGGTTTTTCTCCCGGGCAGGGTCTGCGAAGGTGAAATGAAGCCTGTCACTCTCAGACCTCCGCAGGCCCCATTGTTACCTCGATTGGTTGAAGGGCCCTCAGGCCGCACCTCTGGATGCCAGATGTTGCCCCAGCCCCTGTAAAACACTTCCGCAAAATAATTTCATCGCCGCAGAATAATCAGCACAGCCGAGGGGTTTTGGGGCAGTGATTTATTTAACGGGGCCTTAAGGGGTTAAATTATGAGGTCAGGTTGCATAAACTTGGCTTTCATTCCCTTGAGTTTAGAAGGTTGAGGGGGGAATCAAATCGAGGCGTTTAAAAACATAAAAGGAGTTGATAGGGTAGAGAGAGAGAAACTATTTCCTCTGGTGGGGGAATCCAGAACAAGGGGGCAGAACCTTAAAATTAGAGCCAGGCCGTTCAGGGGTGATGTCAGGAAGCACTTCTTCACACAAAGGGTGGTGGAAATCTGGAACTCTCTCCCCAAAAAAAGCTCTGGACGCTGGGGAATCGATAGATTTTTGTTGGGTGAGGGTATTAAGGGATATGGAGCAAAGTCAGGTAAATGGAGTTAAGATACAGATCAGCCGTGATCTAACTGAAGGCGGGGAAGGCTCGAGGGGCTGAATGGCCTCCCCCTGTTCCTGTGTAACAGGCTCGAGGGGCTGAATGGCCTCCTCCTGTTCCGGTGTAACAGGCTCGAAGGGCTGAATGGGCCTCCTCCTGTTCCTGTGTAACAGGCTCGAGGGGCTGAATGGCCTCCTCCTATTCCTGTGTTCTCGTGTCTTGGGTACGGCTGTGGTACATGCTGCCAGTGTGGGACGCACATCTTCCGTGTGACTTCAGTTACCAAGCAGCTGCTTTGCATTAAACTTTCACCCAAAAAAAAGTTCCCAATTGTTTTGTGTTGCTTCTTGCCGTGTGGGAGGAGAGCTCGCAGACCCAGCTTCCCGCTGCTAGCCAGCGACTGCCAAACCAGGAATGCTCCCAGGATTCTTAAAGCTGCCTCGTCTTTTCAGCCAACATCTGCTGCTCCGTGCAGTGCTGGCCTCTGAAGTGCGGCCTGCCCCTTTAAACAGTCGGTCTGTGCATTACTGTCAGAAATAAAGAACTTGCATTTCTATAGCGCCTTTCACAACCTCAGGACATCCCAAAGCGCTTCACAGCCAATTAATTACTTTTGAACTGTCATCACTGTTGTAATGTCGGATCAGATTTTGATCGAACAACAATTAATATTCTTTCTCACTTTTTTTTCCCAATATCATTTTGTAATTCGAGGGAACTGTCAGGGATTGGCTGTATCTCTACTGATGTTAATCCAGCTGCCTCACACTGTCACTCAGTAACCCCTCTCCCCCCAGCGCCCTGTGTTACTGACTGTATCTCTACTGATGTTAATCCAGCTCCCTCACACTGTCACTCAGTAACCCCTCTCCCCCAGCGCTCTGTGTTACTGACTGTATCTCTACTGATGTTAATCCAGCTCCCTCACACTGTCACTCAGTAACCCCTCTCCCCAGCGCCCTGTGTTACTGACTGTATCTCTACTGATGTTAATCCAGCTCCCTCACACTGTCGCTCAGTAACCCCTCTCTTCCCCCAGCGCCCTGTGTTACTGACTGTATCTCCACTGATGTTAATCCAGCTCCCTCACACTGTCACTCAGTAACCCCTCTCCCCCAGCGCCCTGTGTTACTGACTGTATCTCTACTGATGTTAATCCAGCTCCTTCACACTGTAACTCAGTAACCCCTCTCCCCCAGCGCCCTGTGTTACTGACTGTATCTCTACTGATGTTAATCCAGCTCCCTCACACTGTCGCTCAGTAACCCCTCTCTTTCCCCAGCGCCCTGTGTTACTGACTGTATCTCCACTGATGTTAATCCAGCTCCCTCACACTGTCACTCAGTAACCCCTCTCCCCCAGCGCCCTGTGTTACTGACTGTATCTCTACTGATGTTAATCCAGCTCCCTCACACTGTCACTCAGTAACCCCTCTCCCCAGCGCCCTGTGTTACTGACTATCTCTAGTGATATTAATCCAGCTCCCTCACACTGTCACTCAGTAACCCCTCTCCCCCAGTGCCCCGTGTTACTGACTGTATCTCTACTGATGTTAATCCAGCTCCTTCACACTGTAACTCAGTAACCCCTCTCCCCCAGCGCCCTGTGTTACTGACTGTATCTCTACTGATAATCCAGCTCCCTCACACTGTCACTCAGTAACCCCTCTCCCCCAGCGCCCTGTGTTACTGACTGTATCTCTACTGATGTTAATCCAGCTCCCTCACACTGTCACTCAGTAACCCCTCTCCCCACAGCGCCCTGTGTTACTGACTGTATCTCTACTGATGTTAATCCAGTTCCCTCACACTGTCACTCAGTAACCCCTCTCCCCCAGCGCCCTGTGTTACTGACTGTATCTCTACTGATGTTAATCCAGCTCCCTCACACTGTCACTCAGTAACCTCTCTCCCCCAGCGCCCTGTGTTACTGACTGTATCTCTACTGATGTTAATCCAGCTCCCTCACACTGTCACTCAGTAACCCCTCTCCCCCAGCCCCCTGTGTTGCTGACTGTATCTCTACTGATGTTAATCCAGCTCCTTCACACTGTCACTCAGTAACCCCTCTCCCCAGCACCCTGTGTTACTGACTGTATCTCTACTGATGTTAATCCAGCTCCCTCACACTGTCACTCAGTAACCCCTCTCCCCCAGCGCTCTTGTTACTGACTGTATCTCTACTGATGTTAATCCAGCTCCCTCACACTGTCACTCAGTAACCCCTCTCCCCAGCGCCCTGTGTTACTGACTGAATCTCTACTGTAGTTAATCCAGCTCCCTCACACTGTCGCTCAGTAACCCCTCTCTTCCCCCAGCGCCCTGTGTTACTGACTGTATCTCCACTGATGTTAATCCAGCTCCCTCACACTGTCACTCAGTAACCCCTCTCCCCCAGCGCCCTGTGTTACTGACTGTATCTCTACTGATGTTAATCCAGCTCCCTCACACTGTCACTCAGTAACCCCTCCCCCCAGCGCCCTGTGTTACTGACTGTATCTCTACTGATGTTAATCCAGCTCCCTCACACTGTCACTCAGTAACCCCTCTCCCCCAGCGCCCTGTGTTACTGACTGTATCTCTACTGATGTTAATCCAGCTCCCTCACACTGTCACTCAGTAACCTCTCTCCCCCAGCGCCCTGTGTTACTGACTGTATCTCTACTGATGTTAATCCAGCTCCCTCACACTGTCACTCAGTAACCCCTCTCCCCCAGCGCCCTGTGTCACTGACTGTATCTCTACTGATGTTAATCCAGCTCCCTCACACTGTCACTCAGTAACCCCTCTCCCCAGCGCCCTGTGTTACTGACTGTATCTCTACTGATGTTAATCCAGCTCCCTCACACTGTCACTCAGTAACCCCTCTCCCCCAGCGCCCTGTGTTACTGAGTCTATCTCTACTGATGTTAATCCAGCTCCCTCACACTGTCACTCAGTAACCCCTCTCCCCCAGCGCCCTGTGTTACTGACTGTATCTCTACTGATGTTAATCCAGCTCCCTCACACTGTCACTCAGTAACCCCTCTCCCCCAGCGCCCTGTGTTACTGACTGTATCTCTACTGATGTTAATCCAGCTCCCTCACACTGTCACTCAGCAACCCCTTCAGGCAATGTGCCATGGTGCTTTATATCATCAACTCTCACCGTTTAATAAAGTACAAGCCCAGAGCGGGAAGTAGTAATAAAAATGTGACCGTTAAATTTAATTGGAAGTCATTGAATCTGGTCTTTAAAGGGACGGCGAGTCTGCCCCTTTAAAGGGTGCCCTGTTTCTGCTCAATTTTAATGACACATGACAGGATACGCAGGGGAAAGGCAGCGAGGCCGAACCATTCGAGACTCCCAAACACCCCCTCCTCTCTCGGGCAGACACCATAACCAGCCGCCAGTGAGGTTTGCAAAAACACCCAGCATTCAGTGCTCGTGAAAGAGTCGCACATTTAGCAGAGCATCTGACTGCTCGACTGGTGGAGTCAGCCCGTGGTTCAGTGGGCAGCTCTCTCGCCTCTGAGTGCGAAGGTTATGAGCACAAAATCCAGGCCGACATTCCCAGTGCAGTACTGAGGGAGCACCGCACTGTCGGAGGGGCAGTACTGAGGGAGCGCTGCACTGTCGGAGGGGCAGTGCTGAGGGAGCGCCGCACTGTCGGAGGGGCAGTACTGAGGGAGCGCCGCACTGTCGGAGGGGCAGTACTGAGGGAGTGCTGCACTGTCGGAGGGGCAGTACTGAGGGAGCGCCGCACTGTCGGAGGGGCAGTACTGAGGGAGCGCCGCACTGTCGGAGGGGCAGTACTGAGGGAGCGCTGCAGTGTCAGAGGGGCAGTACTGAGGGAGCGCTGCACTGTCGGGGGGCAGTACTGAGGGAGCGCTGCACTGTCGGAGGGGCAGTACTGAGGGAGCGCTGCACTGTCGGAGGGGCAGTACTGAGGGAGCGCTGCAGTGTCAGAGGGGCAGTACTGAGGGAGCGCCGCACTGTCGGAGGGGCAGTACTGAGGGAGCGCTGCAGTGTCAGAGGGGCAGTACTGAGGGAGCGCTGCACTGTCGGAGGGTCAGTACTGAGGGAGCGCTGCACTGTCGGAGGGGCAGTACTGAGGGAGCGCTGCACTGTCGGAGGGGCAGTACTGAGGGAGCGCTGCACTGTCGGAGGGGCAGTACTGAGGGAGCGCTGCACTGTCGGAGGGGCAGTACTGAGGGCGCGCTGCACTGTCGGCGGGGCAGTACTGAGGGAGGGCTGCACTGTCGGAGGGTCAGTACTGAGGGCGCGCTGCACTGTCGGAGGGGCGGTACTGAGGGAGTGCCGCACTGTCGGAGGAGAAGTACTGAGGGCGCGCTGCACTGTCGGAGGGGCGGTACTGAGGGAGTGCCGCACTGTCGGAGGAGAAGTACTGAGGGAGCGCCGCACTGTCGGAGGGGCAGTACTGAGGGAGCGCCGCACTGTCGGAGGGGCAGTACTGAGGGAGCGCTGCACTGTCGGAGGGGCAGTACTGAGGGAGCGCTGCACTGTCGGAGGGGCAGTACTGAGGGAGCGCTGCACTGTCGGAGGGGCAGTACTGAGGGAGCGCTGCACTGTCGGAGGGGCAGTACTGAGGGAGCGCTGCAATGTCGGAGGGGCGGTACTGAGGGAGTGCCGCACTGTCGGAGGGGCAGTACTGAGGGAGTGCCGCACTGTCGGAGGAGCAGTACTGAGGGAGCGCTGCAATGTCGGAGGGGCGGTACTGAGGGAGTGCCGCACTGTCGGAGGAGCAGTACTGAGGGAGCGCTGCAATGTCGGAGGGGCGGTACTGAGGGAGTGCTGCATTGCTGTCTTTCGGATGAGATGTTGAACCAATTCCCTGTCTGGTGGACGTAAAAGATCCCAGGGCACTATTTCGAAGAAGAGCAAAGGGGAGTTCTCTCCTCGTTGTCCTGGGGCCAAATTTATCCCTTGAGCAACACCTATAGATTATCACACTGCTGCCTGTGGGAGCTTGCTGTGCACAAATTGGTTGCCGCGTTTTGTACATTACAACAGTGACTGCATTTCAAAAATACTTCATTGGCTGTAAAGCGCTTTGGGACGTCCTGAGGTGGTGAAAGGTGCTGGAGAAATGCACGTCCTTTCTTTCTGTGCCCCAGATAGCGGAGTGGGCCGCAGACCCAAGGGAAGTTCAGACACCGTTTCCATCCCCGTCAGGGCAGCTGCAACGAAAAGAGTTGTGACAAGTGTTTAGCCTCGGGTGTAACGGGAGACATGTTCACGGCACAACTGAATAAACAGCAGGCTCTCGGAAACAGGAGCCCACCTGCCATTGTCTGGAGTATCCGCTTACCGTGGAGAATCAATCCTTGGCCAAGGGTTAATAGCTTAACTCCCTCCGTCCCCCCCCCCCTTGCCAAGGCCTCCTCCCGAGTCCCACATCCTGCTGTGAACATCAACTTTCCCGGTCACCTGTTTATCTACTAATCACACCGGGGACACGGGCTGGGAGCGTAAACAAGCACCAACTCTGCCCCCCGCCCCACACCAAGCCAATAATATCCCTTTAAGAGGGATTCTCCACACCAGGACAGCCTTTCAAGGGAAAATCACACCATCAGGACCCCCTTATTGCAAAATGCTCTTCAAGTAATTAAAGGCAGAAAGAAAGATCTCGCATTTCTCCAGTGCCTTTCACCACCTCAGGACGTCCCAAAGCGCTTCATAGCCCATGAAGTTTTTTTTTTTGAAGTGTGGTCACTGTTGTAATGTAGGAAACGCGGCAGCCAATTTGCGCACAGCAAGCTCCCACAAACAGCAATGTGATAATGAGCGGGTAATCTGGTTGAGGGATAAATATTGGCCAGGACACCGGGGAGAACTCCCCAGCTCTTCTTCCGAAATAGTGGCTGCGGGATCTTTTACGAGCTTCTGACTCGGGAGGTGAGAGTGCACTGGGAGTGTCGGCCTAGGTCACGGGCTCGAGTCTCTGGAGCCGGGCTGTATTTGCCAATTCCCTGTACGAGGCTGTCCTGAGCCTGGCAGGGCTTGGGGTCTTCTGGCTGGTAGCCGACAGTGAGGGGCTTACGTGACGCAAGCCGCAGTCCTCTAAACTCTGTGGCCACAGATCACGCAGTGAGAGCCTCGGAGAGCACCGTCAGATCGCACACGTACAGTACAGGAGCCTTGCACGGGTCAAGGGGCTCGGCACACACAGCAAAAACAGATAATGATTACACCGCAGTGTAGTAGCCAGAGAGGTCAGTGGGTGAGAGGTCAGTGGGTGAGAGTTCAAGAGGTCCAGTACTCTCATCGGTGTCAGTGCAGTCGGAGGTCGGAATAGGTTAAGTACGTAAGCGATAGTCTGAAAGAAAAGCAAACTGTGAATGCTGGAAGGAGGCAAGGGGCTCAGTCGACATTGGAGAAGAGGCAGGTTAAACTATCCGGGGGTGGGGTGAGGTCCTAGGTGTTGCCAGGAACTGAAGATGAATCTCCAGAAACACTGCCGGGAGCAAAAACCCAGGAGAAAAATCATGGAAAAAAATTGGGGGTTTTTTTCTTTGTTTTGCTTGAACATTTTTATTTATTAGTTACAAAAATATTTTGAGGAAAACGGGCTGTTCGGCCAGGTGGGGCTGTTGGAGGCGGGAGGTCATGTGATGAAGCCTCCAGGAATACGGCCAAGCAGAGTTGGCAACGCCCACCTTCATTGGAACTGATAACGCTGAGCGAGGCAAAGAGCAGAGAACGGGGGAGATACGTCACAGCCGATACACAGCCCTCCAAAGAGGCAGCTCGTGGGGTTAATAATCCGCCGCACGCCCCCCTGTTTTACAGCAAATTATTTTTCCTAAAATTACTGGTTTTTTTTATCTCTTCACGTGATTCAATTTTTTCTCCCTTGTTAACAACAACAATTTGCATTTATATAGTGCCTTTAACATAGTAAACCGTCCCAGGGTGCTTCACAGGAGCGATTATCAAACACAATCAGACACCGAGCCACATGAGGAGATATTAGGACAGGTGACCCAAAGCTTGGTCAAAGAGGCAGGTTTTAAGGAGCGTCTTAAAGGAGGAGAGAGAGGCGGAGAGGGTTTAGGGAGGGAATTCCAGAGCTCGGGGCCCAGGCAGCTGAAGGCACGGCCGCCAATGTTGAAGCTACTGAAAGCAAAACTGAACGCCGGCAGTTATAACACGGTTCATGAACTTTCGTTTATGTAATAGCGGTCAGGTAAGTGGCAATGTTTATATTGTACATCTGAATAATGTCCATGACTTTTGGTTTTCAGACAAACTGCCTACTTTCCTAAAAAAAAAAGAAAATACTGCAGATGCTGGAAATCTGAAATAAATACAGAAAATGCTGGAGACACTCAGCAGGTCCGGCAGCATCTGTGAAGAGAGAAACAGAGTTAACGTTTCTAGTTCTGACGAAGGGTCATCGACCTGAAACGTTGACTCTGTTTCTCTCTCCACAGACGCTGCCTGACCTGCTGAGTGTCTCCAGCATTTTCTGTTTTTATTGCTCATTCAGTATTGGAGCAGGCAGCGTTGGCCTGGCCTCGATGAAACCACTTCTGTAGCTGAATAAAAACAATTGTTTTAACCCAACTAGTGCCTCTTGTGCCCAATTGTGAGAGAGAGAGAGAGAGCGAGAGATAGTTGAGCCTGTGGTTTAAAAATAACACCCAGTGCTGAATCACTTGTTGAAGGTAGAAATATCTTTCCCTCCTGTGACATCAGCATGGACTAGAGAGAGAGGCTGGGCACCTCGTGGGTCTGTGCAGCTCCGTCCAATACCGGGAGCCTCATTTACCCACTGAACCCACTCCTCTACCCGGGTAACAGCTCGGGCTGGGCTGCGGGTCAAGCGAAGGTCTCCCGTTACTGGGGCAGGCGGATTCAGGAAAGCCGCTGAATCCCGGGGGGGTCTGTGGTGATTGCTGCTGATCTCTTGTCTGTGTCTTTTTTGTTGTTTCTGCAGAGACCTGAAGAATAACCTCATCAGCACCATCCAGCCCGGGGCCTTCCACGGGCTCCCGGCCCTCAAACGGCTGTAAGTAATTCCGATTCTTCCCGAGTCTGGGCGTCTCCGCCATGCGCCCTCTGCCCCCCCTCACTTCCCCACTCCACATTCTGGGAATGTCCTGTCTCGCTCACTCATTGTCCTGGCCTCACCCCGCGGACCCTCCCCCAGAGACACTCCCCCCGCGGACCCTCCCCCAGAGACACTCCCCCCGCGGACCCTCCCCCGAGACCCTCCCCCGAGACCCTCCCCCCACAGACCCTCCCCTCGCGGACCCTCCCCACAGACCCTCCCCACAGACCCTCCCCCAGAGACCCTCCCCCAGAGACACTCCCCCCGCGGACCCTCCCCGACAGACCCTCCCCCCAGAGACCCTCCCCACAGACCCTCCCCCCAGAGACCCTCCCCCAGAGACCCTCCCCACAGACCCTCCCCCCCGCGGACCCTCCCCCGAGACCCTCCCCCACAGACCCTCCCCCCAGAGACCCTCCTCCACAGACCCTCCCCCACAGACCCTCCCCCCACAGACCCTCCCCCAGAGACCCTCCCCCAGAGACCCTCCCCCCACAGACCCTCCCCTCGCGGACCCTCCCCCACAGACCCTCCCCCCCGCGGACCCTCCCCCAGAGACACTCCCCCCCGCGGACCCTCCCCGACAGACCCTCCCCCCAGAGACCCTCCCCAGAGACACTCCCCCCCGCGGACCCTCCCCCGAGACCCTCCCCCGAGACCCTCCCCCACAGACCCTCCCCCCACAGACCCTCCCCTCGCGGACCCTCCCCCACAGACCCTCCCCACAGACCCTCCCCCAGAGACCCTCCCCCAGAGACCCTCCCCCCAGAGACCCTCCCCCACAGACCCTCCCCACAGACCCTCCCCCAGAGACCCTCCCCGACAGACCCTCCCCCACAAACCCTCCCCCCGCGGACCCTCCCCCGAGACCCTCCCCCACAGACCCTCCCCCCAGAGACCCTCCTCCACAGACCCTCCCCCACAGACCCTCCCCCCACAGACCCTCCCCCAGAGACCCTCCCCCAGAGACCCTCCCCCCACAGACCCTCCCCTCGCGGACCCTCCCCCACAGACCCTCCCCACAGACCCTCCCCCAGAGACCCTCCCCCAGAGACCCTCCCCCCACAGACCCTCCCCACAGACCCTCCCCCAGAGACCCTCCCCCCACAGACCCTCCCCCACAGACCCTCCCCACAGACCCTCCCCCAGAGACCCTCCCCCACAAACCCTCCCCCCGCGGACCCTCCCCCACAGACCCTCCCCCAGAGACCCTCCCCCCACAAACCCTCCTCCCCAGAGACCCTCCCCCCACAGACCCTCCCCCCCACAGACCCTCCCCCCAGAGACACTCCCCCACAGACCCTCCCGCACAGACCCTCCCCCCCAGAGACCCTCCCCCGAGACCCTCCCCCACAGACCCTCCCCCCAGAGACCCTCCCACGAGACCCTCCCCCCAGAGACCCTCCCCCAGAGACCCTCCCCCCACAGACCCTCCCCTCGCGGACCCTCCCCCAGAGACCCTCCCCACAGACCCTCCCCCAGAGACCCTCCCCCAGAGACCCTCCCCGACAGACCCTCCCCACAAACCCTCCCCCCGCGGACCCTCCCCCACAGACCCTCCCCCCACAGACCCTCCCCCAGAGACCCTCCCCCCACAGACCCATCCACAGACCCTCCCCCAGAGACCCTCCCCCCACAAACCCTCCTCCCCAGAGACCCTCCCCCCACAGACCCTCCCCCCACAGACCCTCCCCCCAGAGACACTCCCCCACAGACCCTCCCCCCACAGACCCTCCCCCAGAGACACTCCCCCACAGACCCTCCCCCACAGACCCTCCCCCCAGAGACACTCCCCCACAGACCCTCCCCCACAGACCCTCCCCCCACAGACCCTCCCCACAGACCCTCCCCCAGAGACCCTCCCCCCACAGACCCTCCCCCCCACAGACCCTCCCCCCAGAGACACTCCCCCACAGACCCTCCCCCACAGACCCTCCCCCCCAGAGACCCTCCCCCGAGACCCTCCCCCACAGACCCTCCCCCACAGACCCTCCCCCGAGACCCTCCCCCACAGACCCTCCCCCCTCCCCCCACCCCAGCCAAGGCCAGCTCTACCTGAAGAGAGTTAGCAGCGAAACCCAGCCCAGCCTCACATGCTGGAGAAAGGATTTGATTGTAAACAGGCCATTTTTGGTGGGGATAATCTAGTGAGTTTTATGGATGTCCTTGTGAGGGGAGGAGGGGTGATCCTGAATGACAAACAGACAAGATAAGGGGACCTGCGCAGGTTTAAAGATTCATCAGAGAATTACTGCGGTTAAAGGGACAGTACTGGCTCGGAGTGTGGGTCCAGACAAATGAATCGTGCATCCAACGGGGGGTCCGCTGTTAACAGACGGAAAGGCGACATTGAGACAACTTCTCTACCAACCGCAAGAAACCCGAGGGCCTCGCCAGGGCGGCACGTGTTCTGTGCCAGTCGATCTTTGTTCTTTTTTTGTTATTAATCAAATGCCGGCCCTTTTAAAATTGGGGCTCGGTTCCTGACCTTCGAAGATGGCTCTCTCAGAGCCTGGTCCTTCCGATTGGCTGGCGTCTGAATTCTTGAATTGGGCACAGTGCGGATTCCCCTTCCCACATTCAAAAGGGCTCCTGTTTTATTAAAGTGGATTCCGTGGTGGGTGGTGGGGGGGTTGCCTGCGGACCCTGCCTGCTCTGCCTCCCAGTGACCGGCTTGAAGCATTACATTTCAAAAATGAGAACCCAGTTCTTTTATGCAAACTTGGGAGCATACGGGATCCTTGGCTTTATTAACAGAGGCTTGGGGGGCCCCAGCTGGAACATTGTGTCCAGTTCTGGGCACCACACTATGGGAAGGATGTCAAGGCCTTGGGGAGGATGCAGAGGAGATTTACCAGAACGGTACTTCAATTATGTGGCGAGACTAGAGAAGCTGGGGTTGTTCTCCTCAGAGCAGGGATGGTTAAGGGCAGATTTAATAGAGGTGTTCAAAATCAGGAGGGGTTTTGATAAATAGGGAGAAACAGTTCCCAGTGGCAGGAGGGTCGGTAACCAGAGGACACAGATTGAAGGGGAAAAAACAGAGGGGCGATGAGGAGAAATCCCTGAGATCATCTTCTGAACCCTCTCCATGGCCTTGACATCCTTCCTAAATTAAGGCACCCAAATATGTCTGCATATTTTGACAGTGTGTCCCCTGTACCCAGATCCGAGAGAGAGAGAGAGAGAAGAGCAATGGTCCCAACACTGACCCCTGGGGGACACCATTGTTTACATTGCTTCTGTGGAAAAAAGCATTCATTAACCACCGCTCGCTGCTTTCTGTGTGTAACCAGCTTCCTCTCCATGTTACCGCACTCCCTTTAATACTGCGGGGGCAATTGTGACTTTGCGAGATAGTGTAAAACGAGTGTTAGTCAATCGGCAGCCCGCTTTACATCTCCCTCCAATCTTTGACTTTAATGGAAATAAAAATCGGGAGAGATGTCAAGCGGGCTGCCGATTCGCTAACACTATCTCGCCAAGTCAAAATTTACCCCCAGTTTACCTTAATTTTATAAACAAGCCTTCTACGTGGCACCTTATCAAATGCCTTCTGAAAATCCATAAACACATTTCCTTTACCAACGCATTCTGTTATTTCTTCATAAAACTCTATTAAATTTGTCAGACACAACTTGCCTTCGAATCAGAGAATGATTACAGCACGTAAGGAGGCCATTCGGCCCATCGAGCCCGTGCCGGCTCTCTGCAAGAGCACCTCAGCTAGTCCCACTCTCCCGCCCTTTCCCCGTAGCCCTGCAATTTTTTTCCTTCAGGTACTTATCCAACTCTCTTTTGAAAGCTGTGATTGAGTCTGTCTCCACCACCCTTTCAGGCAGCGCATTCCAGATCCTAACCACTCGCTGCGTAAAAAAGTTTTTCCTCATGTCGCCTTTGGTTCTTTTGCCAATCACCTTAAATCTGTGTCCTCTGGTTCTCGACCCTTCCGCCAATGGGAACAGTTTCTCTCTTTCTACTCTGTCCAGACCCCTCATGATTTTGAACACCTCTATCAAATCTCCTATCAACCTTCTCTGCTCTAAGGAGAACAACCCCAGCTTCTCCAGTGTATCAACATAACTGAAGTCCCTCATCCCTGGAATCATTCTCGTAAATCTTTTCTGCCCCCTCTCTAAGGCCTTCACATCCTTCCTAAAGTGCGGTGCCCAGAATTGGACACAATACTCCAGTTGGGGCCGAACCAGTGTTTTATGCAGGTTCATCATAATTTCCACACTTTTGTACTCCATACCTCTATTTATGAAGCCCAGGATCCCGTAAGCCTTTTTAACCGCTTTCTCAACCTGCCCTGCCACCTTCAATGATTTATGCACACATACCCCCAGGTCTCTCTGTTTGTGCACCTCCTTTAGGATTGTACCCTTTAGTTTATATTGCCTCTCCTCATTCTTTCTACCAAAATGTATCACTTCACACTTTTCCTGCGTTAAATTTCATCTGCCACGTGTCCGCCCATTCCACCAGCCTGTCTATGTCTTCCTGAAGTCTATCACTATCCTCCTCACTGTTCACTATACTTCCAAATTTTGTGTCATCTGCAAATTTTGAAATTGTGCCCTGTATACCCACATCCATGTCATTAATATATACCAAGAAAAGCAGTGGTCCAAGAACCGACCCCTGGGGAACACCACTGTATACCTTCCTCCAGTCCGAAAAACAACTGTTCACCACTACTCTCTGTTTCCTGTCACTTATCCATGCGGCCACTGCCCCTTTTATTCCATGGGCTTCAACTTTGCTGGAAAGCCTATTATGTGGCACTTTGTCGATTTTACAAATCTGCGTTGACTGTCCTTGTCTTTATGGGCAAGTATTAACTTTATCCTGTATTACGGGCTCTAGAAACGTACTAACTACCGAGGTTAGGCTGACTGACCCGGTTTATCCCTTTCTCCGTTTTTTTTTTGAACAGAAGTGTTACATTGGCAGCCTTCCCGTGCTCTGAATATTGGTCGATCTTTCTAACGTGATTTAACTTCCATATTCTGTTAAAATATGCTGATTTATTTATTAATTGTGATACTTTCTTTTAACCGCAGAGACCTGTCCAATAACAGAATCGGATGCCTGAACCCTGCAATGTTTCAGAGCCTGACGAGTCTGACCAGACTGTGAGTATGGTGGGGCCCACACTGGGGCTGCTCAAGCTCTTGTTATTGCCCCTTTAAGTTCTGTCCCCGTGATGCGAGTTTAGTTCCTCTTGGAGCAGAGAAGATTAAGGGGAGATTCGATAGAGGTGTTCAAAATCATCAAGGGTTTTGATGGAGTAAATAAGGAGAAACTGTTTCCAGTGGCAGGAGGGTCGGTAACCAGAGGACACAGATTGGCAAAAGAGCCAGAGGCGACATGATGAAACAATTCTTTACGCAGCGAGTTGTTGTGATCTGGAACGCGCTGCCTGAAAGGGCGGTGGAAGCAGATTCAATAATAACTTTCAAAAGGGAATTGGATAAATACTTGAAGGGGAGAAATTTGCAGAGCTGTGGGGAAAGAGCAGGGGGGAGTGGGACTGATTGGAGAGCTCGACCAAAGAGCCGGCACAGGCAGGATGGGCCGAAAGGCCTCCTTCTGTGCCGTTTCATTCTATATGGTGATTCCCACAGACAGCCTGACATTGTCTCTGGGACCTTGCTTCAGGCAATGCCCCCCAGGTGAATCCAGGCGTTTGCCCTCAAGGAGGGAGGGTAATTGGGCGAGGGGTCAGCACAGTGGGTGATCTAAGAGCGGCACAGGGTGAGCGGGGGGGGAGGGGCGGGGTGTCAGTAGGAGATTTAACACCTTTTAACCGGAGCCGGTGGGTAGATTTGGGACACTGAAGGACGGGCCAAAAAGAGAAATGAAAGGAAAGAGCTTTTATTTATATAGCGCCATTAGCATCCTCAGGGCTTCCCAAAGCGCTTCGCAACCAGTGAACTATACTGAAGTGCAGTCGCTGTTCTGCAGGGAAGTGCGGCAGCCAATCTGTGCACAGCAAGATCCCACTAACAGCAGTGAAGATAAATGACCGGTTAATCGGTTGTTACGGTGCTGGTTGCGGGATGGATGTTGGCCGGGACACCGGAGAGAACTCCCCTGCTCTTCCGATAGTGCTGTGTGATATTTGCCCTCCAGCTGAGCGGGACTGACGGACGGGGCCTGGGTTTAACCCGAGGAAGAAGCGACTTTTGATCTTCGAGTCGGCTACAAGGTCCCCCCCCCCCCCCACTCTCTGCGTCAAAATTCTTTTTCAAAAAAATCTCAATCCCAGCGAGGAATGTTTGTTAAATCTCTCCCTGGTTGTCAGCATCACCTGTATCGCCGAGTCTTTGCCAATGTGTTGCTTCTGTCACTGTGTTGGATTCTATCTCTTCCTTCACGGGGTGAGACGCCCCTTTAAAACTGACTTGAGATGGTATGGAACAAAACCAACAACAACTTGCATTTATATAGCGCCTTTAATGTAGTAAAACTTCCCAAGGCGCTTTGCAGGCAAAATTTGGCACCGAGCCACATAAGGAGATATTAGGAAAGGCGACCAAAAGCTCAGTCAAATAGGCAGGTTTTAAGGAGCGTCTTAAAGGAGGAGGGAGAGGCGGAGAGGTTTAGGGAGGGAATTCCAGAGCTCAGGGCCCAGGTAGCTGAAGGCACGGCCGCCAATGGTGGAACGATGAAATCGGGGATGCGCAGAGGTTTCGGAGGGTTGTGGGGCTGGAGGAGGTTACAGAGATAGGGAGCGGGCGAGGGTTCAGAGGGATTTGAAAAGATGGATGAGGATTTGAACCGCACGGAGTGAGGCAGACCCTGTGCTGCAGTGTAAACATTTCCTGTGTTAAATTGTCGCGGTTTCTCACACTGACCCGGAAACTTCTAACGGCTGGTTATTTACACATTTAACAGGAATCTGTCAGGGAACATCTTCTCCACCCTCTACCCAGACCTCTTTGATGCCTTGATCTCTCTTAAAGTCATGTGAGTATGATGGAGATCATTTGAATTCCTGCTCTTGTTTTCCTTTCCATCTTTCAGTCTCAGTCCTGGGCCCAACACTCATGGTGCCTTTACCTTGCCAGACATTTTGTCTATTGAAGTCCAACGGGACTGTTCACCCAGACCTTTCTCTGCAACATCTTACTGTGACTGGTCAACTTGGAGCACATGTGTGAAGTCATTTCTGTTGCGTTTTCACACAGGTTGTGAAGAAAGAATTTGCAGTTATATAGTTCCTCGGGACATCTCAAAGCGCTTCACACAATGAAGTACTTTTGAAGGGTGGTCACTGTTATATAGGCGAATGCTGCAGCCAATTAGCACACAGCAACATCCCATATAAAGTTGGACTGAGTGGAGAGTCTCATTTGATTACTGGATATGTCCCACAGGTGCATTAGGAGAAGCTCCAGTAGGGTCAGGGAGATAGATACATTGCAGGGACCAAGCAGTGGAGCCTTCCCCTGCAACCATCCCATGGTACTCGCACTGGGTGCCAAGAGAAAAAGGCCATTTCCCCGGCGTGGGCACCATTCACTTTGGTGACTGCAGGAACTCACCAAAAATATTCCGGTGCCGTCACCAAGCGCTCACAGGAGCGTCGGAGGCAGGGTAACGCTCCCTCTACTCTGCCCCACCAAGGTGTCTCAGCTCCACTCCCAGAATAGCCATTTCCCCCGTGATAACTTTCCCATTTGCCACATCAGCCGCCCTGCTCTGAGTGAGGTTGTCCAGTTTGTGCCAATTTAGATGAGGGTTTATGGCCAAGAGTAACTGGACTGCGACTGCACCAGATAGGGCCCTTACAGCGAGCAGAGAGGACTTTAATCCCATCATTGGGTTCGAACACAGGGTCCAGAGGTGAAAGGACAGCCCCAAAAGCCACCGCACCACCCCATTTGATTTCTTTTCCTTGCTCCGATTCCAAATGGGAAACTGTGTCTTTTCGCTTTCAGTGATTTCAACAGCGAGTTCCTGATCTGTGACTGTAACATGCGGTGGGTGCTGAACTGGGAGAGGAACAGCTCAGTGCGGATCTCAGAGGAGACGGTGTGCGCTTACCCCAAAGCGCTGAGCGGACAACCATTCAAAGACTTGAAGGAAAGCCAACTGGTGTGTGGTAAGTACAACGACAACTTGTATATATAGCGCCTTTAACGTAGTAAAACGTCCCAAGGCGCTTCACAGGAGCGATTATCAGACAACGTTTGACACCGAGCCACATAAGGAGATTTTAGGGCAGGTGACCAAAAGCTTGGTCAAAGTTTTTAAGAGTGTGTTAAAGGAGGAGAGAGAGACGGAGAGGTTTAGGGAGGGAATTCCAGAGCTTAGGGCCCAGGCAGCTGAAGGCACGGCCGCCAATGGTGGAATGAAGGAAACTGAGGATGCGCAAAAAGCCATAATTGGAGGAGCGCAGAGATCTCGGAATATTGTAGGGCTGGAGGAGGTTAGAGAGATAAGGAGGGGTGAGGCCATGTATAGCAATACCATCTTGTAGTGGAGCTCTAGGTATTTAGTGATTCCCATAGGAAACCTTTACTGGGATGTTACCAGAAATGAGCAGTTCCAGTTATAGGGAGATTTGATGAGTTAGTTATATTTTCACCAGAGTGCGGAAGATTAGACGGTGACCTGATAGATTATCAAGGAAAATAGTGAGAGATTGTTTCCATTGGTCAGTGAGATGGTAATGAGAGGGAAGAAGTGCGAGGTAATCTCAAAAAAAAATGAAAGGGGAGGTTAATAAAAAAGTTGTTGCACAGAATGGTTAGAATGTGGAATTCTCTGTCACAACCTCGGTCCTTTACGAAGGGAATTAGAGTGTTGCTTGAGAAAGAGGAATACGGACAGTGAGCGGGAGGGTGGGTTTAGACTGGGTGGGATATTAAAGGGTGCGGGGAGTGAGGGGGAGAGTGGGATTAGACTGGGTGGAATATTACAGGGTGCGGGGAGTGAGGGGGAGAGTGGGATTAGACTGGGTGGGATATTAAAGGGTATGGGGAGTGAGCAGGAGAGTGGGATTAGACTGGGTGGGATATTAAAGGGTATGGGGAGTGAGGGGGAGAGTGGGATTAGACTGGGTGGGATATTAAAGGGTACGGGGAGCGAGCAGGAGACTGGGATTAGACTGGGTGGAATATTACAGGGTGCGGGGAGTGAGGGGGAGAGTGGGATTAGACTGGGTGGGATATTAAAGGGTATGGGGAGTGAGCAGGAGAGTGGGATTAGACTGGGTGGGATATTAAAGGGTGCGGGGAGTGAGGGGGAGAGTGGGATTACACTGGGTGGGATATTAAAGGGTATGGGGAGTGAGGGGGAGAGTGGGACTAGACTGGGTGGGATATTACAGGGTGCGGGGAGTGAAGGGGAGAGTGGGATTAGACTGGGTGGGATATTAAAGGGTATGGGGAGTGAGCAGGAGAGTGGGATTAGACTGGGTGGGATATTAACGGGTGCGGGGAGTGAGGGGGAGAGTGGGATTAGACTGGGTGGGATATTAAAGGGTACGGAGAGTGAGGGGGAGAGTGAGATTAGACTGGGTGGGATATTAAAGGGAGTGAGGGGGAGAGTGGGATTAGACTGGGTGGGATATTAAAGGGTGCGGGGAGTGAGGGGGAGAGTGGGATTAGACTGGGTGGGATATTAAAGGGAGTGAGGGGGAGAGTGGGATTAGACTGGGTGGGGTATTAAAGGGAGTGAGGGGGAGAGTGGGATTAGACTGGGTGGGATATTAAAGGGTACGGGGAGTGAGGGGGAGAGTGGGATTAGACTGGGTGGGATATTAAAGGGTACGGGGAGTGAGGGGGAGAGTGGGATTAGACTGGGTGGGATATTAAAGGGTACGGGGAGTGAGGGGGAGAGTGGGATTAGACTGGGTGGGATATTAAAGGGTACGGGGAGTGAGGGGGGAGAGTGGGATTCGACTGGGTGGGATATTAAAGGGTACGGGGAGTGAGGGGGAGAGTGGGATTAGACTGGGTGGGATATTAAAGGGTGCGGGGAGTGAGGGGGAGTGTGGGAATAGACTGGGTGGGATATTAAAGGGTACGGGGAGTGAGGGGGAGAGTGGGAATAGACTGGGTGGGATATTAAAGGGTACGGGGAGTGAGGGGGAGTGTGGGATTAGAGTCGATGAGTCGTGGAGATAAACGCCAGTGCAGATTTAGGCGAATGAGCTGGTTCTGTGCTGGAGCTCTCCGCAATGCAGACTCATCTTTAAATGATTCAGTTCTGTCTTGGGAGGAGAATAAACCAAGTCCAAATGGTGAGGACTGCTAATTTGTTTTGGCTGTGGGGGGAAGATCTTGATGAGACTTTGCTGTTGGGCAGTCCGGCCTGTGACAGATTCTGATGTGAAGTTGGCTCCCACTGTTGGCGAGATGACTGTTTCTTTAAACTTTCTTTTAATCTCAAACCAGTCCCATGCCATGTTTCAAACTGCAGATTATTGGCGATCAGTTCAAAGCTTCTGCGAATCATTTGCAAACATATTTTCTTTGTCAGGGTCACAATGAAAACTCAATTACACAGTTGGTCGCGCACCAATAACGTTGGGTTTCCGCTCTTTGGCCCAGCCTCCCATAGTTCAGTGTGTGCGAGACTCATAGACCCCGTTAACCTTGAAGCCAACGTGAGGCACTTCCACACTCGAGCGTGTGGTGTAAACTGTCCTGAGGATCGCCACCGTCTGGTCAAATCTGAAGCTAAACGAAGGGATAGGATAGCGGCGCGGCCGACCTTGGGATTGTGTTATAAGTTTGATCATCAACATTAAAGAAAGAAAGAGCTTGCATTTATATAGCTCAGGCCGTCCAGAAACACTGGAACATTATAAATCACTGGTCAGGCCTCAGCTGGTGTCTGGTGTCCATTCTGGGCACCGCACTTTAGGAAGGACGTGAAGGCGTTGGAGAGGGTGCCGAGGAGATTTACTAGAACGGTTCCAGGGATGAGGGACTTCAGTGACGTGGAGAGACTGGAGAAGCTGGGGTTGTTCTCCTTAGAGCAGAGAAGGTCAAGGGGAGATTTGATAGAGGTGTTCAAAATCATCAAGGGTTTTGATGGAGTAAATAAGGAGAAACTGTTTCCAGTGGCAGGAGGGTCGGTAACCAGAGGACACAGATTTAAGGTGATTGGCAAAAGAACCAGAGGGGAGATGAGGAGAATTTTTTTCAAGCAGCGAGTTGTTGTGATCTGGAATGCGCTGCCTGAAAGGGCGGTGGAAGCAGATTCAATAGTAACTTTCAAAAGGGAATTGGACAAATACTTGAAATTGAAAATGTGCAGGACTAGGGGGAAAGAGCAGGGGGGGAGTGGGACTAATTGGAGAGCTCGACCAAAGAGCCGGCACAGGCACGATGGGCCAAATGGGCCTCCTTCTGTGCTGAAACATTTTATAGTCATGCAGGCAGAAAATGTAAACAACGGCACTTTATGGCGGCACCAGTTGACCGCACTGAATTCTGTTTTGGTTGTAGATGGGCCGCTGGAACTGCCAATTCTGCAGTTGATTCCATCCCTTCCCCAAGTGGTCTTCCAAGGAGATCGTCTGCCATTCCTGTGCACTGCTACGTATTTGGACAACAGCACCAGGGTCTTGTGGTACCACGACAGCATCCGGGTGCAGCCGGAAGAGGAGAGCGGTGTGATCGTTGTGGATAGCTTGATTCATGATTGCTCCTTGATATCCAGGTATTCCGTGCACTGGGGAACGTCAGACCAACTGGGCTGAAAGCACAGCGTGCCAACTCTCGCCATAGACCAGTTACTGGGATGCAAAAACAATGTGGGGAGGGCAGGCTATGAGGGCGGGGGGACAACCTGGAAAGGGAGGAGTGAAACCAATGGGCAAAAACCAAACGGAGCAAAGATTACACATTACCTTTCAGCCGGGAGGGTGACTACTCTGGGAAACTCTGGCAGCATATTTTACATCAACTCCCCTTTATTTTACAAGGCAGTGCCACCTAGACTTTATTTAATCCCACTTAAGGACCAGTGATACTGTAGATTTGCATCGATTCAGAACAATCTCATTGTCACAGCAGCACAGAGAGTGTAGCCCAAACACTGAGGACAGCTCAGACTGAGATACCCTCCAACTGCAGTAACCCCTCACTGTGACAGCCTCCGACTGCCATAACCCCCACACTGAGATAGCCTCAGACTTTGGAGCATTGGCAACTGGTTTTAGTGACATGCTGAAGTCTCCAGATGCTCTGAATAGAGCTGGATTGATGGGTTCTGGATGGAGAGATGTTGTTGGAGAGATGTTGTTGGAGAGATGTTGATGGGCTTTCGATGGAGAAATGTTGATGGTCCCTAGATGGTGAGATGTTGATGGTGAGATGTTAATGGGCTTTCGATGGAGAGATGCTGATGGGCCCTGGATGGTGAGATGTTGATGGGCCTGGATGGTGAGATGTTGATGGAGAGCTGTTAATGGGCTTTCGATGGAGAGATGTTAATGGGCTTTCGATGGAGAGATGTTTATGGGCTTTCAATGGAGAGATGGTGATGGGCTTTCAATGGAGAGATGTTGATGGTGAGATGGTGATGGAGAGATGGTGATGGGCGCTGAATGGAGCAGCGATGATGGGCAGAATGGCCTTTTGGGCACTCTAGATTTTCATCTGTTCTAATTTGTGTTCCAGAGATTATTTCAACAAAATAAGGGAGAAAAGAATTAACCCAAATTGAACCTATTCCCTGGCAGCTAAGAGGAATTACACTCCCTTTGAGAAGCAGTGGATTGGTTAACATGTTGAAATGGTTAAAATGACTCTTCCCTTCGTGTCTTGCAGTGAACTGATCCTCTCAAACATTTACCTGCTTGCCAGTGGAGAATGGGAGTGCGTCATCACAACATCACGAGGGAATGCTTCCAGAAAGGTGGAGATCATGGTGATAGACACGTCTGCAACGTACTGTCAGGCCGAACGGGTCACTAACAACAGGGGGGACTTCAGGTCAGTAGAAGATGTTATGAGTGTGTAGGAAACATTCTCCTTGCTCTGTCCCTATTGATGTTTGAGCAGAGAGGGGAATTGCCAGCCTGAACTGGGCACAGGTTACCCTGTGGCCACCATCAATGCCCATGACCTTCAGCCAACTTTGTACCCCCAATGTGTTTCTTCTCATTATCTCTCCCTGCCTGCTCCATGAGACCTCCCCGACCACGCACAGTAGCCAACACCACGTCCATCGTCATTACACCATGCTGCTTGCTCACAGCTCCTGAAAGTGCCCAGCCGAAGTTTAAGCCTCCTGGAATGAAGTGGAAAAGCGTGAGGCATGCAGGGTCAACTCTGAGGCTGCCCGTGGCCAGTTGTCACTTGGCTTCCATTCTCAGCCAAAGAGCCACTGGGTGTTATCAAGGGGCCTGATGCTTCTCCGAGGAAGTGCCCCATCACACCGAAGAGGGCAGAGGTGTCTGGCAGTAGGTGCATTTTGTCCGGGGAGCTTTGCATAGAGGGGAAATTAAGTGATGGGTAGATTGTAGAGACATGGAGTTTTGGTGCTAGGTATAGGCAGCATAGCAGGATACTGCTCAGCGGGGATGGTGGGCTCCGTCTGCGGTAGGGGGTCCACAAGAAACGCACCAAGTAGAAGGGGATGGAAGGTGGGCATGAAGAGGAAGGAGGGAGCAGAGTAGCTAGCACAGGGGGAAGAGAAGGAACATAGACCCAGAGCAGGCAGGAGAGAGTGAGAGACAGAGGACTTGGTGCTGAGCCCAGCACAGACTAGTCAGCTGCTGAGGGTACGGTAGTGTAGTAGTTATGTTACTGGACTAGTAATCTAATAGGCAGCACTCCCTCAGTACTGGCACTGGGAGTGTCGGCCTGGATTTTGTGCTCAAGTTTCTGGAGTGGGGGGACTTGAACCCACGACCTTGCGACTCAGAGGTGAGAGGGCTGCCCACTGAGGCACGGCTGGCAGACGGGGTAAGAGTTAAGGAGCAGTGTGCAGGTGATGTGTTCAGATGGTATGTATTACAGGCCATACGGTAGAAGAGGCACTGTCAGATGGTGCTGGCAAGCTATCGGGGCCAGGAGTAATAGGTGTCGGAATGTGGTTGGCAACAGAAGAAAGCAGACGGGCCAAACTGTAACACAGGCCTCTTCTGACTGAAAATAACAGCTCGGTGTAGTAAATGTGGTTTGAATTAAGTCAGAGGCCCAGTCTGAGGGCAGGATATGGAATATCTGAAAAATCAAAAAGGCCAAGCAGAATCGCGCAGGCACGCCAGAGGGCTAGAATGTTCCGGATTGTTCCCAATAAAACTCTACTCGCTCGCCATTCCGAGCTTGAGACAAGCTGTTTGCTTTCCTTTTTATTTTTAAACACTGAGCCACAGTCTTTGAACCTGATCGACACGGTGTAGAAGCGAGCGAGCAGTCTGGGGGAGGGGGAGGG
>JASTWF010002528.1:0-23661 GCA_030390025.1 Squalus acanthias | reverse complement strand
GCGGGGCGCTACACACAGAGAGAGAGAGCGGGGCGCTACACACACAGAGAGAGAGCGGGGCGCTGCACACAGAGAGAGAGCGGGGCACTACACACAGAGAGAGAGCGGGGCGCTACACACACAGAGAGAGAGAGCGGGGCGCTACACACAGAGAGAGCGGGGCGCTACACACACAGAGAGAGAGCGGGGCGCTACACACAGACAGAGAGCGGGGCGCTACACACAGAGAGAGAGAGCGGGGCGCTACACACACAGAGAGAGAGCGGGGCGCTACACACAGAGAGAGAGAGCGGGGCGCTACACACAGAGAGAGAGAGCGGGGCGCTACACACAGAGAGAGAGAGCGGGGCGCTACACACAGAGAGAGAGAGCGGGGCGCTGCACACAGAGAGAGAGAGCGGGGCGCTACACACACAGAGAGAGAGCGGGGCGCTACACACACAGAGAGAGAGCGGGGCGCTACACACAGAGAGAGAGAGCGGGGCGCTACACACAGAGAGAGAGAGCGGGGCGCTACACACACAGAGAGAGAGAGCGGGGCGCTACACACAGAGAGAGCGGGGCGCTACACACACAGAGAGAGAGCGGGGCGCTACACACAGACAGAGAGCGGGGCGCTACACACAGAGAGAGAGAGCGGGGCGCTACACACACAGAGAGAGCGGGGCGCTACACACACACAGAGAGAGCGGGGCGCTACACACACAGAGAGAGCGGGGAGCTACACACACAGAGAGAGAGCGGGGCGCTACACACACACACAGAGAGCGGGGCGCTACACACACACAGAGAGAGCGGGGCGCGACACACACAGAGAGAGAGCGGGGCGCTACACACAGAGAGAGAGAGCGGGGCGCTACACACAGAGAGAGAGAGCGGGGCGCTACACACAGAGAGAGAGAGCGGGGCGATACACACAGAGAGAGAGCGGGGCGCTACACACAGAGAGAGAGAGCGGGGCGCTACACACAGAGAGAGAGAGCGGGGCGCTACACACACAGAGAGAGAGAGCGGGGCGCTACACACAGAGAGAGCGGGGCGCTACACACACAGAGAGAGAGCGGGGCGCTACACACAGACAGAGAGCGGGGTGCTACACACACAGAGAGAGAGCGGGGCGCTACACACACACAGAGAGAGCGGGGCGCTACACACACACAGAGAGAGCGGGGCGCTACACACACACAGAGAGAGCGGGGCGCGACACACACAGAGAGAGAGCGGGGCGCTACACACACACACAGAGAGCGGGGCGCTACACACAGAGAGAGAGAGCGGGGCGTTACACAGAGAGAGAGAGAGCGGAGCGCTACACACAGAGAGAGAGCGGGGCGATACACACACAGAGAGAGAGCGGGACGCTACACACACACACAGAGAGCGGGGCGCTACACACAGAGTAGAGAGCGGGCGCTACACACACAGAGAGAGAGCGGAGCGCAACACACAGAGAGAGAGAGCGGGGCACGACACACAGAGAGAGAGCGGGGCGCTACACACAGAGAGAGAGAGCGGGGCGCTACACACAGAGAGAGAGAGCGGGGCACGACACACAGAGAGAGAGCGGGGCGCTACACACAGAGAGAGCGGGGCGCTACACACACAGAGAGAGAGCGGGGCGCTACACACAGAGAGAGAGAGCGGGGCGCTACACACAGAGAGAGAGCGGGGCGCTACACACAGAGAGAGAGAGCGGGGCACGACACACAGAGAGAGAGCGGGGCGCTACACACACACAGAGAGAGAGAGTGGGGCGCTACACACACAGAGAGAGAGCGGGGCGCTACACACACAGAGAGAGAGCGGGGCGCAACACACAGAGAGAGAGAGAGCGGGGCGCTACACACACAGAGAGAGAGAGCGGGGCGCTACACACAGAGAGAGAGCGGGGCGCAACACACAGAGAGAGAGAGAGCGGGGCGCTACACACACAGAGAGAGAGAGCGGGCGCAACAGAGAGAGAGAGCGGGGCGCTACACACAGAGAGAGAGAGAGCGGGGCGCTACACACAGAGAGAGAGTGGGGCGCTACACACAGAGAGAGCGGGGCGCTACACACACAGAGAGAGAGAGAGAGCGGGGCGCAACACGCAGAGAGAGAGAGCGGGGCGCTGCACACAGAGAGAGAGAGCGGGCGCAACAGAGAGAGAGAGCGGGGCGCTACACACAGAGAGAGAGAGAGAGAGCGGGGCGCAACACACAGAGAGAGAGAGAGCGGGACGCTACACACAGAGAGAGAGAGCGGGGCGCTACACACAGAGAGAGAGAGCGGGGCGCTACACACAGAGAGAGCGGGGCGCTACACACAGAGAGAGAGAGCGGGGCGCTTCACAGAGAGAGAGAGCGGGGCACTACACACAGAGAGAGAGAGCGGGGCGCTACACACAGAGAGAGAGCGGGGCGCTACACACACAGAGAGAGAGCGGTGCGCTACACACACAGAGAGAGAGAGAGAGCGGGGCGCTACACACACAGAGAGAGAGAGAGAGCGGGGCGCTACACACACAGAGAGAGAGCGGGGCGCTACACACACAGAGAGAGAGAGCGGGGCGCTACACACACACAGAGAGAGCGGGGCGCTACAAACAGAGAGAGCGGGGCGCTACACACACAGAGAGAGAGCGGGGCACTACACACACAGAGAGAGAGCGGAGCGCTACACACACAGAGAGAGCGGGGCGCTACACACACAGAGAGAGAGCGGGGCGCTACACACACAGAGAGAGAGCGGGGCGCTACACACACAGAGAGAGAGCGGGGCGCTACACACACAGAGAGAGAGCGGGGCGCTACACACAGAGAGAGCGGGGCGCTACACACACAGAGAGAGCGGGGCGCTACACACAGAGAGAGAGAGCGGGGCGCTACACACAGAGAGAGAGAGCGGGGCGCTACACACAGAGAGAGAGAGCGGGGCGCTACACACAGAGAGAGAGAGCGGAGCGCTACACACAGAGAGAGAGCGGGGCACTACACACACAGAGAGAGCGGGGCGCTACACACAGAGAGAGAGCGGGGCGCTACACACACAGAGAGAGCGGGGCGCTACACACACAGAGAGAGCGGGGCGCTACACACACAGAGAGAGCGGGGCGCTACACACAGAGAGAGAGAGCGGGGCGCTACACAGAGAGAGAGAGAGCGGGGCGCTACACAGAGAGAGAGAGAGCGGGGCGCTATACACACAGAGAGAGAGAGCGGGGCGCTACACACACACAGAGAGAGCGGGGCGCTACACACACAGAGAGAGAGCGGGGCGCTGCACACACAGAGAGAGAGAGAGCGGGGTGCTACACACACAGAGAGAGAGAGCGGGGCGCTTCACAGAGAGAGAGAGCGGGGCGCTACACACACAGAGAGAGAGAGAGCGGGGCGCTACACACACAGAGAGAGAGAGCGGGGCGCTACAGACAGAGAGAGAGAGAGCGGGGCGCTACACACAGAGAGAGAGAGCGGGGCGCTACACAGAGAGAGAGAGAGCGGGGCGCTACACACAGAGAGAGAGAGCGGGGCGCTACACACACAGAGAGAGAGCGGGGCGCTACACACAGAGAGAGAGAGCGGGGCGCTTCACAGAGAGAGAGAGCGGGGCGCTACACACACAGAGAGAGAGAGAGCGGGGCGCTACACAGAGAGAGAGAGCGGGGCGCTACACACACAGAGAGAGAGTGGGCGCAACAGAGAGAGAGAGCAGGGCGCAACACACAGAGAGAGAGAGCGGGGCGCTACACACACAGAGAGAGAGCGGGGCGCTGCACACAGAGAGAGCGGGGCGCTGCACACAGAGAGAGAGAGCGGGGCGCTACACACAGAGAGAGCGGGGCGCTACACACACAGAGAGAGAGCGGGGCGCTACACACAGACAGAGAGCGGGGCGCTACACACAGAGAGAGAGAGCGGGGCGCTACACACACAGAGAGAGAGCGGGGCGCTACACACAGAGAGAGAGAGCGGGGCGCTACACACAGAGAGAGAGAGCGGGGCGCTACACACAGAGAGAGAGAGCGGGGCGCTACACACAGAGAGAGAGAGCGGGGCGCTACACACAGAGAGAGAGCGGGGCACTACACACAGAGAGAGAGAGCGGGGCGCTACACACAGAGAGAGAGAGCGGGGCGCTACACACAGAGAGAGAGCGGGGCGCTACACACACAGAGAGAGAGCGGGGCGCTACACACACAGAGAGAGCGAGCGGGGCGCTACACACACACAGAGAGAGAGCGGGGCGCTACACACACACAGAGAGAGAGCGGGGCGCTACACACACACAGAGAGAGAGCGGGGCGCTACACACAGACAGAGAGCGGGGCGCTACACACAGAGAGAGAGAGCGGGGCGCTACACACAGAGAGAGAGCGGGGCGCTACACACAGAGAGAGAGAGCGTGGCGCTACACACAGAGAGAGAGCGGGGCGCTACACACACAGACAGAGAGCGGGGCGCTACACACAGACAGAGAGCGGGGCGCTACACACAGAGAGAGAGAGCGGGGCGCTACACACAGAGAGAGAGAGCGGGGCGCTACACAGAGAGAGAGAGAGCGGGGCGCTACACACACAGAGAGAGAGAGCGGGGCGCTACACACAGAGAGAGAGAGCGGGGCGCTACACACACAGAGAGAGAGAGCGGGGTGCTACACACACAGAGAGAGCGGGGCGCTACACACACAGAGAGAGCGGGGCGCTACACACAGAGAGAGAGAGAGCGGGGCGCTACACACACAGAGAGAGAGAGCGGGGCGCTACACACAGAGAGAGCGGGGCGCTGCACACAGAGAGAGAGAGCGGGGCGCTACACACAGAGAGAGAGAGCGGAGCGCTACACACACAGACAGAGAGAGCGGGGCGCTACACACAGAGAGAGAGAGCGGAGCGCTACACACACAGAGAGAGAGCGGGGCGCTGCACACAGAGAGAGAGAGCGGGGCACTACACACAGAGAGAGAGCGGGGCGCTACACACACAGAGAGAGAGAGCGGGGCGCTACACACAGAGAGAGAGAGAGCGGGGCGCTACACACAGAGAGAGAGAGAGCGGGGCGCTACACACACAGAGAGAGCGGGGCGCTACACACACAGAGAGAGAGAGCGGGGCGCTACACACAGAGAGAGAGAGAGCGGGGCGCTACACACACAGAGAGAGCGGGGCGCTACACACACAGAGAGAGCGGGGCGCTACACACACAGAGAGAGCGAGCGGGGCGCTACACACACAGAGAGAGAGCGGGGCGCTGCACACAGAGAGAGAGAGAGCGGGGCGCTACACACACAGAGAGAGAGAGCGGGGCGCTACACACAGAGAGAGAGCGGGGCGCTACACACAGAGAGAGAGAGCGGGGCGCTACACACACAGAGAGAGCGGGGCGCTACACACACAGAGAGAGCGGGGCGCTACACACACAGAGAGAGAGCGGGGCGCTACACACACAGAGAGAGCGGGGCGCTACACACACAGAGAGAGCGGGGCGCTACACACAGAGAGAGAGAGAGCGGGGCGCTACACACACAGAGAGAGCGGGGCGCTACACACACAGAGAGAGCGGGGCGCTACACACACAGAGAGAGCGGGGCGCTACACACAGAGAGAGAGAGCGGGGCGCTACACACACAGAGAGAGCGGGGCGCTACACACACACAGAGAGAGAGAGAGCGGGGCGCTACACACACAGAGAGAGAGCGGGGCGCTACACACACAGAGAGAGCGGGGCGCTACACACACACAGAGAGAGAGAGCGGGGCGCTACACACAGAGAGAGAGAGCGGGGCGCTACACACAGAGAGAGAGAGCGGGGCGCTACACACAGAGAGAGAGAGAGCGGGGCGCTACACACAGAGAGAGAGCGGGGCGCTACACACACAGAGAGAGAGCGGGGCGCTACACACACAGAGAGAGAGCGGGGCGCTACACACACAGAGAGAGAGCGGGGCGCTACACACACGGAGAGAGAGAGCGGGGCGCTACACACACAGAGAGAGAGCGGGGCGCTACACACACAGAGAGAGAGCGGGGCGCTACACACAGAGAGAGCGGGGCGCTACACACACAGAGAGAGAGCGGAGCGCTACACACACAGAGAGAGAGCGGAGCGCTACACACACAGAGAGAGAGCGGGGCGCTACACACACAGAGAGCGGGGCGCTACACACACAGAGAGAGCGGGGCGCTACACACAGAGGGAGAGAGCGGGGCGCTACACAGAGAGAGCGGGGCGCTACACACACAGAGAGAGCGGGGCGCTACACACAGAGAGAGAGAGCGGGGCGCTACACAGAGAGAGAGAGAGCGGGGCGCTACACACAGAGAGAGAGAGCGGGACGCTACACACAGAGAGAGAGAGCGGAGCGCTACACACAGAGAGAGAGAGCGGGGCGCAACACAGAGAGAGAGAGAGCGGGGCGCTACACACAGAGAGAGAGAGCGGGGCGCTACACACACAGAGAGAGAGAGAGCGGGGCGCTACACACAGAGAGAGAGAGCGGGGCGCTACACACACAGAGAGAGAGCGGGGCGCTACACACACAGAGAGAGAGCGGGGCGCTACACACACAGAGAGAGCGGGGCGTGTCACACAGAGAGCGGGGCGCTACACACAGAGAGAGCGGGGCGCTACACACAGAGAGAGAGCGGGGCGCTACACACAGAGAGAGCGGGGCGTTACACACACAGAGAGAGCGGGGCACTACACACAGAGAGAGATCGGGGCGCTACACACAGAGAGAGCGGGGCGCTACACACAGAGAGAGAGAGAGCGGGGCGCTACACACACAGAGAGAGAGCGGGGCGCTACACACACACAGAGAGAGCGGGGCGCTACACACAGAGAGAGAGAGAGCGGGGCGCTACACACAGAGAGAGCGGGGCTACACACACAGAGAGAGCGGGGCGCTACACACACAGAGAGAGAGCGGGGCGCTACACACACAGAGAGCGGGGCGCTACACACAGAGAGAGCGGGGCGCTACACACAGAGAGAGAGCGGGGCGCTACACACACAGAGAGCGGGGCGCTACACACAGAGAGAGCGGGGCGCTACACACAGAGAGAGAGCGGGGCGCTACACACACAGAGAGAGAGCGGGGCGCTACACACAGAGAGAGAGCGGGGCGCTACACACAGAGAGAGAGCGGGGCGCTACACACAGAGAGAGAGAGCGGGGCGCTACACACAGAGAGAGAGCGGGGCGCTACACACAGAGAGAGATCGGGGCGCTACACACAGAGAGAGAGCGGGGCGCTACACACAGAGAGAGATCGGGGCGCTACACACACAGAGAGAGAGCGGGGCGCTACACACACAGAGAGAGAGCGGGGCGCTACACACACAGAGAGAGCGGGGCGTGTCACACAGAGAGCGGGGCGCTACACACAGAGAGAGCGGGGCGCTACACACAGAGAGAGAGCGGGGCGCTACACACAGAGAGAGCGGGGCGTTACACACACAGAGAGAGCGGGGCGCTACACACAGAGAGAGATCGGGGCGCTACACACAGAGAGAGCGGGGCGCTATACACAGAGAGAGAGAGCGGGGCGCTACACACACAGAGAGAGCGGGGCGCTACACACACACAGAGAGAGCGGGGCGCTACACACAGAGAGAGAGAGAGCGGGGCGCTACACACAGAGAGAGCGGGGCTACACACACAGAGAGAGCGGGGCGCTACACACACAGAGAGAGAGCGGGGCGCTACACACACAGAGAGCGGGGCGCTACACACAGAGAGAGCGGGGCGCTACACACAGAGAGAGAGCGGGGCGCTACACATTCAGAGAGCGGGGCGCTACACACAGAGAGAGAGAGCGGGGCGCTACACACAGAGAGAGCGGGGCGCTACACACAGAGAGAGAGAGCGGGGCGCTACACACAGAGAGAGAGAGCGGGGCGCTACACACAGAGAGAGAGAGCGGGGCGCTACACACAGAGAGAGCGGGGCGCTACACACAGAGAGAGCGGGGCGCGACACACACAGAGAGAGCGGGGCGCTACACACACAGAGAGAGCGGGGCGCTACACAGAGAGAGAGAGAGCGGGGCGCTACACACAGAGAGAGCGGGGCGCTACACACAGAGAGCGCGGGGCGCGACACACACAGAGAGAGCGGGGCGCTACACACATTGAGAGAGCGGGGCGCTACACAGAGAGAGAGAGAGCGGGGCGCTACACACAGAGAGAGCGGGGCGCTACACACAAAGAGAGAGAGCGGGGCGCTACACACACAGAGAGAGAGAGCGGGGCGCTACACACACAGAGAGAGAGAGCGGGGCGCTACACACACAGAGAGAGAGAGAGCGGGGCGCTACACACAGAGAGAGAGAGAGCGGGGCGCTACACAGGGTGTCGTGGCGGTGGGCAGGAACTCATCGGGTACGCGCAGCGGCTGACTGTACACGAGCTCTGCTGCCGATGCGTGGAGGTCTTCTTTAACTGCGGTGCGCAGGCCGAGGAGGACCCACGGAAGTCGGTCGGTCCAGGCGCCGTCCTGGAGGCTGGCTCGAAGAGATGCCTTCAAGGATCTGTGGAACCGCTCACACAGTCCGTTGGCTTGGGGGTGGTACGCTGTGGTGCGGTGAATGGTCACCCCGAGATTGCGTGCGACGGCGGTCCAGAGTTCAGAGGTAAATTGCGGACCTCTGTCCGACGTCATGTCGGAGGGGACGCCGAACCGTGCGACCCAAGTGCTGACGAAGGCTCTGGCGATGTCGGCGGTGGTGGTAGAGGTCAGTGGAATTGCCTCAGGCCAGCGTGTGGTGCGGTCAACGATGGTCAGCAAGTGCGTGTGGCCTTGCGACGGCAGCAGGGGCCCGTCGATGTCCACGTGGATGTGGTCGAATCTCCGCGAGGGGACGGTAAACTCCTCGAGGGGTGCTTTCGTGTGTTGCTGTACCTTGGCCCGTTGGCAGGCTAGGCAGGAGTTGGCCCAAGTACGCACATCCTTGCGAAGGCCGCGCCAGACGAAACGGTTGGCTACCAATTTGATGGATGCGCGGGCGCCGGGGTGGGAGAGGTTGTGGAGAATGTCGAATACCCGGCGGCGCCAGGACACTGGGACGACGGGCCGAGGTTGACATAGGGATATGTCGCACTTCACCGTGACTGCGGTCGGGCCACAGGCGATGTCGGCCAGGCATAGCCCTGGTAGGTTGGTGGGTGCGGGGAGCAGATCAGGGTTGGTGATCTGGTCTGCTGCGAGTTGAGCGTAGTCGACTGCCAGGTGTGCGGCGTGGATGGCGGGGCGGGAGAGGCAGTCGGCTACCACATTGTCTCGGCCGGAGACGTGTTGGATGTCCGTGGTGAACTCGGACACTGCCGCGAGCTGGCGCTGCTGCCTGGCGGACCAGGGCTCGGCTGTCTTTGCCATTGCGAATGTCAGGGGCTTGTGGTCGACAAACGCAGTGAAGGGGTGGCCCTCAAGCAAAAACCGGAAATGGCGGACCGCCAGGAACAGCGCGAGGAGCTCGCGGTTGAAGGTGCTGTACTTGACCTCCGGGGGGCGTAGTTGGCGGCTGAAGAAGGCAAGTGGTTGCCAGGCGCCGTCGGCCCACTGCTCATACACGGCGCCGACCGCGTGGTCGGAGGCGTCCGTGGTGAGCGCTTCCCTGGCATTGGGCCGTGGGTGCGCGAGCAGGGTGGCGTTGGCGAGCGCGGTCTTGGTGGAATCGAAGGCGGCGGAAGCGTCTGCCGTCCATTCGACCGCCATCTTGCCGGTCCTGCCCCGGAGGGCTTCATACAGGGGCCTCATGAGGGACGCCACTTTGGGGATGAAGCGGTTATAGAAATTCACCATCCCGAGGAACTCCTGGAGGCCTTTGATGGTGGTGGGGCGGGGAAATTGTTGGACGGCCTGCACCTTGGTGGGCAGGGGAATGGCCCCAGCATGGGTGATGTGGTGGCCAAGGAAGTCGATCTTGTCCAGGCCGAACTGGCATTTGGCTGGGCTGAGGATGAGCCCGTGGTCGCTGAGGCGCCCGAACAGGATGCGAAGGTGTTCGAGGTGTTCCTGCTTGGAGGAACTGGCGACCAGGATGTCGTCCAGGTAGACGAACAGGAACTTCAGGTCCCGAAGGACCGAGTCCATGAGCCGTTGGAATGCCTGGGCCGCGTTTTTGAGGCCGAAGGGCATCCGCAGGAACTCGAACAGGCCGATGCGGGTGATTACGGCCGTCTTGGGGACGTCCGCGGGGTGGACGGGGACTTGGTGGTAGCCGCGCACCAGGTCGACCTTGGAAAAGACTGAGCGGCCGGCCAGTCTAGCCGAGAAGTCCTGAATGTGCGGCACGGGGTACCGATCAGGGGTGGTGGCGTCATTGAGGCGGCGGTAATCCCCGCAGGGGCGCCAACCTCCGCCTGGTTTGGGGGTGATGTGGAGTGGGGAGGCCCAGGGACTGTTGGAGCGGCGGATGATGCCGAGCTGTTCCATGGTGGCAAACTCGGTCCACGCGATCTCCAGTTTGGCCGGGTCCAGCCTGCAGGCGTGGGCGTACACTGGGGGGCCTGTGGTGGGGATGAAGTGTTCCACCCCGTGTTTGGCGGCCTCCGCGGAGAAGGTCGGATTGGTAAGGGCCGGGAATTCGGCCAGGAGTGCCGAGTAGTCATCCGTGGCCCGGGCATGGCACTGTGACGCCATGTCGGCGGGTTGACAGGGGGCCATGGCGCCCAGGATGGGGGACATGGTGTTCATGTCCACGAGGCGGTGACGAGGGATGTCTACCAGTAGGCCGTGGGCGCACAGGAAATCTGCGCTGATGAGGGGGGAGAGCACCTTGGCAGTGATGAACTCCCATCGGTAGCGGTGACCAGCGAGGTCGAGGGTGACTGTCCGGGTGCCATACGTTCAGATTTCCGAGCCATTAGCAGCAGCCAGCGCAGGTCCTCGTTCGCCCTTTTGGATGTCGAGGGAGGAGGCCGGGATGATGCTGTGCTGAGCCCCAGTGTCGCACAGGAACCGGCGGCCGGTTTTGTCATCCGTGACGTACAGCAGGGAGCCCGCGTGGCCCACGGCCATCGCGGGGGCTGGAACGGGGGCGGACTTGAAAGAGCAGAGAGGTGTGCTCCGTTGTGCCCTGGCGCCGAACCGTGCGTGGTAGTAACAGTGGCCCGGGTTAGTGGGGCGCGAAGGCCCCGTGGGCCTGGTGACAGGCCCTTGTGGCCGTGTGCTGGATGGTGAGGGGCGCGCCCAGGCATTGGCTGCCAGGTCCGGAGTGACGTCGCGGCTGGAGTGAGCGGACAGCAGCTTGTCGGCCTCATCGGCCAGAGCTTCCAGGTTCGTGAGGCCGGACGCCACGATCGCTGGGCGGATGCTGAGAGGTAGCTGGCGGATGAACAGCGTGCGGAAGAGGGATCCGGGTGGGCTCTCGTCGGTGAGGGAGAGCATGTGGGAGAGGAGGTCTGACGGTGAGGCATCACCGAGGCCTGGAAGGTCGAGGAGGTGGCAGTTTCGCTGATATGCCGAGGCCGTAAATTTTTTAAGGAGTGCTGTCTTGAGATGTGCGTACTTGCCTTCCTCTGGTGGGTTTTGCAGCGTTGTCCAAACCTTGGAAACTGTGGCGCTACTGAGTGATGTGACGAGATAGTCGTACTTCGTCGCATCTGTGGTGATATTTCGCAGCCGGAAGCGAGATTCAGCTTGGAGAAACCAGGCTTCAGGCTGGTTTTCCCAAAACTCTGGCAGTTTCACGGAAACTGCGTTCGTGTCCGCCATTGCAGTGCTCGGAATACGTTCTGAGCGTCGGGGTCACCAATGTTGAGGCTGCCGCGAAACACGAATGGAGGCTGAATCCATATGTGGAAAACAAGAAACTTTTATTCACTGCATGGCACACAAAATGGCTGAGAGAAATCTGCTCCCAGAATTCTCTGGAGAAACTCCCAGAATTCTCTGGGTAAAACCTGAGGCCCCGCCCCCTTCTGCCTTAAAGGTAAGGTGCCTTAAAGGGGAAGGTGCTGGAAATTTGTCCACAGACGGAAGAGTGGATTATGCCCGTTTTAGGTGGCGATCCGCCACAATACTACCTGAGCCTCCGCACCACCCCCCCTCCTATTTACGAGTTTAAAGTCCTCGTGATGATTCCCTCGGTTAATTCCGGAGATGAGGGGGTTGACATATGAGGAAAGGTTGAGCAGGTTGGGCCTATACTCATTGGAGTTTAGAAGAATGAGAGGGGATCTTATTGAAACATATAAGATTCTGAGGGGGATTGACAGGGTAGGTGCAGAGAGGATGTTTCCCCTCATGGGGGAATCTAGAACTCGGGGGCATAGTTTCAGAATAAAGGGTCGCCCTTTTAGAACTGAGATGAGGAGGAATTTCTTCTCTCAGAGGGTTGTAAATCTGTGGAATTCTCTGGCTCAGAGAGCTATGGAGGCTGGGTCATTAAATACATTTAAGGTGGAGATAGACAGATTTTTGCAAGATAAGGGAGTGAAGGGTTATGGGGAGCGGGCGGGGAAGTGGCTTTGAGCCCAAGATCAGCCATGATCTTATTGAATGGTGGAGCAGGCTCGAGGGGCCAAGTGGCCTATTCCTGCTCCTATTTCTTATGTTCTTATGTGACCGCCCTATTTATCCTTTCCGCTGTCCTAGCCCGGTTCAGGTGGAGCCCGTCCCAACGGAACAGTTCCCTCCTGTCCCAGTACTGGTGCCAGTGCCCCATGAAATGGAACCCCTCTTTCCCACACCACTCCTTTAGCCACACGTTCTCTCCCCTAATTTGCTTATCCCTACGCCAATTTGCACGTGGCTCGGGTAATAATCCAGAGATTCTAACCCCTGAGGTCCTGTTCTTTAATTTAGCTCCGAGCTCCTGGTACTCTCTGAACAGGAACTCTTGCCGACTCTTTCCTACATTGTTGGTCCCAACATGGACCACAACGACTGGATCCTCCCCCTCCCTCTCCAATATCCTTTCAAGCCAGTTCGAGATGTCCCTCACCCTGGCACCAGGCCATCAACATACCATGTGGGACTCTCGATCTTGCTTACAAAGGATGCTCTCTGTCCCCCTAATTATAGAATCCCCTACAACTACCACATTACACTTCCTCTCCTCCCCCACCTCCCCCCACCCTTAGGACGGCCTCCTGCTCCAAGGAGCCACGGTCCGCATTCTGGCTGTCCTTCCGACAGTCTTCATCCTTATCCTCACAGGTAGCAAGTACATTGTGCCTGTTGGATAGGATCAGTTTCTGTGGATTCTCGTTCTCTATCTCACCTGGGTTCCCCTTACTCTGCGCATTATCGGTCACACCAACCCCGTTCTGATCTTGCACCTCCCTACAAGGTGTGACCGAGGTCTGGAGCAAACTGTCCAGATACTCCTCCCCCTCCCTTATGTGTCGGAGTGTCCCCAACTCACACTCCAGCTCAATGACTCTGAGCCGAAGAGATTCGAGACAGAGACATCTACTGCAGACCTGTTCGTTCGGGACAGTCTCACTGTCCACGAACTCCCACATACTGCAGTCCAGACTCTCTTTCCTTCTCTCTCCCCCCACTTCTCTTATGCCCCGCTCTCTCGCTCCCTCTCCCTCTCCCCCTCTCCCCACCTCTCTCCCCTGCCCTGCTCGCTCCCTCCCTCTCCCTCTCTCCCTCTCCCCCACCTCTCTCCCCTGCCCCGCTCTCTCCTCCCTCTCCCTCTCTCCCTCTCCCCCACCTCTCTCCCCTGCCCCGCTCTCTCCTCCCTCTCCCACTCTCCCTCTCCCCCACCTCTCTCCCCTGCCGCGCGCTCTCCCTCCCTCTCCTTTCCACTCTCTCCCTCCCCCACCTTCTCTCCCCTTTCCCGCTCTCTCCCTCCCTCCCCTGTCCTCTCTCTCCCCTACCTCTCTCCCCTGCCCAGCTCTCTCCCTCCCTCTCCTGCTCCGCTCTCTCCCTCCCTCTCCCTCTCCACCTCTCCCCCACCCTCTCTCCCCAGCCCCGCTCTCTCCCTCCCTCTCCTTTCCTCTCCCCCTCTCCCCCACCCTCTCTCCCCTGCCCCGCTCTCTCCCTCCCTCTCCCTCTCTCCCTCTCCCCCACCTCTCTCCCCTGCCCCGCTCTCTCCCTCCCTCTCCCTCTCTCCCTCTCCCCCACCTCTCTCCCCTGCCCCGCTCTCTCCCTCCCTCTCCCTCTCCCCGTCTCCCCCACCTCTCTCCCCTGCCCCGCTCTCTCCCTCCCTCTCCTTTCCTCTCTCCCTCCCCCACCTCGCTCCCCTGCCCCGCTCTCTCCCTCCCTCTCCCTCTCCCCCTCTCCCCCACCTCTCTTCCCTGCCCCGCTCTCTCGCTCCCTCTCCCTCTCTCCCTCCCCCACCTCTCTTCCCTGCCCCGCTCTCTCGCTCCCTCTCCCTCTCCCCCTCTCCCCCCTCTCTCCCCTGCCCTGCTCTCTCCCTCCCTCTCCCTCTCCCCCTCTCCCCCACCTCTCTCCCCTGCGCCGCTCTCTCCCTCCCTCTCCCTCTCTCTCCCTCCCCCACCCTCCCTCCCCTGCCCCGCTCTCTCCCTCCCTCTCCCTCTCCCCTTCTCCCCCCTCTCTCCCCTGCCCCGCTCTCTCCCTCCCTCCCCCTCTCCCCCTCTCCCCCACCTTTCTCCCCTGCCCCACTCTCTCCCTCCCTCTCCTTTCCTCTCCCCCTCTCCCCCACCCTCTCTCCCCTGCCCCGCTCTCTCCCTCCCTCTCCCTCTCCCCCTCTCCCCCACCTCTCTCCCCTGCCCCGCTCTCTCCCTCCCTCTCCTTTCCTCTCCCCCTCTCCCCCACCCTCTCTCCCCGCCCCGCTCTCTCCCTCCCTCTCCCTCTCCCCCTCTCCCCCACCTCTCTCCCCTGCCCCGCTCTCTCCCTCCCTCTCCTTTCCTCTCCCCCTTTCCCCCACCCTCTCTCTCCTGCCCCGCTCTCTCCCTCCCTCTCCCTCTCCCCCTCTCCCCCACCCTCTCTTTTCCCCCCTTTCTTCTTTCACTCTCTTTCTTCTCTCACTCGCTTTCAGATCCCTGCCTTCTCATCATTTTCTTTTAATGAGCAAACAGCCCTTTTGGTAAATCTCCCTCGCACGCTGGCGCCGATTGTGTGCCACAGAAACAGTGAGGCGTTAATATCTAGAGCTGCTTCACATCACGTGGATTCGTTCCGCGTTCTTCCTCTGCTCCTCAAGGACGTGTTTAGTACAGTATTTTTTTTTTGGTCAGGCCCTAACGCTTTAAAAAGGCCACAGCATGTCAGCCCATTCCCCTCAGAACCTGCTTCACTTCGCTCAAGCCTGACAATCATTCCTAGGCCTGGGGCCTAGTGGGATTGTTGAGAGGAAAGTCATTTCATCCAGTGTTTAATTAGCTGGCTGTGTAGGCCTCACCCTGGGGCCTAAGAGGAATGTGATTTGAAACCAGCCAGTAATAACCTATTTTCCTAACAAAGAAAGCCTGTTGTTGTTTTATTAATAACCGTGATGGCAGGCCCCTAATTCCTCTTTCTTGTGATAATGAGGCAAAGTGGCTTATCTCAATGTATTTCTGCTGCGGATTGATTGATGAGGCACTGAGGGATGAGACTGCTCTGTGACTGACAGGATCTGTCGCTAGGATCAGTCCCGTTCCTCTCATCTGATAAAGGGGGTGGTGAGAAAAAAAAAAACACGCAGGCACAAAAGCCGAGATGAAAACCTCCTTTGAACTGCTGAAAATTTCATTTAATTATCCCAGTTGCTTGCTCACTTGGCTGCGGTCGCATTTTCTGGCGAGTTCTCGGCGGAAGGGCGGAAAGGACCTGTCGCTGATTAAATAGTTTCAAAACCGTTTTCGCATCTTGGCCAAAGTTGGAAGGAAAGAAAGACTCACATCTCTACAGCACCTTTCACGACCACCGGACGTCCCAAAGCGCTCCACAGCCAATGGAGCGCTTTTTTTTTGAGTGTCGTCGCTGTCGTGACGTGGGAAACGCGCCAGCCGATTTGCGCACAGCAAGATCCCACAAACAGCAGTGCGATAAATGACCAGATCCTCTGTGGTTCGGTGATGTTTATTTCGAAGAGCTACAACAACAACTTGTATTTATATAGCGCCTTTAACGTAGTAAAACGTCCCAAGGCGCTTCACAGGAGCGCTTATCAGACACAAATTTGACACCGAGCCACATAAGGAGAAATTAGGGCAGGTGACCAAAAGCTTGGTCACAGAGGTCGGTTTTAAGGAGCGTCTTAAAGGACGAAAGAGAGGTAGCGAGGCGGAGAGGTTTAGGCAGGGAATTCCAGAGCTTAGGGCCCAGGCAACTGAAGGCACGGCCACCAATGGTTGAACGATTATAATCAGGGATCCTCAAGAGGCCAGAATTGGAGGAGCGCAGAGATCTCGGGATGTTGTGGGGCTGGAGGAGGTTACAGAGATAGGGAGGAGGCGAGGCCATGGAGGGATTTGAAAACAAGGATGAGAATTTTGAAATCGAGGCGCTGCTTAACCGGGAGCCAATGTAGGTCAGCGAGCACAGGGGGAGATGGGCGAACGGGACTTGGTGCGAGTTAGGACACGGGGCAGCCGAGTTTTGGATGAGCTCAAGTTTACGTAGGGTGGAATGTGGGAGGCCGGCCAGGAGTGCGTTGGAATAGTCAAGTCTAGAGGTAACAAAGGCATGGATGAGGGTTTCAGCAGCGGATGAGCTGAGGCAGGGGCGGAGACGGGCGATGTTACAGAGGTGGAAGTAGGCGGTCTTTGTTATGTCGCGGATGTGTGGTCGGAAGCTCATTTCAGGGTCAAATATGACACCAAGATTGTGAACAGTGTGGTTCAGCCTCAGACAGATGTTAGGGAGAGGGATGGAGTCAGTAGTTAGGGAACGGAGTTTGTGGCGGGGACTGAAGACAATGGCTTCGGTCTTCCCAATATTTAATTGGAGAAAATTTCTGCTCATCCAGAACCGGATGTCGGACAAGCAGTCTGACAATTTAGAGACTGTGGAGGGGTCGAGAGAAGTGGTGATGAAGTAGAGCTGGGTGTCGTCAGCGTACATGTGGAAACTGACGCTGTGTTTTCGACAATCCAACAGCTTCATGATCACTTGAAACTGATAGCGGCTTCTCATCTGCAGATTTCCAAAGCTGAATTCAAATTTTTCAACCTGCCTTGGTGGGATTTGAACTCACGTTCCCTGGATTACTAGACTGGTTCTTTTGTTAATTGCATTTAATCAACTTTAAAAACATTTACAACCGCGTACTTATTCCGTTCTATCGTACAGTCATTTCCTCTACCAGTTTTCAGCTACAGAAATGAAAGTCATCATTGAGGACATGAACAAGTCTTTCCTTTATCATTTACTAGCCGAAGATATTAAAATTCAATTTTGTCGCCCATGACGTGTATTAACCTATTGAGCTTCATAAACTGGTCAAACAATGCCATCCTTAAAGGCATTACCAGTCCAGTCACATAATCACGCTGCTACTGTACCCTATTGAATATCATATTCCGGATTTACACTGTCCTATCTTGTGTCAACAATAACCTGTATTTATACAGCGCCTTTAACGTAGTAAAACGTCCCAAGGCGCTTCACAGGAGCGATTATCAAACAACATTTGACCCTGAGCCACATAAGGAGCTATTTCAACAGGTGACCCAAAGAGGGAGGTTTTAAGGTGCGTCTTAAAGGAGGAGAGAGAGAGGCGGAGAGGGTTAGGGAGGGAATTCCAGAGTTTGGGGCCCAGGCGGCTGAAGGCACGGCCGCCAATGGTGGGACGATGAAAATCGGGGATGCTCGAGAGGCCAGAATTGGAGGAGCGCAGAGATCTCGGTGAGGGGGGGGTGTTGTGGGGCTGGAGGTGGTTACAGAGATGTGCTTCTATAAGATCATAGAAACATAGAAACATAGAATCTAGGAGCAGGAGTAGGCCATTCGGCCCGTCGAGCCTGCTCCGCCATTCAATACGATCATGGCTGATCATCCAAATCCAGTACCCTGTCCCTGCTTTAATCCCCACAGTACACATATCCCACCCTACCCCCGTAACCCCACGTATTTAATTCCCCCTAACATATCCCATCCTATCCCCATAACCCCACATATTTAATCCCCCCTAACACTAAGGGTCAATTTATCATAGCCAAATCAACCTAACCCACACATTTTTGGACTGTGGGAGGAAACCGGAGCACCCGGAGGAAACCCACGCAGACACGGGGAGAATGTGCAAACTCCACACAGACAGTCACCCGAGGTCAGATTCGAACCCGGGTCTCTGGCGCTGTGAGGCACCAGTGCTAACCACTATGCCATCAACTCTCAGGTGCCTCCGCTCCAGGCTGAATAGCCCGATTCTCTCCGATCTTTCCTTGGCTCGGCCTGCTGGCTCCTTCCTCTCTGCCTCCAGTTGCTTGAACGTCTGGCTCCTTTCTCGGCCCGCCGTTTACTCCCGGTCTGGTTCGCCCGGCTGCCCCTTTGCCAGCGCTGACGCTTGGCGGCGGCGGCGACGGACGGCCGACCGCCAACGGACGCAGGCTGGTGCCCGCGCGCTGCCAGCACGGGCGGTGGAACGGCCCCCGGAGCCGAGGGGCGATCGCGTCGGCCTGGCAGCGCCCAGCGTGCGCCGTTGGCCAAGGGCGCCAACTCCCCACGCTAGGCCGAGCGGCGGGAAATCTCTTGACCCCGTTGAGGTGACTCCGACCCCGTTCCTTTGAACAGGAAACGGGAGGGGGGGGTTGGGTGGCGCAGCCTCGGCCTACTGTGCCTGTCGAGAGATAAGCACATCTTAGCCACTTCACAGAGGGAGCTAATCCACTGTTTAATTGGAAGCTTTTCAAAGTCTTGGACTGCCTTTCCCCATCCATCCTGGCCAGGAGCCAACTCCACATTGTTCGGCCTTCTCATTGTGCCGCATTCTTCTGCTACCAAGACTCTAAATGAACTCGATTGAGCAAACTAAGCCAAGTAGAAAATCAGATCGTTTCATTCTCTTTTACCTCAGCCAACTTATCCCAGGCTCGACTGTTCCCTAACGCTCTCCTGGCCAGCCTACCAAGCCAACTTCCAACCCTCCCTCAAACTTCAGCTCATCCGAAGCTCCGCCGGCCCCGTGTCCTGACCCAGGCCAGGCCCCGTGCGCCCATCGCCCCCTCTGTGCTCGCTGACCTACGCTGGCTCCCGGTCCGGCCACGCCTCGATTTTAAAATTCTCATCCTTGTTTTCAAATCCCTCCGTGGCCCTCGTTTCCCTCCCTGTCTCTGTAATCTCCTCCAGCCCCACAACCCCCCCGAGATATCTGCGCTCCTCCAATTCTGGCCTCTTGCCCATCCCTGATTTTAATCGCTCCACCATTGGCGGCCGTGCCTTCAGCTGCCTGGGCCCCGAGCTCTGGAAATCCCTCCCTAAACCTCTCCGCCTCTCTTTCCTCCTTTAAGATGCTCCTTAAAACCGACCTCTTTGACCAAGCTTTTGGTCACCTGCCCTAATATCTCCTTCTGTCGTTCGGTGTCAATTTTTGTCTGATTACCCTCCTGTGATGCGCCTTGGGACGTTTTACTGCATTAAATGCGCTGTATAAATACAAGTTGTTCTTGAGGTCAAAGGAAGGGCACTTTTTCACCCTTAGCCCTTCCCTATTACTGCTCCCGCTCTACGGAGGAAAAATTCGGTTGCTTTGCACTAATGGGGCACAAAGCAATTAGTGCCCGGGCGCGGCGATGTTTGAGCCGCTCGCGAAATTGACCAGACATTTTGCGGCGGCGCTAAACACTATCGCCACAATCTCCTGCGCCGGCAGATCGTGAGGTCAGTCGAGTGTGCAACGCCCGGTATCGCCCCGGATATTGAGTGGCGCCCCCTGTCTTACCGCCTGCCGCTAGCAACGACAGGTTGAGGGGAGCATTTTGCAGTCGGGAAGGGACTGGGAGAGCGCTATTTAAAGGCCACCGCTTCCTGCCTTTTTTTGTCGGCGACATTTTTGCACCACGCATTCTGAGAGAGAGAGAGAGAGACTTCTGGAGAGATTCAACGCTGTGTGAAGGAGTTTTGGGTACTGAGCAGCACTTTGCAGGTTCATTTTGATTTGACCTTCCTTGCATCGATTTAGAAGAGATTGTGGGAGCTGCACTCTGAGCTCTTTCCCTGGTTCTCTCCATTGTTCTTTCCAGCAGATTTGATGTACAGGTCTCTCCAGGCCGAGATTCAAGGCTGCAATGAGCAGGATGTGGATGGAGAGCAAGATCGACCCTCCCCTTTAAGAACTGGCCGGCGCCATTGTGTGTGTGTTCCATTGCTGACTGACATCACATGAGCTTCACCAGCGCTCTGAGGTAGCGCCTCGCTCCTCGGCGTTAGCGCCTTAAGACAGATGTGTAGCTGATGATTTAGCGCTCCAATCACCTCCAGGGGCGATAGAAGCCAAGTTTGCAGTCGGAGGCGATAATTAGCGGCAGGCGGTAATCTTTGCACCCGGCCGATAATTGCACCACAAACGGGGCGATACTGAATTTCTCCCCTTACCTCTTTCACCTGTCCTAATGTCTCCTTATGTGGCTCAGTGTCAATTTTTGTCTGATAATCGCTCCTGTGAAGCGCCTTGGGACGTTTTATTACGTTAAAAGCGCTCGATAAATACAAGTTGTTGGTCTTGAGACCAAAGGAAGGGGACTTTTTTCACCCTTGCCCCTTCCCTATTACTGCTCCCGCTGGTTCAGATGCCGCTCTCCGTGTTCCGTGGCAAGTTCACGTTGGCTTTACTTTGACGCTCAGGGAAGAGGACGTGCAGAGGGATTGGCCCTGGCGACCCCTTTGAACCGAGAAACCCCAGGTGAAGGGCTGAGGCCCACAGCGCCGGGCACCAAGCAGGGTCGGAATGGGCAGGAGGGATGGCAAGGCAGGCGCCGGGGTGACGCCAAGTTTGAGTTCCTGACGCTTACAGATTGCAGGGGGCGGGAAGAGAAGATTGAGGGATAGGAGGAGTTCCAACAGGTCCTCAGAGAGAGCGCGTTAGGAGATCACTACCTCAAATGGATATCTGACAGCCTTGTACCACGTGTACAACAGAGGGAGAGAGGAGAGGTACCCACAGGGGAGAGGAGATTCTCACAACAACAACTTGCATTTATATAGCGCCTTTAATGCAGTAAAATGTCCCAAGGCCTTTCACAGGAACGATTACCAAACAAAGTTTGACACCCAGCCACATGAGGAGATATTAGGGCAGGTGACCAAAAGCTTGGTCAATGAGGTAGGTTTTAAGGAGCGTCTTAAAGGAGGAGAGAGAGGTGGAGAGGTTTAGGGAGGGAATTCCAGAGCTTAGGGCCCAGGCAGCTGAAGGCACAGCCGCCAATGGTGGAGCGATTAAAATCAGGGATGCTCAAGAGGCCAGAATGGGAGGAGCGCAGAGATCTCGGAGTGTTGTGGGGCTGGAGGAGATTACAGAGATAGGGAGGAGGGAAATGAGGCCATGGAGGGATTTGAAAACAAGCATGAGAGTTTTAAAATCGAGGCGTTGCTTAGCCGGGAGCCAATGTAGGTCAGCGAGCACAGGGGGGGATGGGTGAACGGGACTTGGTGCGAGTTAGGACACGGGGCAGCAGAGTGTTGGATGAGCTCAAGTTTACACTCCCAGTGTCAGTACTGCAGATTTTGTGCTCAAGTCTCGTGGAGTGGGGCTTTTCATACCTCGGGAGCCTACTGTCAACAAGGGCAGACGTCGATGACGAAGTCCAACACCGCCTTCAGTGTGCCAGTGCAGCCTTCGGTCGCCTGAGGAAGAGAGTGTTTGAAGACCAGGACCTCAAACCCGGCACCAAGCTCATGGTCTACAGAGCAGCAGTGATATCCACCCTCCTGTATGCTTCAGAGACATGGACCATGTACAGCAGGCACCTCAAAGCACTGGAGAGGTACCACCAACGCTGCCTCCGCAAGATCCTGCAAATCCATTGGCAGGATAGGTGCACCAACGTCAGTGTTCTCGCTCAGGCCAACATCCCCAGCATCGAAGCTTTGACCACGCTCGATCAGCTCCGATGGACGGGTCACATCGTCCGCATGCCCGATACGAGACTCCCAAAACAAGCGCTCTACTCGGAGCTCTGACACGGCAAGAGAGCCCCAGGTGGGCAGAGGAAACGCTTCAAGGACACCCTCAAAGCCTCCTTGAAAAAGTGCAACATCCCCACCGACACCTGGGAATCCCTGGCCCAAGACCGCACAAAGTGGAGGAGAAGCATCCGGGAAGGCACCAAACACCTCGAGTCTCTTCGCCGGGAGCAAGCGGAAGCCAAGCGCAAACAGCGGAAGGAGCGCACGTCAACCCAAGCACCCCACACACCTGCCCCTTCAACCACCATCTACCCCACCTGTGACAGAGACTGTAGGTCCCGCATTGGACTCATCAGTCACCTGAGAACTCATTTTTAGCGCGGAAGCAAGTCATCCTCGGTTCCGAGGGACTGCCTAAGAAGAACCCCCGACCTTCTGACAGAGAGGCGAGAGAGAGCGCCACCCACTGAGCCACGGCTGACACCCTTCGTCACGAGCGTCAAGCAAAGTGTCCAGAAATTGCAAGTAGTGAACTTTGACTTCGTAACAATACACCCTCGAACAATAGGTGACAGCTCTGGCTCAGTTGGGTATACCCTCGCTTCTGAGTCAGTCCCGGTGGAGGGGAGGTTCTCACAGGGAGAGAGAGAGTCACATTAATCCGAGGTGGCGAAACACAATTGACAAAAAGGATGAATCAGGATGGGGACTCCTTCATTTCTACAGGAGAGTTCTGGTCCTTTGTGAAGCTGATTTCTTTGACTTTGGCATATGTGTAAAGGCCAGGGTTCTGAGCCCGAGGAGTACTTAAAAAGCACGGCGAGCGATGCGGTGTCAGTCACACAGCGGCTAAATGCTACCTGACATATCCTTTTGGTTCCATTACGCGCCCGAGGCTGCGGGAAAGCAAGGAATTCAATCAGACGTCACACGTTCACTCGCCGACTCATTTCTTGCTCTGCTTTCACCTCGGGCGAAATGAGTCCAGTAATTAGTGCTGACATTCGGCGGGCGATCGAGTACATCAGATCTAATTGCGACATGACATGAGTAGCTCCAGTAAGCTTGTTGCTTTGGGGAGAACCTGAGCTAGAGTTTTGGAGCGAATTAGTAAAACCGGTGTCAATTAAAGAAAGATCTGCATTTCCATCCAGCGCCTCTCGCCACCTCGGGACGTCCCACAGCTCATCGCAGCCAATGAAGTACTTTTTCTGAAGTGTGGTCACTGCTGCAATGTGGGAAACGCAGCCGCTGAATTGCGCACAGCAAGCTCCCACAAACAGCGGTGCGATAAATGACCGGATCATCTGTTGCTCGGTGATGTTTATTTCGAAGATCTACAACAACAACTTGTATTTATATAGCGCCTTTAACGTAGTACAACGTCCCAAGGCGCCTCACAGGAGCGATTATCAGACACAAATTTGACACCCAGTCACATAAGGATAAATTAGGGCAGGTGACCAAAAGCTTGGTCAAAGAGGTCGGTTTTAAGGAGCGTCTTAAAGGAGGAGAGAGGTAGCGAGGCGGAGAGGTTTAGGCAGGGAATTCCAGAGCTTAGGGCCCAGGCAACAGAAGGCACGGCCGCCAATGGTGGAGCGATTATAATCAGGGATGCTCAAGAGGGCAGAATTGGAGGAACGCAGAGATCTCGGGGGGGTTGTGGGGCTGGAGGAGGTTACAGAGATAGGGAGGGGCGAGGCCATAGAAGGATTTG
>JASTWF010002527.1:10000-23703 GCA_030390025.1 Squalus acanthias | reverse complement strand
AACCCCACCTACCCACCTTCTCCCCATATCCCCCAACCCCACCTACCCACCTTCTCCCCATATCCCCCAACCACACCTACCCACCTTCTCCCCGTATCCCCAACCCCACCGACCCACCTTCTCCCCGTATCCCCAACCCCACCTTCTCCCCATATCCCCATCCCACCTACCCACCTTCTCCCCATATCCCCAACCCCACCTACCCACCTTCTCCCCATATCCCCAACCCCACCTACCCACCTTCAGCCGTGTCAGCGGTGGCTCAGTGAGTAGCACCCTCGCCTCTGAGTCTGAAGGTTGTGGGTTCAAGTCCCACTCCAGAGACTTGAGCACAAAAATCTAGGCTGACACTCCAGTGCAGTACTGAAGGAGAGATGCACTGTCGGAGGGGCAGTACTGAGGGAGTGCTGCACTGGGAGGGGCAGGACTGAGGGAGAGATGCACTGCCGGAGGGGCAGTACTGAGGGAGTGCTGCACTGTCAGAGGGGCAGTACTGAGGGGGCGCTGCACTGTCAGTGGGGCAGTACTGAGGGAGTGCTGCACTATCGGAGGGGCAGTACTGAGGGAGCACCGCACTGTCGGAGGGGCAGTACTGAGGGAGCGCTGCACGGTCGGAGGGGCAGTACTGAGGGAGCGCTGCACTGTCGGAGGGGCAGTACTGAGGGAGCGCTGCACTGTCGGAGGGGCAGTACTGAGGGAGCGCTGCACTGTCGGAGGGGTAGTACTGAGGGAGCGCTGCACTATCGGAGGGGCAGTACTGAGGGAGCGCTGCACTGTCGGAGGGGCAGTACTGAGGGAGCGCTGCACTGTCGGAGGGTCAGTACTGAGGGAGCGCTGCACTGTCGGAGGGGTAGTACTGAGGGAGCGCTGCACTGTCGGAGGGTCAGTACTGAGGGAGTGCTGCACTGTCGGTGGGGCAGTACTGAGGGAGCGCTGCACGGTCGGAGGGGCAGTACTGAGGGAGCGCTGCACTATCGGAGGGGCAGTACTGAGGGAGCGCTGCACTGTCGGAGGGTCAGTACTGAGGGATTGCTGCACTGTCGGAGGGTCAGTACTGAGGGATTGCTGCACTGTCGGAGGTGCCGTCTTTCAGATGAGACGTTAAACCGAGGCCCTGTCTGCTCTCTCAGGTGGATGTAAAAGATCCCATGGTACTAATTCGAAGAAGAAGAGCAGGGGAGTTCTCCCCGGTGTCCTGGGGCCAATATTTATCCCTGAATCAACATCACTAAAACAGATTAACTGGTCATTATCACATTGCTGTTTGTGGGAGCTTGCTGTGCGCAAATTGGCTGTTGTGTTTCCTGCATTACAACAGTGACTACACTTCAAAAAGTACTTCATTGGCTGTAAAGCGCTTTGTGACGTCTGGTGGTCGTGAAAGGCGCTATAGAAATGCAAGTCTCTTTCTTTCGCATCATAATCCCTTAACCCCATATCCCCAACCTCACCTACCCAGCCTATTTTTCCCTCCCCAGTTTCGCACCCCAATGGTTCTGAGGCCAGTAACAGTCTTGCCCGCTCGTACTTCAGCTTTGTGTGGGGAGAGGGGGGCCTCTGCTACTTCCCCGGCATGACCTGGGGGGTAAGGGGGAAGAGGAGAGAAAGCTGAGGCCCCTTTAGTAAATCAACGAAACACTCCAGACAATAAAACCGTCCAGAATTTGTATTTTTTCCCCATCTTTGTTTAATCAATTGAGAATCAAACTGATCCCCTTTTACAAAATATATATATTTAAAAAGTCTCTTTCCCTCAACCATCGACCCAGTGAAATGTGATTCGTGTCCTGACCCAATGCTTCGACTGAGAGCCATTCTTTCAACAGGTTATCTGGTCATTGCTGTTTGTGGGAGCTTGCTGTGCGCAAATTGGCTGCCGCGTTTTCCCTACGTTACAACAGCGACTACACTTCAAAGAGTCCTTCATTGGCTGTCGAGCACTTTGGGACATCCTGAGGCCATGAAAGGCGTTGTAGAGATGCGAGTTCTGTCTTTTGCTCCCATTTCAATTCCAGTTGGGGAGGTTTGAGTGTGATTGCCCCTGCCTCGGTCTGTTTAGTTTGCGGGCCGTGTCGATAGACCTCTTCCTGGCTTTCGTTCATCGGGCCTCGAGTAGCAAGTTATACGGAGGTTGGTGGTGTTGGCGATGAGAGGGAGGGTTGGAGGAGGCGCGGAGGGATTGTGAAGGCAGGAACTTGGGGTGGGGATGAGGAACTTCAATGGGGGTAGCGGAGAGAGGGCCGATTTAACCCCCAGCCAGGTCTCAGCAGCTGGCCGTGCTCTGGAACCCCAGTCCGAGGAAGGTGAGGGGAGGGGGAGGGCCTCTGTCTCTCAATCCTTCGAAACCTCAGCCACCACTCGCCAGGAAGAACGCGCCTGCTGGGAGGACATGGCGTCAAGGTTGGGGTCGGGTCGTCACGTGTCCTTGCTGCCCGGCTCCACCGGCGTTGGTGCCCGTTCCCCCGGGCCGGCTGGCCGCAAGGTGGACATATTCATGGAGAGGCGGGAGGCCGTTGAGTTCTGCTGTAGCTTGGGCCCAGGCCCTGGGGGGACGTCGGGCAGCTGCTTCCTGTACTGGACAAAGCTGCATGTCTTGAGAGCAATGGCCAGCACGTTCTTGCCCATGAAAATCCCCGAGGCCCTGGCGTCGCGGAAGAAGAGGAGGTTGCTCCCCCGGATGAAGATGGTGATGACGTTGATGGTGACTAGGCTAAGGATGGGGTAGAGCATCATCTTGTGGGGCAGGATGTGGACCCCTTGCATGCTGATCTCACTGAGGGACACGCAAGGCAGGATCAGCAGCAGGATGTAGCAGTAGAAAAACATCAAGCCCTCGGCCCACAGCGGGAGGCCTTTCTTCTGGGGCTCCCACAGGTTGGCCTGCACATCCAGCACATCCAGCAGGTCAATGACCACCCACAGTAGGCGGTTCCTCAGCTCCTCCTTCTTCTTGAAGGCCCTCAGGTGCTCCATGCAGTCGACAGCCACGAGGACCAGGTAGAGGGCCGGCACGCAGATAGACAGCACCAAGGTCAGGGCTTTCCTGGCCAGGGAGCCCAGGCTCCTGCGGTCGGCCTTGTAGTTCTGGTAGACAAAGTAGAGCTTGATCTCCAGCACGAAGATGTAGAGGAACCAGAGGATCATGGCGTAGCCGCGCTTGGCGGTCCGCACCTCGGCCCCGACCCACACCGCCACGTAGCGCAGGGCGACCAGAAGGCAGACGTCCCCCACCGTCACCATGACACAGACCCCGATCTTCCTGGGGCCCTGGCTCTGCTGCACAAGGTAGCAGTCCATGAAGACCATGCTGCTGAGGATGACCACGGTGGACAGACAGACGTGGGGTTTACTGGTGGAGGCCGGCGGGACCATCCTTTCCCGCCCTCTCTCCGCCCTCTCACTCTTGCTCGCTCCTGAACAAAAAGCCCTTGCGACCCGGTCTTTAAACAATGGCAAACGATCTAGAGGCCAGCCCCAGGGGACCGCAACAGGCAGATCCCACCGTGCTCAGAACATCTTCCTCTTTACCACACATTCAGACAGTCTGTTCTTCTCTCTGGAGTCGGTGGACTCGAGGAGAGGAGCCAGACAGTAAGTGCCAATTAAACAAATTGCTCTCTCCGTCTATCTCTGTCTGTCTCCCTCTGTCTCTCTGTCTCTCTTCCTCCCTCTTTCTCTGTCTCTCTCACACTGTCTCTTTCTCTCTTAAATATCGCTGCCTCCGTCTCTCTCCCTCTCGTCTCTGTCTGTCTCTCTCCCTCTCTCTCTTGTCTCTGTCTGTCTCTCTCCCTCTCTCTCTTGTCTCTGTCTGTCTCTCTCCCTCTCTCTCTTGTCTCTGTCTGTCTCTGTCTGTCTCTCTCCCTCTCTCTTGTCTCTGTCTGTCTCTCTCCCTCTCTCTCTTGTCTCTGTCTGTCTCTCTCCCTCTCTCTCTTGTCTCTGTCTGTCTCTCTCCCTCTCTCTCTTGTCTCTGTCTGTCTCTCTCCCTCTCCCTCTTGTCTCTGTCTGTCTCTCTCCCTCTCTCTCTTGTCTCTGTCTGTCTCTCTCCCTCTCTCTCTTGTCTCTGTCTGTCTCTCTCCCTCTCTCTCTCGTCTCTGTCTGTCTCTCTCCCTCTCTCTTGTCTCTGTCTGTCTCTCTCCCTCTCTCTCTTGTCTCTGTCTGTCCCTCTCCCTCTTGTCTCTGTCTGTCCCTCTCCCTCTTGTCTCTGTCTGTCTCTCTCCCTCTCTCTCTTGTCTCTGTCTGTCTCTCTCCCTCTCTCTCTTGTCTCTGTCTGTCCCTCTCCCTCTTGTCTCTGTCTGTCTCTCTCCCTCTCTCTCTTGTCTCTGTCTGTCCCTCTCCCTCTTGTCTCTGTTTGTCTCTGTCTGTCTCTCTCCCTCTCCCTCTTGTCTCTGTCTGTCTCTCTCTCTCTCTCTCTGTCTCTCTCTGTCTCCCTCTATCTCTATCTCTCTCTCTCTCTCTCTCTCTGTCTCTCTCTGTCTCCCTCTATCTCTATCTCTCTCTCTCTCTCTCTCTCTCTATCACTCTCTCTCTCGCAGCTCTTTCTTTATTAGTCTGTGTCTGCCTTTCCTCTTCCTTCTCCTTTCCTCTCTCCCACACACCCGCTGACCCTAAGAGAAGCCCCTGTAGTGAAGTCTCTTTTCTCACTGGCGGGGTTCCCCGAGCGGGACCCCAGTGACGGTGCTGACGGACACTTGCTCGGCAGTCCGGCAGCAATGAGCTTGGGGAGAGGGACGGGGACGGTGGGTTACGACAGATTGCTGCGGGCTGAAGAGATTCTGCGTTGGCGAGTCCTGGAGGGAGGAGAGAAAAGATAAATAAATAAATAAACAACACAGGCAGGTCACAAATCCTCACCAAAACCATGTCGAAAACTGTGGGATAGAGAGGGACTATCAGGAACGGTGGGATAGAGAGGGACTATCAGGAACTGTGGGATAGAGAGAGACTGTCAGGAACGGTGGGATAGAGAGGGACTGTCAGGAACGGTGGGATAGAGAGGGACTGTCAGGAACGGTGGGATAGAGAGAGACTGTCAGGAACGGTGGGATAGAGAGGGACTGTCAGGAACGGTGGGATAGAGAGGGACTATCAGGAACGGTGGGATAGAGAGGGACTATCAGGAACGGTGGGATAGAGAGAGACTGTCAGGAACGGTGGGATAGAGAGGGACTGTCAGGAACGGTGGGATAGAGAGAGACTGTCAGGAACGGTGGGATAGAGAGGGACTATCAGGAACTGTGGGATAGAGAGGGACTGTCAGGAACGGTGGGATAGAGAGGGACTGTCAGGAACTGTGGGATAGAGAGGGACTATCAGGAACGGTGGGATAGAGCGGGACTGTCAGGAACGGTGGGATAGAGAGAGACTGTCAGGAACGGTGGGATAGAGAGAGACTGTCAGGAACGGTGGGATAGAGAGGGACTGTCAGGAACGGTGGGATAGAGAGAGACTGTCAGGAACGGTGGGATAGAGAGAGACTGTCAGGAACGGTGGGATAGAGAGAGACTGTCAGGAACGGTGGGATAGAGAGGGACTGTCAGGAACGGTGGGATAGAGAGAGACTGTCAGGAACGGTGGGATAGAGAGAGACTGTCAGGAACGGTGGGATAGAGAGAGACTGTCAGGAACTGTGGGATAGAGAGGGACTTTCAGGAACGGTGGGATAGAGAGGGACTGTCAGGAACGGTGGGATAGAGAGAGACTGTCAGGAACGGTGGGATAGAGAGGGACTATCAGGAACGGTGGGATAGAGAGGGACTATCAGGAACGGTGGGATAGAGAGAGACTGTCAGGAACGGTGGGATAGAGAGAGACTGTCAGGAACGGTGGGATAGAGAGAGACTGTCAGGAACGGTGGGATAGAGAGAGACTGTCAGGAACGGTGGGATAGAGAGAGACTGTCAGGAACGGTGGGATAGAGAGAGACTGTCAGGAACGGTGGGATAGAGAGAGACTGTCAGGAACGGTGGGATAGAGAGAGACTGTCAGGAACGGTGGGATAGAGAGAGACTGTCAGGAACGGTGGGATAGAGAGAGACTGTCAGGAACGGTGGGATAGAGAGGGACTATCAGGAACGGAATGATAGAGAGAGACTGTCAGGAACGGTGGGATAGAGAGAGACTGTCAGGAACTGTGGGATAGAGAGAGACTGTCAGGAACGGTGGGATAGAGAGGGACTGTCAGGAACGGTGGGATAGAGAGAGACTGTCAGGAACGGTGGGATAGAGCGGGACTATCAGGAACGGTGGGATAGAGAGAGACTGTCAGGAACGGTGGGATAGAGAGAGACTGTCAGGAACGGTGGGATAGAGCGGGACTATCAGGAACGGTGGGATAGAGAGGGACTATCAGGAACGGTGGGATAGAGAGAGACTGTCAGGAACGGTGGGATAGAGAGAGACTGTCAGGAACGGTGGGATAGAGAGAGACTGTCAGGAACTGTGGGATAGAGAGAGGACTGTCAGGAACGGTGGGATAGAGAGAGACTGTCAGGAACGGTGGGATAGAGAGAGACTGTCAGGAACGGTGGGATAGAGAGAGACTGTCAGGAACGGTGGGATAGAGAGGGACTGTCAGGAACGGTGGGATAGAGAGAGACTGTCAGGAAAGGTGGGATAGAGAGAGACTGTCAGGAACGGTGGGATAGAGAGAGACTGTCAGGAACGGTGGGATAGAGAGAGACTGTCAGGAACGGTGGGATAGAGAGAGACTGTCAGGAACGGTGGGATAGAGAGGGACTATCAGGAACGGTGGGATAGAGAGGGACTATCAGGAACTGTGGGATAGAGAGGGATGTCAGGAACGGTGGGATAGAGCGGGACTATCAGGAACGGTGGGATAGAGAGAGACTGTCAGGAACGGTGGGATAGAGCGGGACTATCAGGAACGGTGGGATAGAGAGAGACTGTCAGGAACGGTGGGATAGAGAGGGACTGTCAGGAACGGTGGGATAGAGAGGGACTATCAGGAACGGTGGGATAGAGAGAGACTGTCAGGAACGGTGGGATAGAGAGAGACTGTCAGGAACGGTGGGATAGAGAGAGACTGTCAGGAACGGTGGGATAGAGAGAGACTGTCAGGAACTGTGGGATAGAGAGAGACTGTCAGGAACGGTGGGATAGAGAGAGACTGTCAGGAACGGTGGGATAGAGAGAGACTGTCAGGAACGGTGGGATAGAGAGAGACTGTCAGGAACGGTGGGATAGAGAGGGACTGTCAGGAACGGTGGGATAGAGAGAGACTGTCAGGAATGGTGGGATAGAGAGAGACTGTCAGGAACGGTGGGATAGAGAGAGACTGTCAGGAACGGTGGGATAGAGAGAGACTGTCAGGAACGGTGGGATAGAGAGAGACTGTCAGGAACGGTGGGATAGAGAGGGACTATCAGGAACGGTGGGATAGAGAGGGACTATCAGGAACTGTGGGATAGAGAGGGATGTCAGGAACGGTGGGATAGAGCGGGACTATCAGGAACGGTGGGATAGAGAGAGACTGTCAGGAACGGTGGGATAGAGCGGGACTATCAGGAACGGTGGGATAGAGAGGGATGTCAGGAACGGTGGGATAGAGCGGGACTGTCAGGGTGACTTTAATTTACATATAGATTGGGCTAACCAAATTAGTAAAAATACTGTGGAGGAGGAATTCCTAGAATGTTTACGAGATGGTTTTCTGGAACAATATGTCGAGGAACCAACCAGAGATCAGGCCATCTTAGACTGAGTATTATGTAACGAGAAAGGATTAATTAGCAATCTTGTTGTACGAGGCCCCTTGGGTCAGAGTGATCATAATATGATAGAATTCTTCATTAGGATGGAGAGTGAAGTAGTTGAATCAGAGACTAGGGTCCTGAATTTAAATAAAGGAAACTACGATGGTATGAGGCGCGAATTGGGTAGGATTGATTGGGGAATGTCACTCAAGGGGTTGACGGTGGATAGGCAATGGCAAACATTCAAAGACTGCATGGATGAACTACAGAATTTGTACATCCCAGTGCGGCATAAGAATAAAACAAAAAGGGTGACTCAACCGTGGCTAACGAGGGAAATTAGGGATAGCATAAGATCCAAGGAGAGGGCATATAAATTGGCCAGAAAAAGCGGTAGCCCTGAGGATTGGGAAAGTTTCGGATTCAACAAAGGAGGACAAAGGGATTAATTAAGAAGGGGAAAATAGAATATGAAAGTAAGCTTGCTGGGAACATAAAAACTGACTAAGAGCTTTTATAGATATGTGAAGAGAAAAAGATTAGTGAAATCAAGTGTAGGTCCCTTGCAGTCAGAAGCGGGGGAAGTTATAATGGGGAACAAAGAAATGGCAGCCCAATTAAATGTATATTTTGGATCTGTCTTCACAAAGGAGGACACAAATAAGCTCCCAGAGATGTCTGGAGAACATACGGTCTGATGAAAGGGAGGAACTGAAAGAAATCAGTATTTGCAGGGAAATGGTGTTAGGGAAATTGACGGTATTGAAGGCTGATAAATCCCCAGGGCCTGATAATCTACATCCTAGGGTACTTAAGGAAGTGGCCCTAGAAATAGTAGATGCATTGCTGATCATCTTCCAACATTCGATGGAATCTGGAACTGTACCCATGGATTGGAGAGTAGCTAATGTTACCCCACTATTCAAAAAGGGTGGTAGAGAGAAAGCGGGGAATTACAGACCAGTAAGCCTGACATCGGTAGTGGGGAAAATGCTAGAGTCCATTATAAAGGATGTAATAGCTGAGCATTTGAAAAACAGTGACAGGATCGGACAAAGTCAACATGGATTTACAAAAGGTAAATCGTGCTTGACTAATCTACTGGAATTTTTTGAGGATGTAACTGGGAAAATAGATAAGGGAGAACCAGTAGATGTGGTGTATTTGGACTTTCAAAAGGCTTTCGATAAGGTCCCGCATAAGAGATTAGCGGGTAAAGTTAAGGCACATGGGATTGGGGGCAAGGTATTGACTTGGATAGAGAACTGGTTGGCAGGCAGAAAGCAGAAAGTAGGAATTAATGGGTCTTTTTCCGAGTGGCAAGCAGTGACTAGTGGGGTACCGCAGGGATCGGTCCTTGGACCCCAGCTATTCACAATATACATTAATGATCTAGATAAGGGAATTAAATGTAATATCTCCAAGTTTGCAGATGACACAAAGCTGGGTGGGAGTGTGTGCTGCGAGGAGGATACCGAGAAACTCCAGGATGATCTGGACAGGTTGGGTGAGTGGGCAGAAGCGTGGCAGATGCAATATAACGTGGATAAGTGCGAGGTTATCCACTTTGGTGTCAAAAACAGAAAGGCAGACTATTATCTGAATGGCAATAGATTGGGAGAAGGGGAAGTGCAACGAGACCTGGGTGTCCTTGTGCACCAGTCGCTGAAAGTAAGCATGCAGGTGCAGCAGGCGGTGAAGAAGGCAAATGGTATGTTGGCCTTCATAGCGAAAGGGTTTGAGTATAGGAACAAGGATGTCTTGCTGCAGTTGTACAGGGTCTTGGTGAGACCACACCTTGAGTACTGTGTGCAGTTTTGGTCGCTTTATCTGAGGAAGGATGTTCTTGCCATGGAAGGAGTTCAGCGAAGATTCACAAGGCTGATACCTGGGATGGCAGGAATGACATATGAGGAGAGATTGGGTCGATTGGGCTTATACTCACTGGAGTATAGAAAAATGAGAGGGGATCTCATCGAAACATATAAAATTCTGACAGGTCTGGACAAACTAGATGCAGGAAGAATGTTCCCGATGGTCGGAGAGTCCAGAACCAGGGGTCATAATCTACGGATAACGGGTAAGCCATTTAGGACAGAAATGAGGAAGAATTTCTTCACCCAGAGAGTGGTGAACCTGTGGAATTCTCTACCACAGAAGGTAGTTGAGGCCAAGTCATTAAATATATTCAAGAATGAGTTAGATATATTTCTTAAAGCTAAAGGTATCAAGGGATATGGGGAGAAGGCAGGTACAGGGTACTGAGTTTGGATGATCAGCCATGATCTCATCGAATGGCGGAGCAGGCTCGAGGGGCCGAATGGCCTACTCCTGCTCCTATCTTCTATGTTTTCTATGTCTATGTAACTGTGGGATAGAGAGGGACTGTCAGGAACGGTGGGATAGAGAGAGACTATCAGGAACGGTGGGATAGAGAGGGACTATCAGTAACGGTGGGATAGAGAGGGACTGTCAGGAACGGTGGGATAGAGAGGGAATGTCAGGAACTGTGGGATAGAGAGGGACTGTCAGGAACGGTGGGATAGAGAGGGACTGTCAGGAACGGTGGGATAGAGAGGAACTATCAGGAATGGTGGGATAGAGCGGGACTGTCAGGAACGGTGGGATAGAGAGGGACTATCGAACGGTGGGATAGAGAGGGACTATCAGAAACGGTGGGATAGAGAGGGACTATCAGGAACGGTGGGATAGAGAGGGACTGTCAGGAACGGTGGGATATTTAATTTAATTTTTTTATTCATTCATGGGATGTGGGCATCGCTGGCAAGGCCAGCATTTATTGACCATCTCTAATTGCCCTCGAGAAGGTGGTGGTGAGCCGCCTTCTTGAACCGCTGCAGTCCGTGTGGTGAAGGTACTCCCACAGTGCTGTTAGGGAGGGAGTTCCAGGATTTTGATCCAGTAATAATGAAGGATATATTTCCAAGTCAGGATGGTGTGTGACTTGGAGGGGAACTTGGAGGTGGTGATGTTCCCATGCGCCTGCTGCCCTTGTCCTTCTAGGCGGTAGAGTCTGGGTTTGGGAGGTGCTGCCGAAGAAGCCTTGGCGAGTTGCTACAGTGAATCTTGTAGATGGTACACACTGCAGCCACGGTGCGCCGGTGGTGGAGGGGGTGAATGTTTAAGGTGGTGGTGAGGCAACACTGCAACAGTTCAAGAAGATGGCCTACCATCACCTTCTCAGGGAAACTGGGGATGGGCAATAAATGCCGGCCTTGCCAGCAATGCCCACAAGCCAAGGGTGAATTTTAAAAATGGATGAGCGCTTCAGCAGCAGATGGGCTGAGGCAGGAGCAGAGACGGGCGATTTTATGAAGATTTCTGTTTCTCAAACTGCCCACGTTCTCTCTGAGTCCGCTTGCCAGTTCAGGCAGTTTTACGTTCTAGGCCCGTGTCGTAGGGCCTGGGTTAAAGGCTAGCCCCAACCTGTTTAATGAGGGCTGGGTTTGAACCCTAGGTCGTGGAGGGTCAAAGGTCAGAGTTTGGCCCACTGCGGGTGTGACTTCCTCTTTAAGTAGTTCAAGGTTGACCAGATAAGCAAGGTGTGGTCAGGCCACACTCTTGAAAGAGTTAAGTTTCTCCGCCTCTCATGTTTCTGTTGCCAGTTGACCTCATAGCCCCGGAGATCCATTGATCTCGCAAACTGCCTCAAGCAAACTGGTATTTGTTGTTTACAAAAGTTAATCAGCCGTTAAATTTAACATTTAACAGTCTCAGAAAGAGGCGCCATTCTCAAGCCTTATTTCTGGAAGCAGTAATTTATTACAGTTCTTAAAGGGACAGCCCTACCTAGACGGTGTAACATACATGGAGGCTGAGTGTCAGCCAAGTACAGACCCAAACACACCAGGCAGATCCCAGCTTCCACCGAACTCAGCCTGAACAGGGTCGGCCTGAGAAACCCTGGGCTTGTGAGAGGAAAGTCATCCAGGGTTCCCGATCCACATCCAGGGTTCCCGATCCACATCCAGGGTTCCCGATCAACCCCCAGGGTTCCCGATCCACATCCAGGGTTCCCGATCAACCCCCAGGGTTCCTGATCCACATCCAGGGTTCCCGATCCACATCCAGGGTTCCCGATCAACCCCCAGGGTTCCCGATCCACATCCAGGGTTCCTGATCCACATCCAGGGTTCCTGATCAACCCCCAGGGTTCCCGATCAACCCCCAGGGTTCCTGATCAACCCCCAGGGTTCCTGATCCACATCCAGGGTTCCCGATCCACATCCGGGGTTCCTGATCCACATCCGGGGTTCCCGATCAACCCCCAGGGTTCCTGATCCACATCCAGGGTTCCTGATCCACATCCAGGGTTCCTGATCAACCCCCAGGGTTCCTGATCAACCCCCAGGGTTCCTGATCCACATCCAGGGTTCCCGATCCACATCCAGGGTTCCTGATCCACATCCAGGGTTCCTGATCCACATCCAGGGTTCCTGATCTACAGCCAGGGTTCCTGATCCACATCCAGGGTTCCCGATCCACATCCAGGGTTCCCGATCCACATCCAGGGTTCCCGATCAACCCCCAGGGTTCCTGATCAACCCCCAGGGTTCCTGATCCACATCCAGGGTTCCCGATCCACATCCAGGGTTCCTGATCCACATCCAGGGTTCCTGATCCACATCCAGGGTTCCTGATCCACATCCAGGGTTCCTGATCAACATCCGGGGTTCCTGATCCACATCCAGGGTTCCTGATCAACATCCAGGGTTCCTGATCCACATCCAGGGTTCCCGATCCACATCCAGGGTTCCCGATCCACATCCAGGGTTCCTGATCCACATCCAGGGTTCCTGATCCACATCCAGGGTTCCTGATCCACATCCAGGGTTCCCGATCAACCCCCAGGGTTCCTGATCCACATCCAGGGTTCCTGATCCACATCCAGGGTTCCCGATCAACCCCCAGGGTTCCTGATCCACATCCAGGGTTCCTGATCCACATCCGGGGTTCCCGATCCACATCCGGGGTTCCCGATCAACCCCCAGGGTTCCCGATCCACATCCGGGGTTCCTGATCCACATCCAGGGTTCCTGATCCACATCCAGGGTTCCTGATCCACATCCAGGGTTCCCGATCCACATCCAGGGTTCCTGATCCACATCCAGGGTTCCCGATCCACATCCAGGGTTCCTGATCCACATCCAGGGTTCCCGATCAACCCCCAGGGTTCCCGATCCACATCCAGGGTTCCTGATCCACATCCAGGGTTCCTGATCCACATCCAGGGTTCCTGATCCACATCCAGGGTTCCCGATCAACCCCCGGGGTTCCTGATCCACATCCGGGGTTCCTGATCCACATCCAGGGTTCCTGATCCACATCCAGGGTTCCTGATCCACATCCAGGGTTCCTGATCCACATCCAGGGTTCCTGATCCACATCCAGGGTTCCTGATCCACATCCAGGGTTCCTGATCCACATCCGGGGTTCCTGATCAACATCCAGGGTTCCTGATCCACATCCAGGGTTCCTGATCCACATCCAGGGTTCCTGATCAACCCCCAGGGTTCCTGATCCACATCCAGGGTTCCTGATCCACATCCGGGGTTCCTGATCAACATCCAGGGTTCCTGATCCACATCCGGGGTTCCTGATCAACCCCCAGGGTTCCTGATCCACATCCAGGGTTCCTGATCCACATCCAGGGTTCCTGATCCACATCCAGGGTTCCTGATCCACATCCAGGGTTCCTGATCCACATCCAGGGTTCCTGATCCACATCCAGGGTTCCTGATCCACATCCAGGGTTCCCGATCCACATCCAGGGTTCCCGATCCACATCCAGGGTTCCTGATCCACATCCAGGGTTCCTGATCCACATCCAGGGTTCCTGATCCACATCCAGGGTTCCTGATCCACATCCAGGGTTCCCGATCCACATCCAGGGTTCCTGATCCACATCCAGGGTTCCCGATCCACATCCAGGGTTCCTGATCCACATCCAGGGTTCCCGATCAACCCCCA
>JASTWF010002527.1:0-7500 GCA_030390025.1 Squalus acanthias | reverse complement strand
AGTTGCTGAAACTCGAGATTAACCTGCAGCTTTGTTTGATCACAGCCACTGGGTCAGACCCCAGGACAGACAGAGTGGTCTCCCCCCTGGTTCACCGGTGCAGCCTGCCCCTCACACTGACACACTGCGAGTGGGGTACAAGGGAAACGCTGCACACGCTCAGACTGCACAGCTCGCTGAGGCTAACAGTGAGACAATATCGGGGTGTAAACCCCGTAACGCTCCAGCACTGCCCCCGCCACTGCGCCGTGTCACCCCCCCCATTCCAAATCCTGGGCTGGGCGGCCATTCTCGCTGGTCAGCCCCGACGGCTCACAGATACCCGGGCGCCCTGTCCAGTATGTGCAGGACACACTGAGCACGGTGCGCCGGTAGTGGAGGAAGTGGGTGTTTAAGGTGGGGGATGGGCGACTGGTCAGGCGGGAGGCCTTTGAACCGCTGACACTGGGAACTCCGGCAGCAACCTGCGCCACTCGACATCGGAGGGCGGGATCCCTGCCACCCAGGGCTTGTCAGGGGCACAGTCCTTAATATAGAGAGATGGAGAGAGTCAGCCAACCCCTGGATTGTCAGTATATCTTTCAGCCAGGAGTGGAAGGAGATAACTCCAGCGACGCGAGAGAGTATTGGAAAGTATTTCTCACTGGTGAAAGGCTAGAAACAGTGGATGTCCAAAGAGACTTGGGGGTCCGGGTACACAGATCATTAAAATGTCATGAACTGGTACAGGAAATAATCAGAAAGGCTCATGGAATTCTGGCCTTTATATCTAGAGGACAAGGGGGTAGAAGTTATGCTGCAGCTGTACAAAGCCCTGGTTAGACCACACCTGGAGCACTGTGAGCAGTTCTGGGCACCGCACCTTAGGAAGGATATATTGGCCTTGGAGGGAGAGCAGCGTAGGTTTACCAGAATGATACCCGGACTTCAAGGGTTAAATTACGAGGAGCGATTACACAAACTAGGGTTGTATTCCCTGGAATTTAGAAGGTTAAGGGCTGATCTGATCTAAAAATGAGAGCCAGACCTTTCAGGAGTGAAATTAGGAAACACTTCCACACACAAAGTGGTAGAAGTTTGGAACTCTCTTCCACAAACGGCATCTGATACTGGGTCAATTGTTAATTTTAAATCGGAGATTGAAAGCTTTTTGTCAACGAAAGATATTGAGGGATATGGGGCAAAGGCGGGTATATGGAGTTAGGTCGCATAGCCATGATCTCATTGAATGGCGGAACAGGCTGGAGGGGCTGAATGGCCTCCTCCTGTTCCTCGAGGTGAAGGCGAACGATCTTCGGTAGCAAGTGTTTGACGGACCTTTCCTCCGGAGGATTCTCTTCCTGCACATGGCGCAGGCGGACACAGGTTGTGCCGAATCTTTCGTCCTCTATCAGAGAAACGCCATTCACCTGAGCATTTCAGCTGCTGAGTCACAGCCCAGGGACCAGGAAGCGATCGGACATGACCTCCTCGGACAACATCTCACATCCTCTGACTGGTGGAGTGCTGTTAATCGTAGGTGCGTGCTCGCACAGTAAATATACCTACACTGAAAGCAGAGTGCTGCACTGTCGGAGGGCAGTACTGAGGGAGCTCCGCTGCACTGTCGGAGGGGCAGGACTGAGGGAGCGCCGCACTGTCGGACGGACAGAACTGAGGGAGCGCTGCAATGTCGCAGGGCAGTACTGAGGGAGTGCTGCACTGTCACAGGGCAGTACTGAGGGAGCGCTGCACTGTCGTAGGGCAGTACTGTGGGAGCGCTGGACTGTCGGAGGGGCAGTACTGAGGGAGCGCTGCACTGTCGGAGAGGCGGTAATGAGGGAGCGTTGCACGGTCGGTGGGTCAGTACTGAGGGAGCATTGCACTGTCGGAGGGGCAGTACTGAGGGAGTGCTGACTGTCGGAGGGGTAGTACTGAGGGAGTGCTGCACTGTCGGAGGGGCAGTACTGAGGGAGAACTACATTGTCGGAGGGGCAGTACTGAGGGAGCGCTGCACTGTCGGAGGGGCAGTACTGAGGGACGCTGCACTGTCAGATGGGCAGTACTGAGGGAGCGCCGCACTGTCGGAGCGGCAGTACTGAGGGAGTGCTGCACTGTCGGAGGGCAGAACTGAGTGAGCGCCGCACTGTCCGAGCGGCAGTACTGAGGGAGCGCTGCACTGTCGGAGGGGCAGTATTGAGGGACAGCTGCACTGTCGGTGGGGCAGTACTGAGGGAGTGCTGCACTGTCGGAGGGGCAGTACTGAGGGAGTGCTGCACTGTCGGAGGGGCAGTACTGAGGGAGCGCTTGCACTGTCGGTGCGTCAGTACTGAGGGAGTGCTGAACTGTCGGAGAGCAGTCCTGAGGGAGTGCTGCACTGTTGGAGGGGCAGTACTGAGGGAGCGCTGCACTGTCGGAGGGTCAGTACTGAGGGAGTGTTGCACTGTCGGAGGGGCAGTAATGAGGGAGCGCTGCACTGTCAGAGGGTCAGTACTGAGGGAGTGTTGAACTGTCGGAGGGGCAGTACTGAGGGAGAGCTGCACTGTCGGAGGGACAGTACTGAGGGAGTGCTGCACTGTCGGAGGGGCAGTACTGAGGGAGCGCTACACTGTCGGAGGGGCAGTACTGAGGGAGTGCTGCACTGTCGGAGGGGAAGTACTGAGGGAGTGCTGTACTGTCGGAGGGGAAGAACTGAGGGAGAGCTGCACTGTCGGAGGGGCTGTACTGAGGGAGCGCTGCACTGTCGGAGGGGCTGTACTGAGGGAGCGCTGCACTGTCGGAGGGGCAGTACTGAGGGAGCGCTGCACTGTCGGAGGGGCAGTACTGAGGGAGTGCTGCACTGTCGGAGGGGCAGGACTGAGGGAGTGCTGCACTGTCGGAGGGCAGTACTGAGGGAGCTCCGCTGCACTGTCAGAGGGGCAGGACTGAGGGAGTGCTGCACTGTCGGACGGACAGAACTGAGGGAGTGCTGCACTGTCGCAGGGCAGTACTGAGGGAGTGCTGCACTGTCGGAGGGGCAGTACTGAGGGAGCGCTGCACTGTCGGATGGGCAGTACTGAGGGAGCGCTGCACTGTCGGAGGGGCTGTACTGAGGGAGCGCTGCACTGTCGGAGCGTCAGTACTGAGGGAGTGCTTCACTGTCGGAGTGGCAGTACTGAGGGAGTGCTGAACTGTCGGAGAGCAGTACTGAGGGAGTGCTGCACTGTTGGAGGGGCAGTACTGAGGGAGCGCTGCACTGTCGGAGGGTCAGTACTGAAGGAGCGCTGCACTGTCGGAGGGGCTGTACTGAGGGAGCGCTGCACTGTCAGAGGGTCAGTACTGAGGGGGCGTTTCACTGTTGGAGGGGCCGTATAAAGGGGGCGCTGCACTGTTGGAGTGGCAGCACTGAGGGAGTGCTGCACTGTAGGAGGGGCAGTACTGAGGGAGTTCTGCACTGTCGGAGGTGCAGTACTGAGGGAGCGCTGCACTGACGGAGGAGCAGTACGGAGGGAGCGCTGCACTGTCGGATTGGCAGTACTGAGGGAGCGCTGCACTGTCGGAGGGGCAGTACTGAGGGAGCGCTGCACTGTCAGAGTGGCAGTACTGAGGGAGTGCTGCACTGTCAGAGGGGCAGTACTGAGGGAGTGTTGCACTGTCGGAGGGTCAGTACCAAGGGAGCGCTGCCCTGTCAAAGGGGCAGTACTGAGGGAGCGCTGCACTGTCAGAGGGGTGGTACTGAGGGAGTGCTGCACTGTCGGAGCGTCAGTACTGAGGGAGTGCTGCACTGTCGGAGGGGCAGTACTGAGGGAGATCTGCACTGTCGGAGGGTCAGTACTGAGGGAGCGCCGCACTATCGGAGGGGCAGTACTGAAGGAGCGCTGCACTGTCGGAGGGGCAGTACTGAGGGAGCGCTGCACTGTCGGAGGGTCAGTACTGAGGGAGCGTCGCACTGTCGGAGGGGCAGTACTGAGGGAGTGCCACACTGTTGGAGGGGCAGTACTGAGGGAGCACCGCACTGTCGGAGGGGCAGTACTGAGGGAGCGCTGCGCTGATGGAAGGTCAGTACTGATGGAGCGCTGCGCTGTCGGAGGGGCAGTACTGAGGGAGCGCTGCGCTGTTGGAGGGGCAGTACTGAGGGAGCGCTGCACGGTCGGATGGGGCAGTACTGAGGGAGCGCTGCGCTGTCGGAGGGTCAGTACTGAGGGAGCGCTGCATTGTCGGAGGGGCAGTACTGAGGGAGCGCTGCACTGTCGGAGGTGCAGTACTGAGGGAGTGCTGCAATGTCGGATGGGCAGTACTGAGGGAGCGCTGCACTGTCGGAGGGGCAGTACTGAGGGAGCGCCGCACTGTTGGAGGGGCATTACTGAGGGAGCGCTGCACTGTCGGAGGGGCAGTAGTGAGGGAGCGCTGCACTGTCGGAGGGGCAGTACTGAGGGAGTGCTGCACTGTCGGATGGGCAGTACTGAGGGAGCGCTGCACTGTCGGAGGGGCAGTACTGAGGGAGCGCCGCACTGTCGGAGGGGCATTACTGAGGGAGCGCTGCACTGTCGGAGGGGCAGTACTGAGGGAGCGCCGCACTGTCGGAGGGGCAGTACTGAGGGAGCGCCACACTGTCGGAGGGGCAGTACTGAGGGAGCGCTGCACTGTCGGAGAGGCAGTACTGAGGGAGCGCCGCACAGTCGGAGGGGCATTACTGAGGCAGCGCTGCACTGTCGGAGGGGCAGTACTGAGGGAGCGCCGCACTGTCAGAGGGGCAGTACTGAGGGAGCGCCGCACTATCGGAGGGGCAGGACTGAGGGAGCGCCGCACTGTCGGAGGGGCAGTACTGAGGGAGCGCCACACTGTCGGAGGGGCAGTACTGAGGGAGCGCTGCACTGTCGGAGAGGCAGTACTGAGGGAGCGCCGCACAGTCGGAGGGGCATTACTGAGGCAGCGCTGCACTGTCGGAGGGGCAGTACTGAGGGAGCGCCACACTGTCGGAGGGGCAGTACTGAGGAACGCCGCACTGTCAGAGGGGCAGTACTGAGGGAGCGCCGCACTATCGGAGGGGCAGGACTGAGGGAGTGCTGCACTGTCGGAGGGGCAGCACTGAGGGAGCGCCGCACTTTCGGAGGGGCAGTACTGAGGGAGTGCTGCACTGTCGGAGGTACAGTACTGAGGGAGTGCTGCACTGTCGGAGGGGCAGTACTGAGGGAGCGCCGCACTGTTGGAGGGGCAGTACTGAGGGAGCGCCGCACTGTCGGAGGGGCAGTACTGAGGGAGCGCCGCACTGTTGGAGGGGCATTACTGAGGGAGCGCTGCACAGTCGGACGGACAGTACTGAGGGAGCGCTGCACTGTCGGAGGGGCAGTACTGAGGGTGAGCTATATTGTCGGAGGGGCAGTACTGAGGGAGCGCCGCACTGTCGGAGGGGCAGTACTGAGGGAGTGCTGCACTGTCGGAGGGGCAGTACTGAGGGAGCGCTGCAATGTCAGAGGGGCAGTACTGAGGAAGCGCTGCACTGTTGGAGTCGCTGTCTCTCTGTATCTCTCTCTCTCTGTCTGTGTCTCTTCATTTCTGTCCCTTTGTGAGTGTCTCTCTCTTTGTCTGTCTATCTGTCTCTTACTCTCTCTGTCTCTGTTTCTCTGTCTCTCTCTGTCTCTGTTTCTCTGTCTGTCTGTTTCTGTGTGTCTCTCCATCTCTGTCCCTCTGTGTGTGTCTGTCTGTCTCTGTCCTTCCCTCTCTGTCTCTCCCTCTCTGTCTCGCTCTCTGTCTCTGTCTCTCTCTCTCTCTGTGTCTCTCTCCCACTCTCTCTCTCCCACTCTCTCTCTCTCTCTCTCTATCTGCTCTCTCTGTCTCTCTCTATCTCCTCCCTCTCTCTCTGTCTCTCTCTCTCTGTCTGTCTCCTCTCTCTCTCTCTCTCTCTGTCTATCTCTCTCTCTCTCTGTCTCTCTCTCTCTCTCTCTGTCTCTCTTCTCTGTCTCTCTCTCTCTCTCTGTCTGTCTCTCTCTCTCTCTCTGTCTCTCTCTCTCTCTCTCTCTGTCTCTCTCTCTCTCTATCTCTCTGTCTCTCTCTCTCTCTCTCTGTCTATCTCTCTCTGTCTCTCTCTCTCTCTCTGTCTATCTCTATCTCTGTCTCTCTCTCTCTCTCTGTCTGTCTCTCTCTCTCTCTCTGTCTCTCTCTCTCTCTCTCTGTCTCTACCTCAGAATTATTGTAAAGGAACCGCACCAGCACTTACCCCGATCGGCTTCTCCCCTTCGATGCCTCCGGTCCCTGGCTGAAGCTGTCTTGTGTTTTTTAACAATCCGTAGCTCTGCTGGACTGGGAGTGAAGATGGAGCAGCTGATTTGTGTGGGAAGGCCGGGCTCTGTGTGTCAGTGCCTGCTTGGCACCGCGTCCTGTGAAAGGCAGAGAGAGAGTGAGTGAGGGGAGCATCGCTCCGCGCTGTGGTGACCGCGGCTCCTCCAGCCCCCGGCCCCCGGCCTCCGCCTGCACTGTTCCTCATTCTGTGCTGAATATCCCCCCGTGTCTGTCTCAGCTCCCAGACTGACCCCAGTGTCTGTCTCTGCTCCCAGACTGACCCCTGTGTCTGTCTCAGCTCCCAGACTGACCCCTGTGTCTGTCTCAGCTCCCAGACTGACCCTCAGTGTCTGTCTCAGCTCCCAGACTGACCCCTGTGTCTGTCTCTGCTCCCAGACTGACCCCTGTGTCTGTCTCAGCTCCCAGACTGACCCTCAGTGTCTGTCTCTGCTCCCAGACTGACCCCAGTGTCTGTCTCTGCTCCCAGACTGACCCCAGTGTCTGTCTCTGCTCCCAGACTGACCCTCAGTGTCTGTCTCTGCTCCCAGACTGACCCTCAGTGTCTGTCTCTGCTCCCAGACTGACCCCCAGTGTCTGTCTCTGCTCCCAGACTGACCCCAGTGTCTGTCTCTGCTCCCAGACTGACCCCTGTGTCTGTCTCTGCTCCCAGACTGACCCCTGTGTCTGTCTCAGCTTCCAGACTGACCCCTGTGTCTGTCTCAGCTTCCAGACTGACCCTCAGTGTCTGTCTCAGCTCCCAGACTGACCCCCCGGGTCTGTCTCAGTTCCCAGACTGACCCTCAGTGTCTGTCCCACCTTCCAGACTGACCCCTGTGTCTGTCTCAGTTCCCAGACTGACCCTCAGTGTCTGTCCCACCTTCCAGACTGACCCCTGTGTCTGTCTCTGCTCCCAGACTGACCCCTGTGTCTGTCTCAGCTCCCAGACTGACCCCAGTGTCTGTCTCTGCTCCCAGACTGACCCTCAGTGTCTGTCTCAGCTCCCAGACTGACCCTCAGTGTCTGTCTCAGCTCCCAGACTGACCCCCCGGGTCTGTCTCAGTTCCCAGACTGACCCTCAGTGTCTGTCCCACCTTCCAGACTGACCCTCTGTGTCTGTCTCAGCTCCCAGACTGACCCTCAGTGTCTGTCTCAGCTCCCAGACTGACCCTCAGTGTCTGTCTCTGCTCCCAGACTGACCCTCAGTGTCTGTCCCTGCTCCCAGACTGACCCTCAGTGTCTGTCTCAGCTCCCAGCAGACTGACC